>JADKYC010000333.1:0-14482 GCA_019843955.1 Xylaria sp. 218_066 | reverse complement strand
GCAAACCGCCGCTATAATATTTTTTATTATTTTTATAATATAATCTATATTTTTTATTGCTTTATTTATTAGCAAAATATACTTTATTATTATATCAACTATTTTTTTATTAATTATTGTTTTAGTTATTACTATAATTATTACTAAAGTTATAATTCCTTTTATTATAATAATTTTATTTATAATTATAACTTTTTTTATAGCTATTAGTTTTATTATAATTATTTTATTAATTATTATAATTGTTTATACTTTAAAATATAAAAACATTTTATAATTGCTTTTTTAATAAAAGCTCTTATAAAAATATAAAACTAAATAATATGTATGTAATAAAAATTAATAACGCTAAATATTTAGCTTTAATAATACTTATATACCTATAGATCACGAACAGAATATTACAGCCGCAGTTGTAGCTATAAAAAACGGTCAATCGTAAAAGGCTGCGGCCAACCTATATAAAGTAGCCACCTCCATACTCTCCTACAAACTCCGTAGAGGTCTGTCTCGCGAACAAGCCTACAAAATAGATCGGATTCTAAGCCCTAAAATAGAAAATCAAATAGTAGATTAGATATATAACTCTAAAAACGCTAGTCGAAGCTTTTACTACTAAAAAATCGTCCAATTCGTTTAATATATTCTAAAAACCTAAGGGTCCAGCTATAAAATTAGTAACCACTAGGTTGATCGCTTTATTTAAAAACATCTAAATATAAAAACGAAGCTGCAAAAAGCTTTTAAAACCTTTAAAGCTACAGCAGATCTTTTAAATCGAATTAAAGCTATATTCGATTACTAGTATGCTATATAGCAAAAGTATAAAATTATAGCCCCTTTTATAGCTAATATAAATAAATATAAACTTTGCAAAAGCAAATCTTTTTATAGTAAAATAGTAAGCTTATTACTTATAAAGCGTAGCTTTCGCTAATACTTTAATACTACTACTTAAATAACTATTTTAAAAACTATACTAGCTAATAGTTATAGCTTTATACCGGCAGTTATATTTATAAGCAAACATTTTTAAAAGCAGTAGTTCGAAGCTAAATTTTTAACGTAAAAATATAATATTACAATTATCGGATAAACTACTAACTAAATAGCTTATTTTTAGCTTACAAAAATCTATTTACTAAAAATAAAGCCGGTAAATCTTAAGTAGTAAAAAGTTTTATTTTTAAATAGCTATACTACTTATATAAACAGCAAGTTTATATATAAAACATAGTTTAATTAAATAAAATTAATATATCTACTTTTTTATAAATTATACGTAGCTTAACTAGCAAATATAGGTATATTTTTTATATTAAAATACTATTTTCGCGAAAAAATAGAACTTTTCGCCTATTTGCTAGCATTAATGCCCGTTTATAAAAAGAAATTTCTAGCAGCGTACGCTAAAGCATATAAAAAAACTTTATAGCCCTTAATTATTACTACAACATTTAAAAAATTAAGTTTATAGCTTGTTAACTAAAGAAAACTATTTAAAAATATTAAAATAGTAAGTATAAACTATAAACCTACTATATTAAAAGCAGCACTTTAGCAAATAAACGAACAAACTAACAAACAGCTTTAGATTATTTTAAAAAAGTTTTAGGACCTTCGTATATAGTTTAAAGCTTTAAAAACTAATTCTAAAAACTTTATAGCTACAGCTAACACCTTTGTACAAAAAACAAGCAAAGCTATCGATCTATTAACTGCCTAAATAGCTTTATAGAAACGCAAAATTAAAGATCTAAAGCTAAAAAACGAAGGGCTACAGCTTATAGGGCGTAAACGGGTTAAAAAAAACTTGTAAAAAAACTTTTTATAATATTAACGCTATTTATATAGCCTAGGTTGAAGCAAAAAAATAGGCAGTTAGGTATATAGCTAATTACGCTACTAAATTTAAACTAAAACACTAGAGAATTTTGCAGGCTACGTACGAAAGTATGCTAAATAAATAGAATCTATTAAATAGTTAATAGATTAATTGGTTGTTGAAAAATAGCCCTATTGGTGGTGGTTGTGGTGTTCTATTCGAGTGTGCAACTAGGGGGGTAATCCTATTAGGTGGGTGGGGACACTAAGTAATAAAATAAAATAGAGATTAAAAAAAAAAGAATAAAAACTTAAAGCTAGATTTATAAAATAAATATAAGTATAAGTATTTTATATATAGTAGCTAGCATCTAAACTGTAAATATTATTAAGTAGTTAGCTACCCAGTTATATAGGGTACTGCTACAGTATAGTTATCGCTATACTGCTTTTTTTACTAGTTCTTATTATATATTAATATTTTTATTATGTTTAAAATAAATTTAAATAGTATTTCTATATTTTTCTTTTTTTTAGAGTATATATATGTTTTGAAAAAATGGTTAAAAATATATTATAATTATAAATATAACTTTTTTTATTTTTGTTTATGTTGCTACTTTTTTAAATGACTTATTTTTTTTAAAAAAATAAATTTATTATATTATTTATTTAAATGTTATAAAATTTAATAATCTTTTTTTTTATAAACACATTTATTTATTTTTAACTATAAAATTTAAATCTGCTGTTTTAAACTATATTATAATATTTTTAAAAATACATTTATTTTAAAATATTGTTAAACCTAAAATTACAGAAAACGGCTAAAGATATATAGCCGCTTAAGGTATTAAACTTCAAAGTTTTAGCTAATTTAGCAAAGCTTTTGCCGGCCGCGCGTATAATAAAAAGTTTAGCTTAAATATCTTGATGACTTAAACTAGGCAAGCTATAAATTAGCTTATAACTTTTTATTAAATATTATTAGCTATTACATAATTAAGTTCTTTTTTTAACAGTATATTATTTAAAAAAAATTTTAACTTTAATTAATATTTAATATTATTCATGTTTTAATAAAGAAAAGTTAAAGCTTTTTTTTTTATATAAAAATAATATAATAATATAACTATAGTTTTTAAAAACTTTAAAACATAGTATTTATTATAATAATAAATAGTTTTAGATATAAAGAATTATTATTTTATTTAAAAGCAAATATGATTTTTTAATGTTGGCTTATGATTTAATATTTTTTAAATGTTATAAAATTAAATATATATATTTATTACGATTTTTTAAATAATTAAAATTAATATATACGATATAAAAAATATTAAAATAAAAAACCAAAGTTTTATGAATATATTATTAAAACGTTCTAAGTTTATTAATAAGCTTAAACAAAAATAATTTATAATAAAATATAGTATATTATATATGAAAAGTTGTTAAATTTATATTTTTTATTTATAGTTTAATATAGTAAAAAGATTAACATAAAATATTTTTGAAAAACTTTTTAGGTTTATTTATATAGTTTAAAAGTTTTTTGTTTAAAAAAAGTAAAAAATATTAATAATATCTACTATTTTATTTAGCTCATAAAAATGAATTATATAACCAAGTTTTTTTCGGGTTTTTTTATAAACAATATAAATAATTTAAAAACTTTATTGATTAATTGAAAAAAACTTTTAAAAAGTTTTTAACTAAATATTTTTTTTTAACTTTTAATATATTTATTTATATTAAAATAAATAAAAAGTAGTATATACAATAAAAGAATATTCAACATAATAACAATTTGATACTATTTAAAACTAAAAGGAACAAGATTATAAAAAAGACTGGTTTTTAAGTATTATTAATTATAACGCGTTAAAATACTGTATAATAAAATAAAAGTTAAGCTACCAATAAACAAAATAACCAAATTGTTTTATATATTACAACTTGTTAATTATATACTGTTTTAATATTAAAAACATAATAGCTAACTTTATATCTATGAACTAAAAACTTTTTAAATTTAATAACCTAAAAAAGAAAGTTAGAAATATATAATCTTATTTTAATTAATAAAGGTATCACTATCCAAAAGAACATTAAACATTTTCGTGTTTAATAAAACTATAAATATTGATATTTCATTTATTAAAATTTTAGTTATAAACAAAATTTTATTATAAAACTAATAAACTTTTAAACTAAAGATATATAAAACGAAAGCCTAATAAAGTTTAAATAAAGATCAAACATTAAACATTAAGTTAATGATATATAAAAAAAATTAATTGTTGTTTTAATAAATTATTCATTTATATATATTATGTTAAAAGTTTAAAGTCAAATAATAAGTATATATTTTTAATCAAATAAAAGCTTCAAATTAATATTTATTTCATGTTATTTTATTATATCACTTTAGATGTTTAATGATACAGTTTAAACAAAGTAATAAATAGTAACCCATTGTTATAATACAATAGTATTAATAAAAATAGTGGGTGAATTATATTAATTTTACGTATATCAACTATTTTAACAAAAATAAACTTAAATTAAAAGCTTTAGTTCATTTTACCGATTATGAATAAATTAATAAGAATGTTGAAGATTGAACAAAACATTTTTTATTAAAACATCATAAATTAGCAACATAAGCTAAAGTTATAATTTAATAATTGAATTAAAAATTAAATTTATTTTATAACTATTATTAAAATAACAAGCCAAATAAATTGTTTATTGAAAATCTTATACCTATATTTTAAATTTTTGATTATAAATTGATTTCATTTAATACGTCATATAATCACTATAAAATATAAGAAACTTTTAGTTAAGAAAAGCTATTAAAAAAAGCTTAATAAAATGCTAAAACTATTAACATAAATGTATAAGAAATAAATTAAAAACAATAGTTACTACCAAAATTTTAACTTGAAAATAAAACTTCTATTTTTATTATAAAAGAACGCTAACTATAAATAACTAATTAACTCTTAAAAGAACAAAAAAATTTTTTTTTTGTTTTTAAATGTTAAATAAATAGTAAAAAACTTAAAAACATTTTAAATATATTATAAAAAACAATATAATACTAAATTAATGAAAGAATATAAAACTTTAATAACAAATGTTATTTAGCTAGTAACTTTAAAAAGCCAATTCAACGCTACCGGTTTTTTAAAAGAAATTTAAAAATTAGCTTAATATAGCTAAAAGAAATTAAGCATAATAAAAATCATATAAATAATAAGTTTTTAATATTCAAACTATTACGTTTCAAAAAAATGTTAAGAATTAAACTCAATTATAATTAATAATGAAAAAAGTGTATTAAAATGTTGAATAAATATTATGAAAGGTGCTTATAAATTGAAAGCCCGTAATATATAAGCTAAAATGTTAATCACTTAAATAATTTATATTTTTTATATTATTCATTTTTTCAGCATCAATATATTATTAATTTAAAGAGGAATCTTTTACTATTTTATATTATTAAATACTTTACTATTAAATAATATTGTTTGTTTATACAAAATGTTTATTCGATTTAAATTATAGACCTTAGTTCTGCTGTTATAAACTATATTATAATTTTTCTTAGCATATAGATATCTACATTAGCCCGTATAGTTAAATGACTATTTCTTTTTAGTTAATAAATATCAAATGTTTTTTTATAAGATAAATTTGAACTGTTTATTAAGCTAAAAGAGCAGTTTAATTTATAAACAGTTATATCAGCGCTATAAACTTGCTAAACTTTATAAATACTATTTACTTAATATGTTGAACTAGTATAAGCAGGCGTAAATAGTATTCAATAATATTTAAAATGTATTTTTATTTTTTATGTTATTTTTGCTTAAAACAAACAGAAGTTTTGTTGAAAAAAACCTTTAATAATACTAACAAAGTTTATTTACTTCAAATAACATTAGAACATTATTTTGCTTTTTTAATATGTAAACTGTAATTTATTTTAAAAATCTTTAGCTCAAATTAATAGTAGCTCTAGGTTGTTTAAAAGCTTTTTTTACTATTTACTTATTTTATACGACAATTTAGTAGCTTTGGAACTAAGCTCAAAATAAAATTAAAGGTTGAAATAAGATTTAAAACAGGATATAGGCCAAAATAAAGTATTCAATAACGAGCAACAAAGATTATGTTAGCTATTCAAGTAATTAAAAACAAAGACTTTATTAAAACTTTGAGAGTAAATATATCCAACGTAGTCGAAGCTATATTTAAATAATAAATAGTTATTGCTAAAAATATTTTATTGTAAAAAGTTTAAGTTCTAAGTAATTTTTATTGTAATTTATTATAATTGTGTTAAATAAATGAATATATAGCCTTATTAAATAATATATAATAATAAAATATATATAAATATAGTATATTCAAACATTAAATCATGTTATTAAAATACTAATGAATATTAGTTTAAATTATTTTTTTTAGCAAATTATAAAAATGATTATTAAAATATTATAAATATTTTTCAAAAGAGCATTTAAAAAGTTTTATATTTAACCTAAAATTTTAGCAAATATTTCATTTTAAATTTAAGCTACAAAATAATATAAGATGTTAAAACTATAAAAAAATATGTAAGCTTAGTATATTTAATATTGATAATACTAGTTATATTGTAAGCCTTAATAAATTTATATTATGGTAAATAATTTTAATAGTTTGAGTTTTTCTATATATTCTCAAAATAAATAAAACTTTTTTTAAGCTATTTAATTAATTTATATCATTTTAAAAGCTTTATAACTAATGTTAACATCTTTTAAAAAATTCTTTAAAGTATTAAAGTTTTAGACTTTATAGAAAAATAAGTAATAATAAATGTAACTTTTATAATATACAAAGATTTTTTAAGTTATAAATAAAATTAATTTATAAGAAAAAAAAAATCTTAATAGCATAAAAACATTTAATATTTTAAAAAATTAAAAATAAAAATAAAGCAAAACTTTTTTTTAAATATTAAAATGAAAACGTTAACAAAAAAATAGCTTTTATTATACCTATTAAAATGTTGCAAGGCTTAAAGTTGCCGAAAACGGCAATCAGGAAGACAGGGATGTTCGGCCGCTCGGGCCACTAAACTTGAAAGTTTCAGCTAATTCAGCAAATCTTTCGCCGGCCGCGCGCGCAACAAAAAATTCAGCTAAAACGTCCCAATTACTTAAACCGGGCAAGCTGTAAATTATAATTATTAATAATACTATTATATATAAATTAGCAATATTATAACATTATTATTATAAATAGTAGTTTAATGTTATAACTATATTTTTTTACAAGATTTTTTAAAAAGTGTTTAAATAACTAAACTAAACATAAAAAAAACCAAAAAATATTTTAGTTATATTTAAATAGCAAGAAGAAATATATAGATAGTACACAACGTTTTTAATATAAAATCTTTCGTGGTAAAATTATTTTGATTAAACAAAATACAATAACGGTTTATATATATATATATATATATTTAATAGTAATAATAAAAGATAACTTTTAAATAACAATAATATGGTTTAATATAAGTTATTTAATCATTATAGTTAATTAGCAATATTTCTACAAATATATTTTATTTATAGAAGGTTTTTTTACTGATATAATATATATATAGACTTGAAAAAGTAGGATTAGTTGTCAAAATTAAGTAAAGTTTTTTTAAGCTCTTTAAATATTTATATAGTATAAAGAAAACTAGATATATTTTAAATTATAATATGAATTTTAATTAACCTAAAGTTAAGCTTGCTATTAAACACAAATTTTGTAAATATAAATAAACTTATATAGTAATACTGTTATATAATAACTATTATTTTAAAAAAAGTATAAAACTTTAAAATAAGACGATATTTTCGAATTCTTTATAAATAAAATCATAATCGCTGTATTGTTAATAAATAATATTAAAACTGTTTTTTTATAAATTATAAAAACAGGCTATTTTTCATTTATTGTAAAATAAAACTTAAAAGAATTACATAATAAATACGATATAATTAAATAAAATAAAGCAAGTTTTATAGCTATAGGAGCAGGTATAAACATAACAAAAATATTATTTACAAGAAAGAATATATAAACTACATTTTTTTAAAAAAAAACTTTAATATTGTTTACATTTTATTAAAAAGAAGGGTTTACATTAATAAATTAAATTAAATAGTTATAAAAACTTTCAAAGCAAAATTTATAAATTATAAAATATAAAATATTGAAAATACAATTAAAAAAAGAAAATAATATATATAAAGCTCGTTAAAAAATAGTAAAATTAAATTATAACATTCAAACAACTAAATAAACTAAGCTTCTGAAATTTAAAGTTAATTAATAATATGTTTAATAGTAAAAATAAAAACTATAAGCTTAATTTTATAAACTAATTAACGGTATTTAAATATTATATATTCATTATTTATCAAATAATTAAAACCTTTTATAAAACCTATATAATAATCCATTTTTAATCTTTTTAATTTTTTTTAACTGGCTATATAGTTTAAATATTATAATAAAATACTAATTATGTTACTATAGTTTAATTTGAGTTCTTTCAAAAACTTAAGTTTTTGGTAGTATTATATGAAAAACCTTTTTAAAAAAATTAATTTATATTTAAGCTAATATAAGCTCATTAATTAAATAATATTTTAGATTACTAAAAAGTATTAATATTTTGTTTTAAATAAAAACTTTATAATTTACATCATTTATTAATAAAATGTTTATAAAAGTTGTCGTGTTTTATATATTTATAAAAGTTAAATTTATTAAATCTTTATGATATGATTATATGAATGATATAAAATTTTCATTATTATATTTTAGCTTATAAACTCATAATCTAGAGCTTTTCAATTTTTTTTCTCTGTGGTTTACAAAAAATTAAAAGATAAAAGCTACAAAACCTTTATTGTTGAAATATGTTTTTTTTATATTAAATAATTATTTACTCTTAATTTTAATAAAGAATTATATATTTTGGATTGAAGCTAACATCTTAGTTGTTAAAAATGTTAGAAAACGATTTTCGTTTTTAATATATTAAACTTTTTAAAACTTCTGGAAATGTTTAAAGTTTTAATAACTTTGAACATAAAAAAATACATAAGAAAAACCTTTCTCACTAAGTTAAACAAATCTCCTTTGTAAGTTTTTTAAAATATTTGTTATAACAGCTTGTAATTTTTTTAAAGTATATGATATTATAAGCTATCAAAAATATTATTTTTATTCCTACTAGTTGTATAGCGGAGCTTGGAGTGTGTAAAATAGACCTTATAAAATATATAGCTAGATTAATAGCTATATATTATATTTATTAAAATATGCTTTATTACGAATATATAAAAATTATTTCAAATAGCTTTTTTTGTTTTTCCTTTGTTTCTACTTTATTTAGAAAGTTTTTATAATAATATAGCTTATGTTATTAAGCTTTGCTCTTATACATATGCCGAATGCAATAATCTGCAAATTATTGTTTTATTTATATAGCATAGGAACTAATTTTCGATACTTTTTATTAAAATTATTACAAATATGAAAAAGATTAAACTAAATATAACTAATAAATAAAATAAAATAAATATTATGAAAAAGTAGCTTTGAAACGAAAAATACGTAAACAAATATAGTTTATAATTTAAAAACTATAAACGTTTACAATTTAAAATAATGAAAAGCTTAATTTTGATATTAAACAATGAATTAAATTATATTATATTAAAAACACCGTTTTTATAAATAATAACAATACTGCGATTTTCAAATTTAACAAATATAATTAAATTTATAATTTTAGCTTACAAAGATTGAAAATAGCTTAAAACCTTTATTGTTATTAGTAGTTGTTTAAACAATTGTAATAAAGCTTTTTTTAACATTATAAATATTTCAATTTAACACGTTAAATGTTTATTTATTAATAGTAATAATTTTATATATTTTCTTTAATTTTTAATTAATTTGAAAAAACAGATGTACTTTATTACCAATAAAATTGTTAATAAAAACGTTTTTAACAACTTTATAAAAAAACCGACTTCTTTATAATATGAAATAAAAACTACAACAAAAATATTAAAAACGTAATATTAAATCTTACTTAAAAAATACTATTATAAAAAACTTTTAACTATATTTTAATTTTATTTCCTTTAAATATATTAAAATGTCGGAAAACTTATTAAAAAATATTTTTTTGGCATTATTCCAACTTTAAAAAAAGAAAAAAGCTTAAATGAAATAAGCTAAGTTAAAATTCAAATTTTAAACTAAATTTTAAAACTTTAAAAATATTTTTCTTTATTTAGCTGAAATGTATATTATTTTAACAAAATTTTCATAAAAAAAATTTCTTTACATAACTGTATATTTTTTTAAAAAAATCAACTTTAAACCATTATTGCCATATATAAAAAAATAGCTTATAAGCTAAAAAAAACTTATATAAAAATAAGTAAAAAGAATTTACAACTATTATGAAACCGATAAGCAATGTTTATAATTTAGCTAATATTTAATTTAAAAATAATAAGCTTTTTAAAATAACTAATATTTTTATAAAGTTAACTTGAATAAATATATACTTTTAAATTAACTTTTAAGAAATAAATCGTTTAATATATGAAAATGAAAATTTTGTTTGCTATAAATATAGGAATATTAACAAAGAATATTTATTAAAATAAAAAACGTATTTTTAGCAAGAATTTATTTATATTGTTATAAATTTTTAATTCTTTTTAAATGAAACGTTAAAAATGTGCTACTAACAATAGTATAAATAAAATTTAATATTATTATAAAAAAATGTTTTAATTTTATAAGCTGTTAATTATAAAGAATTAAAGTAAATTAAATAATAAAATTAAATATTTTTTAACTATTTTGAAAAAAAGAAAAAAACTAATAAGCTAAAAAATATTTTCAAAAAATATATTACTTTTTTTACTCAAAGAAATATGTTTATTAAATCAACTTAAGGTTGCTTTTCATTTTTTATAGTTTAATAATTTAATTATGTAAAAGTTCGGTGTTTTTTTTAATTTTCAGTGAATGTTTTTATAGCTTTTATTTGATAAAATAAAACTTGTCGTTTTTAACATAATGATTATTAATCGTTTTTTTTGTTTATATAACCATTAAAATTAGAAAATGGATTTTAACTAATTCTTATAATAAGCTTAATATAAAATTTCAAGTTGCCAGTTTTAATATTTAATAAACCTTTTTAATATATTAAACTTAGTACATATTTCTAAATAAATTTAAAATATATTTATTTTTAGAAAAGCTAGTTAGCTTAAGGTTAAACTCTGTTTATAAACACTGTCTACAAACTCCGGTTACACAGCGTCCTCAAGTAGTAGTTTTAAAAAACAACAATAAATTAATTTACACACATTATTTACTGCTTTTTGTTTTTAATAGCTAGCAACATTAATCGTTTTCTCTCCGGTTCTCTTTATTTTTGATAAGCTATGCGCTTTTTAGCAATAGTTTTATTTTAACAATTCTGCCTCTTATTCGAGCCACAGGGATATTTCGTTATTTAATCAACTTTAGCAATATTAACTAAATAGTATAAAGAGATATATTTAGCTTAACTTATACAAAATAATTTTTATTTTTATATTTTATAACAACAAAAAAAAGCTTTAAATTAAAATATTAATTAATAGTATACACAATTAATTAATAATTAATAAGAATCAGTTGAATAATAATATTCCAAAATTGATAACTATCAAGGTATTCGTAGGAAGCAAAGTTGATGTTTTTTATATTTGGTTAATATTTATTTTTATATATTAAAACTGTCGAAAAAAGAATTATAAAAATATTATTAGTTTTAAAAAAGCTAAACCTAAATAAAAGTTCTTCGATTTCGATAATGATTAATTAGCTAAATCTTTTAAATGAAAAACCTTTTTTTTTAATTAAGAAGAAAAGTTTAGTAAAAAGAAAATAAAAAAGCTTGAAAAATATAATAATTAAATTTTATTAATACACAAAGTTTTTATTTTTTCATTTTCCTAAATAAGTTATTTCTTTCTTGTATATATAAACGTATATTTTTGAATAGTATGTTAACTTTATATTAATAATTAAAAATAAAACGTTATTTAAAAAATAATTTAAAATAAAAATAACAATTCTTGTTTTAACAATTTTCACTAAAAAATATATATAAACGTTCTATAATACTAGTGCTATTAATAAAAATAATTATAATAAGGTTTCCGCTATTAATACTGATAATTTAGCAAAAACCTATTTTTAAAACGAAATGCTAATAAAATATATAAACTTGATATAAAAACAAATATTTTAATTGCTAATAATAAAAACATATCACTAAGAATTGTTTACTAGAAAATAAAATAATTGCTCTAAATTATAAAACGAGTATCACTGCTAATATAGTTAACTAATTGTAGTTATACTTCTTTTTATTTTACTTTTTTTAGTATTTTATTATAAGTTAAATTTTTTTTTTTCAAGATTTAAAACAATAATCTTAAACTTTATTTTAAAAAAGAAATTGTAAAAAAGATATTATAAAATAAATCTAATAAATTATTTTTAACTTTAAACAGCGTTTTTAAACTATAAAAGCAAATATATTTATAAATATAAATAAAAAGTTTGCAAAAAAGATTATAAAGTAATTTAATTTACTTATAATTATAAAATTTATTTTTAAGCTAACTAATAGCTATAACAGTTAAAAGAAAAAGTAATACTAAATTATTAATAGTGTGAAGCTATTCGTTATAAGCGTTCTAGTGTTGCAAATACCCGTTATAATCGTAGTTCTATTATTAATAATTTTTAAAAATAAATCTGTTATAGCTAGGTAGGCTAGCTATATATAAATACTAGTAGTAAGTGCTTACATACCTATTTACTAGTTGTTTCGTACCTTATTAAATATAGAGCAAGCACTAGCCCTACCCTTATTTTTTGTACGTACTAAAGTACGTACTTTAACCCTACCTACTGCTTAATTATATATTCTAGCTATAGGCAGCGGGCTATACTAAATGCTAATATTTTTTCTAGTTAGCTATTGCTATAAAAATAATTGGAATAACGAACAGTAAAAAGAACAAAGGAAAAGCTATTTTAATATATTTTTATAAACTTAAATACTTAATTTACTAATTAACTATAAGTAAAAGTAGGTTATATAACTATTTAACTAATTAGCTTGTTAAAGATATGTATAAACTATATAATTTAGCAAAAAAACCTATAGATAATTTAAATTTTAACTAAATTTATAATTATAATTTTTTTAAATACTTTTAAATATTATAGTTTTAAGTATAATTTAAGCCAAATTATAAATTATCAACAAACTAATAAAAATAACTTTTTTCAATAAAATATATATAATTTAAAATAAAAGCGTAAATTTATATTTAAGCTAAATATAAAATAACAATTTTAAAATTTAGAACTAAAGCCATTTTTAAAACTTATTAAACTAAACTAAATTAATTAAAAAAGTTTTTTTTTATTTTTGCCTGCCTTTTTTTAATAAATATAGCTAATATTAACAATCAAATATAGCTAAATACTTTTTAATAATTTTAAAGTTAAAAAAGGAGCTTAAGATATTTTTTAAAAGGGGTATAATAATAATCCGTTTTTTTTAGCAGTAGTTACGTGTGGCAGGCTGGTACCCTTGTTGGCAGTATTCGATCGGACGCGTGGCTAGTACGTGGCTAGGGCTGTGGCTCGTGACCCCTATTTACTACCCCTTTTATCCACCCGTATTCACTGCTGCCTGTATTCACTATTATCTGTATATATATATATATATATAGCCACGCTGCCAGATTGGATCTCTCGTAGATCCTTTGATTTGCAGCTTAATATTAATATGTGAATCCAGAATTTACTGACGGTACGCGCAAGGCTCTGCTGTAACAGCAGTTAATAAATAGCTTTTTGAAGTATTAACTACTAGTTATAATTCATTTTAAAAAAGCTTAGCTTTATTTTGCTTTTTTGCTGCTTTACGTTATTTATAAGGTTAATTAACTAATAAACTTTAAATAGTTTATTTTATTAAAAGGTTTAATGAAGCTATTAGCTAAGTTATTTTTTAATTTAATATATATTAGCTTAAAATAGCTATTTTATATTTTTTAATTAATATAATAATAAGTTATTTATATATATATATTTTTTCTTTTAGTTATAGTACTATTTTTTAACTAATTAAGAACTTTAAAACTATTACGTAAAAAAATAAATAAGCTTTTAAATACTACTTTAAGTTAAAATAAGAAATTGTATATTTAAGTAATATTATTAGCAGCTTTGCGTATAATAATATATTTGTTTTCTAAATAGTTTTTTTTACTTTTTTTTATAATTTTGAAAATTAAAATATAAATAAGCTATTAAAAAATATTTTATATTTTATAATAAATTTATTAATATTTAAAACAAAAATTAATATAGTATTTACTATAATGAATAGTTTAATATTATTATACTTTTTATATAAATTATTTTTATATATTTTTTATATTTAATATATAAGTTTATTATTTTTTTTATATATTTTATTAGTTTT
>JADKYC010000332.1:0-14594 GCA_019843955.1 Xylaria sp. 218_066 | reverse complement strand
AATTTGCTTATAATAATAGTATATATATTATAATTAAATGTTTTTTATTTAAAATGTTATATAACTATTACCTTAAAACTATAAACTTTATATTAAAACAATTATAATTTAAAATATAAAAAATAAAAAAAAAGCTATAATATATAGTAGCAATTTAATAAGCGTTTAATAAATATTAAACAAAAGTAATATAAACTATAAAAAAAACCTATAATAAAAAATGTATTTTAAAAAAATAGTATATAAAAAAAATAACTAAACTATTTATAGCTAGTTTTTAATTTAAATATAGTAAAAAGCTTGCTTTAACTTATATTAAAATAACTATTTTAAAAAATATTAAACTATAAACTTATAAAATAAAATTGCTAAACTAATATTTTTAAATTTATAATATATTTTTAGTTTTATTATTAAAATTATAGCTTATATACTAAATAAATAGCAAATAATTAAAACTATTTAAAGTAAAAAATAAATAAAAAAATAAATAGTAAAAAATATAATATATTATAAAAAAAAACTAAAATAAAATAAAATATTTAATAAAATACAAAAGCTAGCTTATAAAAAGTAATATTTAAAAGCTTAAATATTATTTAAATAATATAAAAAGTTTTTTAGCAAAATATAAAAAAAAAGCAAAAAAGTTATATATTAAATAAATTAATTAAATAATTAAACAAAAAAATAAAAAATAGACTATTGCTAAATTTTATTAAAATTTAATTAAAAAAAAAAACCGTTTAAATTTATTAAGCCGATAGTTAGCAACTAAATAAAAATAATAAAATAAAAATATAATATAAAATAGCTAAAAAAACTAAAAAGAATCTTAAATATTAAAGTATTAGCTAAAAATATTACCTAATTTGCTAAATAAGTTATTATTTATAAAAAAAAAAACGGCGCTATATAAATAATAAATAATATTAATTTTTTATTTTTTTAAAATAAAGTTAACAAAACTTATTTTATAGTTAACAAATAGTTGTTTATATATTTTTTATTAATTATTTAAATAAAAAAATATAAATATAATAAAAAGTATAATAAATAATATAAATATTAAAATTAAAAAAAACGTTTATTAACGTATTAATAACCAGTTTATTTTCATTTTTTTAAAAAAAAAATAAATATATAAAAACTTGCTAATATTAATATACTTAAGCTTTATTAACTTATTAATATTATTATTATAAAAAGTAATAAAGCTACTATTTAAAATATAAAAATAATAATTAAAACAAATATAAATAGCTAAATTATAAATATATTTCGGTTAAAAAGCAGTAAAAGCGTAATAAGTTTTATTAGCTCATATAAGCTTATTTTTAAAAACTTATTAAAAATAAATTAACAATTAGCAATAAATTAATAAATAAAATAAAATTAATTAGCAAAAAATATATATAATAAATATTTTAATTTAAAATATTAAAAAATACCGGATAGCTACAAATTTTATTTAAATAATTGTTAAACATTTAAAGTTTAATGTTAAAAAAATAATACGTTTTTTTTTTAAATAACTTTATATAAAATAAAATTCTTTTTAAAAAAAGCGTATATTCGGCAACTAAACCTAGTAATATAGCTATAAAAAAAAGCAGTATTAATATAATATTTATTATAATAATAAATCGCTTATTTATTTATTAAAATAACAAATGTTATAAAAATTTAAGCTGCACTTAATAAAAAGTTAAGAATTTAGTTAATAAAAAAAAAAATTTAAAATATATATTATAATTTAATAATTAATTACAAAACAAAATAAAAATATATAGCAAAATAAACAATATAGTTATAAAAATAAAAAATATATTTAGTACTTTTTATAAAGCTTTTTAAGCAAAAGTAATATATTTAAAAATTAAAATATAATTTAATAATTTAAAAAGTATATAATATAGTAGCTTTTATAATATAGTTCCTATTTTTGCTAGCTTTTTTATTATTTAAGTTAATAAAAATTTATTAATTAAAAGCTAACTAGTTTTTATTTTTATTAAAAACGTATTTTTTAATAAATAGTTCGTAGGTAGTTATAATAATTAACAAATAAATAAAAAAACAAAAAAGAATAGGTTGCAAAAACAATAAAAATGTTTATAGGAATTTTTTAACAAAAAATAAAAAAGCTAGAAAAAATAATTATAAAGCACTTAAAAAAAAAAAAAGAAATTAGCAAACTATAAAAAAAAAAGTTGCCTATATATATAAAAGTTTATTTACTAGCTATTTAAATTATTTACTTAATTATATTAATTAAATATAAGTTTTTAAATAAACAGCGTATTTATATATTTTAATTACTTAAAAACGGTTATTTAGCAATAATATTATTAACAATATTAATTAATATTAAAAACTAATAACTATTAAAGGGAGGAATAATATAAAAAAGCAGCAGCTATATAGCTATACAACCGCTACTTATATATAGCGCAGCTGCCGAATATTAGCCGAATAGGTATAATATATATTAAACCGCTAAAACTTAATATTTACTATAACCTAAATAAAAATAACCCAATATTACTACTTCTTGAAATCCTGAGATTATTTTATAACATTATTATAATCGGTATTTAAATAGCACCCTTTAACATAAATAAGTATACAGCCTTTTATAATTAATATTTATATATATAGCTAGCTTATTTAGCTATAATAAACTTATTTAAGAAATTATAATTAATAGAACTATTATTATAACAGGTATTTATAATATTATAACATTTATAACGTATAGTTTTATAATAGCTTTAAATAGTTTTATTAACTATTATTTTAACTAAATATAGCTAGTTTTTAAAGTTTATTTATAAAATTAACTAGCTACTAGTTATATTATTTATTTAATAAACCTATATATTTAATAGTTTTTTAAAGCTTTATAGCCTTTAAAGTTTTATCATTTAATATGCTTTTTAATTCTTTATTATATAATATATAAAGTCTTTAATCGTTTTTATTAAATTATAAGTAAATATGTTTTATATTTATATAGCTTAAAGTTGTAGCTTTTTTTGTTTTTATATTTAGTTCAAAAATATTATATAAACTATTATTTAATATTTTAATAAATTTTTATATTAATTATTTAGTTATCAATATTATTATTAAGCATCAGTCTTTATTAAGAAATTAAAACAACCTTAATTTCCTGAATATTAATATATTTTAAAAATAGCTTTTATTTTAGTAAACTTATATCTTGTTTTTTATTATATATATTATTGAATTTAATAAAGCCTATCTTATTTAATAGAAATAAATCATTCAATAATAATCTCTTTATTAAATTATTATTTGTATTACTTCTTAGTTTAATTATATTCTTTATATCATGTTTAAATAATAAAACTAGCAGCTTAAAAACTGTAGTTTTAAAGGTATTAAATTAAAACAAAATATTAAAAAGAATATTACCAAAGTAAATAATATAGATTAAAACTATAAAAAACTTTGTAATAAAATAAATAGTGAAGTTGAAAATATATTTAATATTACAAGCTTAAAAGTTAATATTAGTTTTAAATAAAATAATATTTTCTTTTTATGTTATTAATTAAGTTCAACAAACATATTATATATATAATTTATTTATTATATTTTAATTGTTACTTTTTAAATTATTTAATATATTTTAGTTTTTTCGCAAGTTTAAAATATAAAGACATTTATATTAAACGTTTATACTTACGTTTTCATTTTATTATTTTATATTTTAAAGTTAGAACATATAAAGTTTTTTAAAAGTTAAATTTAAGTTAAATATAATTATATAAGAACCATTAAAAGAATGTCGTAAAAAAAAGCATTTAAAATAAAAATAAATGTTAGTTAATTAGCTTTTAATTTAATGTTTCTTATACTTGTAAAAGATGTAACAAAAGTATTATATTTGAAATAAAAGCTTAAGGAGTATAACTGCACTTTATTTAAAAATAAAGAAGGAAAGTATGTGTTTATAGGCGCAGCCTACAATTGTTCCTTTTATTTTTCCGTAGGGAGTTATACTGCTATATATAGCTATAGCCTTTATAGCTATATAGACCTTCGGTTTGTATTATCTATTTAAATCTGTATTAAATGCTATATATATTTAAACGGAATTACTATTTTTACCAACTTCTTGCTGCCTGTTGAACTATTTATTCTTTTAATTATATATTAAACGTTCTTTTATAAACATTTTTTACTCCTTTTTTTAAGTATGCTTAAAAAGACTAATTTATAATTTTTTACTTTTTTAAAAATTCGGGCAAAAGCTTTTGCGCTTTTAATATTTATCGGTTAGCTTTTAACTATTTTTCTTTCTGTTAAGTTAATAGTTAAAAACTATTTTAACTTTATATAGCTTATTACTTTTATTTTCTAAATTTAATTTTGTTTTAGCAGATTTAAAAAAAAGGATTTATTAATTAAATAAATTTAGTTTGTTAAAGCTTAGTTATAAATATTAAATAAGGATTACTAAGTAAATTTTAAAGTTAAATAAAAGGTTAGTCCTACGTGTTTTTTATTATTTAAAAGCTTAATCGTTATTATAAATATTTAAAATAGCTTTTTTAGCGAATTATAACTGTAATATAGTCGAAAATATATTTTATTATTAAGTTTAAACTTTAATTGTTAATATCTTTAATTATAGTACTTTTTGCTTTTTACGATTAAAAGATTTATTGTTAAATATATATTTTTAAGTATATATTTATAAAAGAATATCATATTTTAAAAACGTTTAATGTTAACGTTAAAAAATACCTTTAATACATTTAATACGTTAAATTTAAATAGTTGATTAAAAAATAAATTAAATCGTTTTTAAATATACTACATTTAAATTTTGCTATAAAAAAAGTAATTTTAAACATATAAAATAATAATATTAAATAATAATTTCAATAGTTTAAGTTTCATTTTAAATAATCTATTTATTTATAAATAGTAAATAGTAGTTATTAATAAATATATACTAAATATAGCGTATATACCTTTTTAACAATTTAATATAAACTTTTAATTATAATTAAAAATAACAATTTTAAATATTTTGTAATTAAGAAATAAAAAATGTTTTATTATAGCAGTACTTTTTTTTTATTATTTTTCTGATAGCTAGAAATAAGTAGAATATGTTTAACAGTTAAACAAAATATAGTTATTATTTAGTTATATTTTATATAATATATTTTATTATTATTTAATTACTAGAGTATTTTGCTTATTAAACCTTTAATTATATAATAATAAAATTAAATATGATAATTTATATTAGTAATAGTTATAGTTATTTTTTATTTATATTATTTATAAACAGTAATCTATTTATTATATTTAAACTATACTTAAAATAACGCTTAATATATTTTTTTATTACATAAATTTAATAATAAACTTTATTTAGGTTTAGCTATTATAATATACGCTATATTTTAAAATTATATTTATTATTATATATAAAAAACAATATTTATTTAAATTATATTTTAAAATATATAAAAAGAATATATTTTTTTAATTATTATATTTAACATATATATAAAAGCAAGGCTCTAATAATAAGTGCTAAATTTATATAAAAAATCTTTAAACAAAGTAAAAAGAAAAAAAGGAAAAACAGCTATTTAAAGTGTTGTTTTTATATATATATATAATAGGGCAGATCCTAATAAATAGGGTTCCTAATTAAGTATTTAAGTAAGTAGCTAGTATACCGTATAGCTATTAATCTAGCTATATATACTATAGGGTCTACTTTATAAACTCCAGGCTCCTCTAGGCTCCACTATATAACTACTTCCCTTAAAGAAGAAATAGATATATATAATATTTAAACAAGTAACATTTTATAAGCCTTTTACCTAAAAAAAGGATTAGTTTAAGCTTTTACTTATATACTTTTTTTTAAGCTTTTATACTATTACGTTATTATATAAGTCCTTTATTTATTAAATTAAAAATTTCTTTTGTTATTTTAATTTAAATATATTAACGTTTTATAAGTTTTTTTTTTATGCTATTTGCTTTATTATTTTTTTAATACATTTTATTAAATTTATTATTTTTAATTATTTTTAACTATTTTTTAATTTTTTTAGGGGCCTTGCCGATTTAAAACGTATATAGTAAAATCCTTTAATATTTTTATATTATTTTTAAAGTGTCTTATAAAATATTATTTATTATTAACGTTTTAGCTTTTTTAATTAACTTAGTACTATAGTTTATAGTAATTAAATAGTTTAATAATAAATAAGTTTTTTATTTTAATTATTTTAAATTTTCTTTAACACTTTTTAAATTTTAATACTAGTTTAAATATATTTAAACTTATTACGAAAGTTTTTAATAATATTAAATCTGCTGCTACATTATTATATAAGCTCTTTTAGTTTAAACTTTTAAACAATATTAATATAAATATATATATATATTTCTATAATAAAAAAGCTTATAATATTTTATATAACGTTAATAAAAATTGCTACTTCGAATTTTAAAACTATATATATATTTAATAAAATACTAATAAATATATTAAAAATAAAAATAAAGTTTATTAACTAATTAATAATTTTCATAAAATAATATAAAATAGTAATTTAAATATCATATTACAGTATTAATATAAAACTTTAAATAATTATAATAATAGCTAAGAAATAAAAGAATATAATTATATAACTTAATAATATAAAGATATTAATATATATTAGCTTTAAAAACTTTTTAAAAATTATTAATAATAGTTAACATATTTTTTTAAATCTATTATTATAGCTTACGGTACTAATTATAAAAAAAGGATTTTAAATATTTATTTATTTTTATTGTTTCTATATAGCTAATTTTAATAGTTTCTTTTAAAGATATTATTTAAAAAAGCTTAAAACTAATTTTAATTTATAAAAAATATAAAATAACTTAAAATATATTTTAAAAAAACAATTTTTATATCTTTTCTATTTAATATAAATAATTTAATATTTTTGAGCTTATTAGAAAAAAAGGTTTATTAGCAAAGTTTTTATAAAGTAAATAACTTTATATCTTAAAGGTATTTATAAATTATTTTTAGTATTATATGGTTTATATTTAAAAATATTATAAACTATATATACTATTTATTTTTCTTTTATATTATTAAAAGTTTTAAAATTATATAATATAGCAACTTTAGTAGTATATTATAGTTTATATTAAAATTTAAACATATAAATATTTTAATTGTATTTTTAATGTTTAATTTATTAAATTTATTTTTTTAAATATATTATTTTTGCTATTAAAGGTTTAAAATCTTTAAAAGATAAACGTTTTAAATTTTTACTTTATTTTAAAAAACTATAAAAAGTTATTATACTTATAAAAAATAATTTAAAGCTTTAGTACTACTTTTAATTATTTTAGTTTAAAATTTAAAGCTTTAATATAAACTAGTTACTAAGTTCTTTTTTATAACAATATTTAAATTATAAACTTTAATATAGTTAATATAGCTATAATTTGATAAATTTATATATTAAATTTAATAAAATATATTTAAATAAACTTTTATATTAAACGGAATTCTTTATATATGCCATAAAGAAATAAAATGTAAATAAAAAACTGGTCTTAATATATTTTACTTTTTTAATTGTAACAAAGCTTTAATCGTAAAATTAAAATAATATAAAAAAGGTTAAATAAATTATATAATATATCTTTAAATCTTTTTAATAATACTTTATATATTTAGTTTTATAAAAGATTTTAAAATAATATTAATTAATAAATAAATATATTTTTTAAACATAACCTTAAAATAAAATATAATTATTTTAGTTTATTTGTTTTTATATAATTAATTTTGTTAATATTATTAAGAAGTAATCCTATTATGTTTTTATTATTATATTATTATTATTTTATTAAACCTTTTAAAAATATATGTTATAATTTAACATTTTAAAAACGCTCATAAATTTAATTAGTTTATAAATAAACTATTTATATATACATTTTTAAAATTTAATTTATATTTCTTTTTTAAATATGTAATATTTAATAAAAAAATAAATAATCTTAAATTTATTTTACTATTTTAACTTTTAAATTATATATATATAACTCGATTATTAATATTATTAATTATATTTATATTAAACAACTTTTTTAATAAACGCTTTTAAAAAGTTTCTTTTAATTATATATAATTTTATATAATATTATAAATATATTAAAAAGTAATAAAAATAAATAATATTTAATTTTAAATTAAACATAAAGCTAAAGTTTACTTATTGCCTATTATTATAGTTAATATATTTATTATTAAAAAAAAGCTCAGTTTTATTTATATAAACAAGTTAAAAATATTTTATTAATAATGTTATAATAACTTTTTAATTACTAAAAAAGAATTATTAACAAACTTTTTAAAATAAATTCTATTATATTAAAGGTATAATATTTTTATTATTTATATAAATTTTAAACATTGTTAAAAAATGTAATATATATATAATATAAGAAATTATAAAGACTATAAACTAATATATATTATATTACTATAAATTAAATATTAATAAGAATTTGAAAATAAAGGCCTCGCGGAGTTATATCTTAATTAAACTATTGGAGTAGAATTAAACCAGTGCTTTTACAAGTAAGCTTGTCAGGGCTGTTTAAATAACCTGTTGCTTTTTTTCTTTCTATCTCTATTTAATAAATCTAAATCTCTATATTATATATATATAAGCGCTCCCGGAATAACCTCGGATCGCTCCTTTAGAGCGTCCGAAGCTATTTCGTACGCTTGCTAGTATGCACGCATACTAATCGGTCCGGCAAGCTTATAAATAAGTGAGCTTGTGAATTGGTGTGGTAGGCGCTCCGTCACAAAAGGTTATTTAGTTTAAATTAAATATAATAAAAAGCTAACTGATAACTGTAAAACTTATTATGTTAATTTATTTTATATATTAATTTAATTTTTAAAAATATATAAATAAAGATTATATAATAACAGAAATTAGTTTAAAAAGCTAAAAGCTTTTTAATAAAACTATTACTTTTTTTAATTATTAACTAAAATAAAACAAATTAATGTTTATAAAGGTTTAATATTTATTATTTTTAAACTGCTAATTTTTTTTTATATATATAAACTAATTTTCTTTTTATTAAGCTTTAATAACTATTATTTTTTAATATTATTTTGATTAAATAAGCATTTTTTAATTAAACTTTAATTATAACAATTTTTAAATAATAAGCTTTTTGATATAGTAATAAAACTTATTTAATAATAAAGCTAAACAATTTAAATTTAAAAGTCTTATAGTTTTTTATAATTAATTGTTATTTTTATGTTAAAAAGTTAAGTGATTTTTTTAAAATATAAATTAATAAATTATATTATTAACTTTAAAAAGAGTATTAAATAAAAACTATTTATAATTAAGCTATTATTAAAATTTTTTTTTTTTAGTATGTTAATAGTTTATATTAAATATTAGTTTTTTTAATATTCTTTATTTTATTATTATATATTAACTAATTTATTAATAATAATGCTAATTAAACTTAAAAATATATTCTTTAACTTTTTAACTTTTATTAATAATTTTTGAAAGCTTTTTATTTACCTTTAATTGGATTAAATAATTATTATTTTTATATTTTATTTTATTAATTTTTAAATCAACCTTTATTTAAATATTAATGTATATAAATTTTTAATTCGAGTTTAAAATAATTTACGATATTTTGCTTATTATTATTTAACTATCTTTAAAGAAATATAAAAAAGACTAATTATAAGTATAATTAGTTTATTAAGCTTTAATAATTCTTCCTTTCTTTTAGAATATTATAGTCCTAACCTTATTTTAACAAGTTTTATAATAACATTTTAACTTTGTTAGTTTTTAAAGCTCTTTATAATCTTTAAACTTATTTTGAATAACTAGTTATTTAAACAAATGTTTGAACTTAAACATTTTAATATTAATGTTATATGTTAATTCATCTTTAAAATAGTTTATATAAATATTATATATTATATAATTTGAAAAGAATAATGAAATTCCTTTTTTAATTATTTAATTATATAAAATAGTTTATTAAATAGAATTTTGTTTTAAGCTTGTTTGTTTAGTTTTAATGTTTAAAAAATTTAAAGCTTTATAAATTATAACTTAAACTAAAGGAATTAACTTTTAATATTTATTAGCTTTAATATATAAAGTATTAAATGTTATAAACCGTTATTTAAACTAATTGTTTATTTAAATTGTATTTAAGCTATTTTTAGTAACGAATTGTTTAAAATATGTAATAAAAGTAGCTTTTAATTATTTAGCAGTTTTAATAATAAAGATTTTAAATATTCTTAATACTATAAATAATAAAATAAAACTATTTATTATTCTAATAATATATTAATATTTAAAATCTAAAATATTAATTATAAATTTATATAAACTATTAGAGCTTTAAATAAGCTATAATAAAATATTAAATAATATTGCTTTATATAAGTTTTTTTATTTTAAAATTCAATAAACTTTAATAAAAGTTAAAAAGCAGTTTTAAATAATAATAATAAATAAATAAAAAGAAACTGCTATGAATATTTCTGTTATTATATAATAATTGTGTCATAAAACTTTGAATTTAATGTGTTTAAATTAAAAAATATAAAAAGAATAAAAGTTTAAATAAATGTATATAAACGGTTGAAAAATATTTATAGCTTGAATAAGTTTTGTTCAAAAATAAAACAATACAAGCTATAATGGTTTTAAAGAAAATAATATAAAAGTATTATTTAATATTATTTAAAATAATTCTATTTTTAAAGCTACTATATATATTTAAAATTTTAAAAGCATTAGTTATTTATATGTTTATATATTTTTAAAAAACTTATAGCTTTATAATATAATATAATATTAAATATAATTAATTAATTAATATAACTTGTATATTTACTATAACGTTTAATTTATTAATAAATAGATTTAAAATAGCTTTTTATATTGTTTTTATAATTTTAAATAATATAAGTTTAGTTTTATTTATTTACTTATTTTATTTATTATTTTATTTTAAAATCTATAAAACTTTTTATTTTAAAGAAATTAATATCTTCGCTTAAAAAAATATTATTAATTATTTTATTATTTAATATAAAAATATATAAATATTTAAAAATGTCATAAAATAATAAAGTGGTTTAAATAATGAAGTTTATATGCTAAAGGTTATTAATAAAGTTTTCTATACTATTAAAGTTTATTATAAAGGTTTTGTTACAAAAAAGATATAATAGTTTTAGTTTAAACTTAAACTTTTAAAAAATAAATTAGTTATTTTAAATAAAATTTAAACATATAAGATTATTACATATAATGTTTTTAATAATTCTTTATATTGTCTTTTATTTTATTTATATTATTACTTTTTAATATATGTTTTATATTATTGTTTAATATTATATATTTTACTTAGATAAATTTAAAAAAAATAAATTGTTATTTATTTAAAGCTATTTATAACAGCTTATAAATAGGTTATAATAATATAGCTAGCTATATTTATATAGCTATATGTAGTATATTTAACTATAAATAGTATTAAACGTATTATAATATTAATATTCTTTTTTATTATTATTATTTAAAATGAATTCCGCATTATTATATAAAAAACTAATAAAAACTTAAATAGGTATTATTTATAAGTTATAAAATTAGCTTTTACTTAATAAAACATTTAAAATGATATATATATTTATTGATTTATTTATTACCTTTATTTTTATATAAGCTTTATTTAAAGTCGCTAATATTTAATATTATAATAAATATTAATATAATAAATATAAAATAAAGAATATTTATTTATATTATATATATTTCGTTTAATCTTTATACTATTTATTTAATTGAATTAAGTGTTAACTATATTTAACTTTTTTTTATAGTTTATAATCTATTTAAATTTATTTTATCTATATTTAATATAATATATTTTAATAGTGTTTAATATAAAAATATTCATTTTAGTTATTTAATATAAATTATAAATTAAAGTTGTTATATTTATGATACGCGCCCACAGGGGGCGCGTGTAGCACAGCCACATGTGGCTGTGCAGCTGGTCTGTGCAGCTGGTCTGTGCGTGTGCCACAGCCACCGCACATTTGTATTAATAGGATTCTTCTAGTCAGCAGTTTAGCTAGAGACCTTTGGTCTCCATCTTCATTCAATACACCTGTTCTACCCATATTGCACCATGTCAATTTAATTGTTAAGTTTAATAAATAACATAAATAAATGTATAATTAAATATTTAAATAAGTATAAATAATATATCGTGTTTTAAACATTTATATTATAAAACAAATAACTAAAATATATAATTTAAACAGTAAAAATAAAATATTTCAATTTTTTCAAAATATTAAAAATTTAAATGTATATATTTTATATATTGTAATATAACGGAGCGCCAGTCACGGATGGCTGACCAGTATGGCAGAACAGGTGGGACCCTGTAGGCCTACCTTCTGCTAGATTACCTGATAGATCTACCGTGTATATACAAATCTTTTTGTATACGATTTGCAGCTATATTTCTTTTCTAGTTCTCTATCCTATAATCAATATATAAATAGGACCTTAAATAAGAGTGTTGCCTCTGTAAAGGATACTAATTGTAATAGCGCCTACTATACTAATTTATAAGCTTATTTATATGTAAGCTTGTTAGATTAATTGTTACGTATATATATTAATAAGCGTATAGAATAGCTTTAAACGCTTTATAAAAGCGATCCGAGGTTATTTTAAAAGCGTTTATATATATATAAAATAAACATTTAGATTTACGAAATAAAAATAAAAAGAAAATAATTAATAGATTATTAAAACAGCTTTAGCAAGCTTACTAGCAAAAGTACTAGTTTAATTCTACTCCGATAATTTAATTAATATGCAATTTTATAAAATATAATAAAGAAATTTATAAATTTAAAATATTATTAATATTATATTATAATTAATATAAAAACATAATAAATAATATTATATATAGTTATAAATAGTTAATAATAGTTATTTATAATAGCTATTTATATATACTTTTTAAGTTATATTAGCTATAATAAATATTAAAGTTATTTTTAAATATTTAAATATAAATAGCTAAATTTGTTTAATAAAATTTTTTTTTTAGTTTTTTTTTTATAAATTTTATATAAAATAACACTTATTATAAAAGCTTTACTTCATTTTAATATAAAATATTATAATATATAAATTAACAATTTATAAAGTATTAAAGCTACTTTTAAATATTTCTTTTATATTAAACATAACTATATTAAATATTATATATTAGCGTAAATATTTATTACTACAAGCCTATTATATACTTTTTAAATAAATTAAATTATATAAAACTAAACTAAACAAAACTAAATTAAACTAAACTAAATTAAAATAATTTAAACCATGTTATATTTTAGCTTATAATTTTAGTATAACAAAATTATTTAATAAACGTAGTAAGTTTTTAAAAGTAGCTAAAATAAACTTTGCTTTTTATTAAAAATATAAGAACTTTAGTTTATATAATATAAAAAGTGTTAAAATATAAATTATATAATAAATTACTATTTTTAATTTATAAATATATTTTAAAAGTTATTATTATAACGTTAATTAAAAATTAAAAACTACTTTTTAAAATTTTAATTGTAGTATTTAAAGATTTTATTAATAAATTAATTATTAAACATTATTTAAAAAATAATACAATTATTATAATTATAAGCTATATAAAACTAGCAGTATATTATAATAAATATTTATATTATATTTTTAAATAAAATATATTTATATTTTTTTGTTTATTTTTAACTAATAAATTTTAAAACGTAATATTTTTTATTATTAAACTAATAAATTAGTATAAGTTAAATATTTTTTATTAATATTTTATTAATTTTTAAAAAAATTAAAGTTGAAAAATATATATAATATTTTAATTAATAATAAATATAAAATTGTTAATAATTTTTATAATTCTAAGTGTTTAATTTATTATTAAAATAAAATAAACTTAAAATTTATATATAAAAAGGAGTATAAACTTTTAAGTAAAAAAATATAAAATAAACTTAAAAAATAAAGTTAAAAATTTAAAAACAAACATTAAATCGTTATATAAATTAAATTAAACAATAAATATATTTATTTTATAGTTTATTTATATTATAACTAACTTTTTATATAATATTTATTATAATTTTATAATAAATTAAAAATTATAATAATTTAATATAAATAAGTTTAAAATTAAATATATAATAATAATTAATATAAATAAATATAAATGTTTTTATTATATTATTTTAAATTTTATTTTAAAAAAAATAGATATTTATAAAGTAATTAAAATATATATTTATATTTTTATATTATAAAAAAAAATAACATAAAAATTAAAATATAGCTAGAAAAATAAATAACTATAATATTAAAAAACTAAATTAGCTTTTAAAATTATATTTATAATAAATA
>JADKYC010000331.1:0-14755 GCA_019843955.1 Xylaria sp. 218_066 | reverse complement strand
AAAACATTTTTTAAATTTTGCTATATATAATAACTTACTTTTTAAAAGGATTACTTTTAATAACTAAAATCAATTAGATTTTATTTTATTTTAATGCTATTTTTATATTAATTATTTAAAAAAGCTTTAAATGTAAATATTTTTAATAAATTAAAAAACTTTAACTAATATTTATTACTATATTATTTTTTCATTTTAATATTATTATGTAATATTTATATTTTTTTAACAGCTTTATTTAATATTTCTTTATTGTTTTATTAAAGTTTAGTTTAAACATTTAATTTAAAAAAAATAAAAAAGGTTTATAATTCTTTACATTAACTTATATACATATATTTTTTTGCTGTATAAGATTTTAATATATATAATTTTAAAATATGTTAAGTTTATTGTTTATTTCTTTTAATTAAATATAATGTTATATTTATAAGTTTTTTCTTATTATATAAAAGCTTAGCCTAATAAAATACGCTTATAAAAAGTATATATAATATAGCTATAAGTAGCTATATAGCTGATTTATATATATAGCTTTATTATATATATACTTATATTTATAAAACATTTATATTTAGCTTTCAGCTAAAGATTGTTTGTTTTTATTCTTTTATTTAATATATATATTTTATTATTATTATATTATATTATATAATATTTTTATATATTTTATTATATTATTTAAATCAGACTAGTTAATTATTTTTTATTTAAAAAAACTATTTAAAATATTATTGAACTATATAAGCAAGCAACTATTTATTTTTATAGTAAATTAATTTATTATTTATATAATTGGATTTTTTTAATTTGCTATTATTAATTACGCTATTAATTGCGCTATTATAATTTTAAAAAAGCAGTATTATTATTAAAGTAATTGTTTTTTAACTATTTTTATTTTAATTTTTTATATACTATTTTTATTAAAACTTAAATTATTATTACGCTTATAAATTACAATATATTTAACTACTTTAATATTAAAAATATAAAGCAGAATAATTTATTAAAGCTAACTATAATAATTTTAAATGGTTTATTAAAATATATATAATGGTATAAAGTTATAGTAGTTAAATAATAATATTATAATATTTTTTATAAAAATTAGATTTCCTATTAAACTAGCTAAATAAAATATATTTACTTTATATACCAATATAGTATATATAATTATATAGTTTATTTTAGCTAACAATAATATATTTAATTAGCTTATTAAATATATATATTAATATAATTTATAATAATAATAAGCTTAATAATATATTTTTATATTTTATTTATAAATGTTATAAGTTATTTTGCTAGTTATTATATTTATATTTTAATATAAAAATATTAAAGTATAGCTATATAAACTTTTCTTGTTATTTTGTTAAATTATTAATTATTTTACTATATTTATTAAAGTAAAAATACTGGAAAAAATATTAAATAAAAAAAATACTTAGAATACTTTAAAAAATATATTTTAATTAAAAGTCTTATTATTATTAAAACTTATGATATAAATATAATTATTATAAACTGCTAAAGTTTTATTATTAATTAGTATAATTTTAGTAGTTTATATAATATAGCTAGTATAGCTAAATTACTACTATATTTATTAAAAAGCTATTGCTATAGTAGTTACTAATAAGATATTAAGAAATAAAGGTTATAATAAATACCTGCTTTATATATATTTATTTATATATTTAAGTGCAGCTTTTTATATTTTATACTTTCTTTTTTTTTTTTTTTCAAAATAAAATATTCTTTTATAGTTTAAATATATTAATGCTTAAACTATATTATCTTTATTATATCTATTAAATAATTATAATTAATAATAAATATATAATAGAGCGCTTATTATACTAATTTATAAGCTTATTTATATATAAGCTTGTTAAAGTAATTAATATATATATATACTAGCTAACGTATAAAATAGCTTCGGACCCTTTGAAAAAACAATTTAAATTTATTTTAGAAAGGTTTATATATATATAAAATAGAAATTTAAATTTACGAAATAGAAATAAAAAAAATAAATAATAAATTATTTAAACAGTTTTAGCAAGGTTATTTATAAAAATATTAGTTTAATTTTACTCTAATAACTTAATTAATATATAATTCTACGAAAAAATAAATATAAAATAATAAAAATAATAACTGCTAAAAATATAAAAGTAAATTCAGTTAAGTTTAATTAATATATAATAAACTATTTTTATAATAAAATAAAATTATAAAACAAAGCTATATATTAGCTAGCAACTAATATTTTAACTAAAAGAATAGAATAAAAAATATTGTAGAGTTTATAAAAGTATATAATATTTAAATAAATAAATAAAATAAAATATTAAAAAAACTATATTAAAAAAAAACCAAAAAAGAAAAATTATAAATATAATAAATTTTACGTAAATAAAAAATATTAAATTAAAAAATTTTAAAAAAAAGAAATAATAAAAAGTATTTTAAAATCTTTATTTGATAAAAAATAATTAAAAAGAAATATAACTATTTATAAGCTAAATAACTTTTATAGTTTTAATTTAGCTGTATTTATTGTTTTTTATTTTATTATTTTAAATATATATCGCTAATAAAATTAAAATGTGTGTAAATAAATTTAAAAAAGTATTAAATAATATTAGAATATTAATAATTTAATAAATAGGAATTAATATAGTTTATAAAATATTTTTTTAAATTGCGATTTAAATAAATATTATTATAACTATAGTTTAAATAAAAAACAAAACTTTTTATTCTATTTTTTAACTACTAAAAATTAGTAATATTAAAAATAATATTTTAAAAAAAACCTATGTTTAATTTAACTTATAATAATAATAAATTAAAATATAATAATATTAAAACGTTAAACTCTTTTATATAATAACCTAAAAAACTTTGAAATAGTTATTAGAAGTAAAAATATTATTTTAATAAATATATTTTTTTATAACTATATTAAACTTTTATTTAAAAATAAAAATATATAATATTTTAATAAATAATAAATATTATTATTATTTTAAACTTTGCTAATAAGCTTAGTTATATTTTAACAAAATAATAATTTAAAAGGTATTATATATATAAAACTATAAAAAAAAGAGTTAAAGCTATTCTTTAAAAAAATATAAAAACATTTTAAATTTAAATTTAATATTATAAAAAAGAAATATAAAACAATAAAGTTATAGTTTATAATATTTATTATATAAAATATATATTATAATAATATATTTAAAGAAGACTTATGTGTTTTTAAATTAGCAAGCTTATGAAAAAAAATAATATAAACTAGGGCAAAATAATATTTTAAATCTATAATAATATATAATTAATATTTAAATACCCCGTTAAACTATTTTAATAATTTTAAACTATAAATAAATATATATAATAAATGAAAAGAATAAGAATAATATATAGGATGTAGCTAAAAACATTATTAAATAATAAAAGAAAATAATATATTTTACAAATAACTTAATAAACGTTTTAATTTAAAATAATATAATTTTAATGAATATATAATTTAAAACTACATAATTAAAAATAGTATTAAAACGTATATAATAAATATTAAAATTAATTATTTATATAATACTAACTAAAATATTAAAATATTAATTAATATAATTATAATAATTATTATAATAATAATTATAATATTATTAGCAACTATAGTAAGAATTATAATTTACATCATAAAAAAAAATTAACTATAATAAATAAAACTTTAACTAATTTTATTAAAATAATAATTATAATAAATATAATTAGCATAATAAATATTAATATAATAATTAATAATATAATAACTAGTAAGATTATAAATATAAAAATGAAAACTAATAAACTTTTAAAAACTAAAAAATTAAAAATATATAAAGCTAAAATATTTATTTTTTTAAAACTAATATTAATTATTATATATTTAATTATAAAAATGAATAAAAATATATTTAAAAGTTTATACTAATTAAACTTGAATTTAATATATTATAAATATTATATTAAATTTAACTTATTAAATAATGAAATTAAATATTTGTATAAATTTTAACTTAAAATATTTTTGAAGAAAGATTGAAAGTATAATATTATTAGCTTTAATAAAGAAATTATAAACATTAAAAAGCATTCTTTTGTTTATGTATTTCTTTTCTTTTAATAGTTATTATAATATAAATAAGCTAAAATAAAAAGAATTAAATAGCTAAATACAACTTTAAACTATAAATATTATATTTTGAAACAATAAAAATTTTAAAAATAAAAAGGTTTTTTTTTTATTAATAGTTATTAAGTTTAATAAATATATTAAAATTAAAAAGTAGTTATTTAACACTTAAAAGAAAACATTATATATTTATAATATATTTTATAAAATTATTTGTTAATTAAATTATTAAAATAGAATTAAACTGGTGCTTTTATAAATAAGCTTGTTAAAGCTGTTTAATAATTTGTTGCTTTTTTTCGTTATTTCTAATTTATAAATTTGAATTTTTATTTTATATGTATATAAACGTTTCCGGAATATTTTTAAAAAAAATCTTTAAATCGTTCAAAGCTATTTTATATTTTTACTAATATATATATATACTAATTAGTTTAGCAAGCCTATATATAAATAAGTTTATAAATGAGTATAATAAGCGCTAAATTATAAATTTTTGGTTTTTATATTAAAGTTAAGGCTTTACTTAATAAAAGAAATATATATTAATAAATTATTTTTGAAATTCTTAAAATATATTATTTAAAAAGAAAATAACAGCGTTAACAAAATTTAAAGTGCTATAAAGCTTTTTATTATAATAAACTAGAAGTTTCTTTATAAAAAAGTAAACTTAATAAATAAATTAAAATATAAAAGTGAATAAAATAATAAGTTATAAAAGAGATTTTATTTAAACTATTTTTTAAAAATAATTTGTTATTTTCTATATATTATAAAATAAATAAAATTATTTTTTAATATTAAATAATCGTAAATAAAATTTCAATAGTAGCTTAAATATATAAATATATAAAAAAAGTTATAATAAAAAGAATAAGTTGAGAAAAAAGAAAATTAGCTTATATAATAGTTATATATAAAGCTTTATTTATAAATAGCAATTCTTAGTATTTTGTTAAAAGGTTATCATAAGCTATTATAAATATTATAATTAAAATAAAAATGCTATTAGTTATATTTATAATAAACCTCTAAATTAAAAAAATAACTATTAATAAAATTATTAAAGTTAGATTTATATTAAAAAGCAAGTTTTTTAACTATATATAAACATTATTGAAAAAAGTAACATAAACTTTTATATTTATAGTAGCTACTATTATAAGCGTAGCTGATAGTTTTCATAAAACTTTAAACTTTATATTTTTAAATGCTATATTTAATATTATTTATATTAATAAACCTAAAATATATATATTTATTAATATATTAAAGGATTTATAAATATATTTTAATTTAAATAGTAAATCTATATAATATTTATATATATAACTATATTTATAAAATCTATTTTAAATAGAAATATATTAATAATAGCTAATATTGTTAACATTATTTAAATATAACTAGGGTTATTTCTTGTAAAACAATAATATATAATAATATAAAGGTTTTTTTTAATAAAGCTAAAGAAATTAACTTTAATAACTTTAAACTTCTTTTTATATTTAAACATTTATACTTTAAAATCTTTATAATCTACTTTTTATTAAATATTAAATAATGTATTAACTTATTTAAAACTATAAGTAAAAAGGAGATATATATTTCTAGCTAAAAACCTTTTAAAAATTGTTAAAACGTTTAATATTTAAATAAATAAAAATCTTATAAATATTTCTCTAATCTGATAAATAAAATATTTTTTAAAAATAGTTAAAAAAACTAAAGCATAAAAATAAATATTTGTAATAAATATTATAATAGTTTTTTATAAAAAAATAAAAAACAAAAAGTTAGCAAGCTTATAATTTTGGCTTATTTATTATTTATTGCTTAATAATTAATGTTTAATAAAAAAATAAAAATTAAAAGATTTTTTTTAAAAAAAAAAGTAGTACTTTATTTATAAAAATTAAAAGAATTAATAATTTTAAATAACTATTTAATAGTTTTCTAAATAAAATTTATTTTATTTTTATAAAACAAATATTATATTATGGTTATTAATATTATAACTTTTTTTTTTATTAATTCTTAATATATTTTAATTTTAAAACTAAATTTATAATAATTGGCTCTTATAATATAAAAAGATATTAAATAACAATAATAAGCTTTTATAATAGTTTTTTATATATATAAAAATTTATAAATAAATTATTTTAAAACTTAAAATATATTTATTTATATTTTATTAATAATATTATTATTTATTTTAATATAGTTGAAAAATATATAAAATATATATATTATACTTTGCTTTTTTTAATCAAAAAATACTCCTAGTTTTTTTGCTAAACTTTTTATTAACTAGTCCTTTATTACTTTATTTAAGTATTAAATACATATACAAAAGGTTGCTAATATAAAAAGCTATATTACTATTTTTTATAATTTAGTATTTTTAAAACAGATTTAAATGCTAAATAAATATATATACGGTTAAAGCTTTTTAAAAAACATAATTATTTATTTATTTAAAGTAGTTGAGCTACTATAAAAAAGAAAGCTATATAATTAAATAAAAAACAAAAATTTATACGTATTAAAATTAAAAGAAAAATAAACAAAAGCATATATTATAAATATTCTTTATATTTTTATATTAAAAGAAATTATTATATTTAAATTATTTAAAATGTTATATATATTAAAATAATATTATACTATTATAGTTGAAAAAAAAAGCTATTTGTTTAAATTTATATATTTTTTGAAAAAAGCTTGCAAATTATATTTAATATATAAATAGTAAATATTTTTATCCTTTGTATTAAAATATTATTCATTATATATTTTTATAAATATTATAATGAAGCTAAAATAAACTTTAGTTTTTTAAAATAAAATAGCATACTTAATTTAAGTTGCTAAAGAAAATTTAAACTAGATTTTAATTAAATAATAATGTTATAATAAAATTATTAAACTATTTTACTATTTAATATATTATTATATAAACAATTTTTAAAAGCCCTTATATAAAGAATTTATTATTTAACATTTAATTTATATTATATAACAAAAAACCTGAATATATTATATATTAAACTATTTAATCTATATAATAAATATATTTAACTGCTTATAATTAATTTTAAATAAATTAAACTTTAAAATAAAGTAAAAAAACCTAATAAACTTACTATATTAAATATAATTTAAAATAATTAAAGCTTTATATAGCTTATAATATTATTTAGAATAGCTATAAATAATAATATAGTAAATAACTTTAAGTAAGCTTATTTAAAAAATATAAAATATATTTAAACTTTAAAAAGTATTTAAAATTTAAAGCATAAAAAATCTAAATATAACTAAAACAGCAGTTTAATTATATATTTTAAGCCTAAATATTCTTTTAATATAATATTTAATAATTATATATGTTATATTAAATTAATAAAACTATTAAAGCTTATAGATCATAAATAATATTATAAAAAGAAATAAAGAATAATATAAATATTCAAACTAAATACTATTACTAATAAAATATAGCAAAAGAAATAAAATTGTTAAATATTATTTAGTTTATACGGTTAACTAATTTAAAAAAGAAATATTAATTAAAAGCTTTTATTTCATGTGATTTAATAACATTTTGCTTATATAAGTTATTATTATTAATTTCATTTTAATATTACTATTTATTAAGTTTATAATCATACTATAACAGTTAAAAGAAAATATATATATATATTTTAATATATAAAATTTAATATTATAATAATATACTATTTAAATAACTATAGTATTTTAAGTTTTCGTAAAAAAGAAAATATTATTAAAAAGTTAATTAACAGCTATAAGATTTTAAAAAGTTAATTAATTATATATATAAATTAGCCAGAAATAAACATTTTATATTAAGTAAACTAAAAGCTATATTTATTTTATATAAATAGTTTTTTATATAGGTTTACGCTTTTTTTATAATTGATAAAACGTTTAATAATATAAGTTTTTATAATTAAAAAGTTTATATAAAAAAAAAGAAAAGATATAAGGATTAAAGATTGGAAATGTTTTAAACAATTATTAATAAAATACTACTACTTTTACAATTATTTTAATTAATATTAAAAATACTGCTATATTATATAAATATAAAAATTATTATTTGGAAATTAAAAAGTAAAAAAAAATAAATTAATTTTTATATTATTTTATAAAGCTTAAACCTGTTAAATCTTTTAATAAATATAATATTTTTATTATTGTTATAAAATATAAACTAAAAATATATTAAATAAAAAAAAGGAAAATATAATAATACGTTTCTAATATTTATAATATTAAACAATCTTTAAATGTTATTTTATTTTAAATTATTTTATAACTATTTAATTTAATATAAAAGTTGTTTTTTTATATTATAATGTTATTAAGTTTAAAAAATAAGTATATATTTTTGATTTTTAGCTTATTAACTTTAAGTTTACATTTTTTATTATATTAACAAAAAAAGCTTTTTATTTTATAAAACTTAGTATATTATTTTAATAATATTAAATATATAACAATTTTTATACGCTATAAATAATTATTAACTTAATAATAATAATTTTTATTATAAAAATTAAAAGTTTTATATTATATTAAGTATAGCTTCTTAATTTAATTTTAGAAAAAGTTTAATTATATTTTTAAATTTTATAGCTAAATAAAAAAAAGAATTAGTTAGCTTTATTAAATTTAATATTTATTATATAATGATAAAAACTATTAAAAAAGGTTTTAATTATTTTTTTATTTTAATAAATATTTTCAATATATAACTTTTATTTTATAATAATTTATAATAAACCTTTTCTTTATAAATTTAATTTTTATAAAGAAAATTGATAAAAACATTATAAACTTTTAAAGAATAACGTTATATTTAATATTTAAATATGAAACCTTTTTTTTAAAAACAAAGCTTATAATCATAATTACTGAAATAATAAAAAATACAAAAATTCAAATAAAAATAAACAAATATTTCTTTATTTATATAATAATGATTATACCTAACGATTTAAAAAATAAATAAACTAAAAAAAGTTTATTTTTATTTATATTTAATATATAAGTTTTAAATAAAGCTTTATTAATCTATATATAAATAATAAATGTTTATATAATATATAGATTTATTAAATAATATAATAACAAATTTATTAAATTATATTATTATTTATATATAATATATTTTAAAGCTGCATATAATAGTACTAAAAATCCATTGATTAAAATTTATTATATGAATAAAAACTTAAACTTGTGTTAACTTTTTATTTTTATTATAATATTAATATTAATGTTATATAAAACATTAATATTAATATTTTATAAATTTATTAAATTTCTTTCGAAAAACAGGTCGGAATTAAAATTTTAATTATAAAGTTATAATAATTATTATAACAATATAAGAAATAAAAGATTAAATTACCTATTCATTAAATATTAATATTTAATAATAATAATTAATTGAAAAGTTAAACAATATATAAAAGTAAGCTATAATATATATTTTACAAATTATAATATTTATATTTATTTATAACAATTAAATTATATTTAACTTAAAAACTAATATTATTAAAATAATTAATAATTATATAATATTTTGTTTAGCTTTTATTATATAACGAAGTACTTTTTCTTTAGTTTTATCTAAATTTTAAGCTTTATTTTATTTTTATTTTAAATTAAATATAAATTGTTTTTTTTATATTTATTAAAATAAAATTATAAATTAAAAGTTTTTAAAAATAGTTTGTTTAATAAATTAAAAAATTTATTAATTTTTTTTTTATTTTTCTTTAAAATAATTTTCATGTTTTATTTATATTATTTTTAAACTTTTACTTTTTAATAACAGCTTTGTATATTTTTCCTATTTTACCTTTTTATTATTTTTTATATTTATTTTTTTATAATTGTTTATATTTATATTTTTTTTATATTATTTTAAAACTTAGAGTGTATATTTATTTTATAGTTTTTTAATATATCTTTTAACTTTTTCTTAATTTTATAACTTTTTTTTGTATTATTTAATAGTTTTATTTTTTATTTTTAAAATTTATATATAAGCTATTTTTCTTTTTTATTTACTAGTTTAATAAACTTTGCTTTTTATTCATATTTAAATTTTAAACTATAAGTTTTAAGTTGTTAGTAGCTACTAGCTACTATTTATAATAGCTAGCTCAACTATTTATATTTTTTAAGCTATATTAACTATATTAGCTATTGCAGCAATATTTAACTATATAAACAAAGATAACAAAATCTACTTTGTAGGTTTTATTATTTTTAACTATAGTTGTTTAGTTATAAATTTTAATTAATATAGCATTTATTATTTAAAGATTTGTTTTTTATAAATATATAATATTATACTTTATAAATTAACTATTTATAAAGTATAAAAATTGCTTTTAATATTTCTTATAAATTAAATAGCACTATATATAAAATAATTATAAATTTTAAATTTAATCAGAACTAAATTAAATTAAATTAATCGAAATTTAGTTTTAGCGTACGTTTTTGCTATAAAAAGATTTACTAAAAAATGCGCTAGCTTAAAAGAAATAGCTAAAAGAGAAATCTATTTTTATTAAAAAATATAAAAACGTTTATTTATAAACTTAAAAAACTTTTAAAATTAAAGGAAATATATATATTATTGTTTTTTATTTATTTATATATTTAAAAGCTTTATATTATAATAAAAATTATTAATAACATATAAAAGATTTATAATGTTTATAAAATTATTAAAAGTTTAATTAATAATTTAATGATAAAATAAATATAAAAAGATAATATTATATTAATAGTAATAAGCTATAAAATATAATTTATATATTAGTATAAAAGTTTATAGTTTATTATTTATATAAATTTAATTTTTAAAGCTATCAACGTAATATTTAATGCTTTAAACTAATAAATATGAAAAAGATTTAAAATATTTTATTTATACTTTTCTTTTTAATAAACGTTTAAATTTTAAAACCTTACATTATATTTTTACTATTAATAATTATAAAGCTTTAATAAACGTTTTATTATTATAAACTGTTAATTTAATATTATAGTTTAATAAGTTTAATATTTTTATATAAAAGTTTTTAAAAATATTAAAATTTAAAAATATATAATATAAGTCTTGCACAGTTATATATTAATTAAATTATTAGAGTAGAATTAAATTAGTATTTTTATAAGTAAGCTTGCTAAAGGTGTTTAAATAATTTATTGCTTATTTTTTTTATTGTTATTTTATAAATCTAAACTTTTATTTTATATATATATAAGCGCTTTTAAAATAACTTGAGATTGTTTTTTTAAAGTAGCTAAAGCTATTTTATACGTTTGTTAGTATATATACGTACTAATTAGTTTAGCAAGATTATATATAAGTAAGCCTATAAATTAATATAATAAGAACTTTATTATAATAAGGTTAAGAAATAAAATTAAAACTTTATGAACTATTATGAAAAAGTTTTATAACTAAAATAATATAATAAATAAAATTATATAATTAAAACTAAAACATAATAAATATAATTTAGTAGTATAATATAATTAATATTTTGTATAAACTATAAATAGGTAAAATAAAATATATATATATATTTTTTATAATAGTTAAAATTAAAAAAAAAAAGATTTATTAATTAAACTTTAAAAATAAAAAAGTTTTTTATTAATAATACTATTTTAATAAATAATAATTTTTTTAAAAATATATATTTATAAAATATTTATAAATATATTTAACTACTATTAACATTAAAATATTATTAACTTTATAAAATTATTAATATATATCTATATTAATTGTTATAATATAAATATATTAAAAAAACTAAAAATAAAATATTATAAATATATAATGTTAAATAATTTTATAAAATAAACTTTATTAATTTAATAAATAAAACTTGGTTAAAAAGAAAATAAAGTTTAAAAAAGATTTTTATATAACTAAGTATTAAAACTATTTTTAAATATTTTAAACAAAATATATTTTTAATATTTTTTATAAATATCTTTATTATTTATATATTTATTAAACTTTAACGATCAAAAGCATATTATAATTTATAAACTAAATAAAATAACTAGTTTATATATAGCAATATTAATAAAAGCTTTAACTATAAAATAGGTTAAACTAAATATAAAAAGTTTTTAGTTTTTTTTAAATATTTTATAAATTTTAGTTAAATATTACAAAACTATATAACTTTATTTATAAATAAAATATTTTAACTTTTATTAATTTAATAATATTAATTAAAAATGGTTTTTAAAAATAATTTTACTCATTCACTAAAGAAATATAAATAGTAGTAATTTTTACATTTGTAGTTAAATTTTATTTAATTCTTTTTAAAAAAAATAAAAAAATAATATAGATTAATAAATAGAAAACTGATTTTAAATAAATTAAATGCTTATTTGAAGAAATCTATAAAACAACTACAAAAAATAAAAATAAAATTAATAGCGTTTTAAAATATAAACTTTATTTATATATTTATATTATATAGAATAATAAAAATATTTTTTTTATTTATATCTTTTTTAAAAATATAAAGAGAAATTAAATAAAAAGTAAATATAGTAAAAACTATATAATATTTTTAATTATTTATATTTTAAAAGTTTTAACTTTTTAATATAATACAATAAAATAATATTAAATATTTAAAAATATATTAAACTTTAATTATTTTTTTAAAGTTTATTACAAATATTTTATATAAATATTTACATTTATTGTAATAATATATAACAACAATATTTTATTTAGTATTAAAAGAATTTTATTAATATTTTTTTAAATATATTATTTAGCTATAATATAAATAAAATTATATTTATAAATAATATATATATTGTATATAATATTTTTGCTATTTATATTATATAAATTAAAATACTAATATTTTAAAAAAGAAAAAGAAAAACATAACAGCGATTTATTATTGAGAAATATAAAATAAAACCTTTTTTGTTAAAAAGGTTAAGTTTTTATTAAAATTTAACTACTTTAAAAATATTGGAAAAAAATAATATAATATTAATAGTTTTTTTCTGTTTATATTTTACATTATAAATCAAAAAAAAGAAAAAGTAACTAATAATTTATTTAATAAAAATTAAAACAATATATTAATTAATTAATAATAAAAATAATAGAAACGTTTATTATATAAAAAATAATTAGATTAGTTAATAAAAAAAAAGCGAAATAAAATAATAATTATAATAAACTTTTTTATCTTCAAACATTTATTATACTATAACTAGTTTATTTATTAAATATAAATAAAAAATATTTATAAAGTTAATAAAACCTTTATATATAAAAAGCTTTTAAATTTTTTTTATAAGAAAAACGAAAAATTAAACTAATAGATTATAAAAGTTAAATTTAAAAACTATTATTACTTGTTATAAATTTTTAATAAAATAAATTTTAATATTTTATTAATTTATTAGCTATAAAACATTTTTATAATTAATTCGTTATAGTCAAAATTGCTAAAATTATAAAATATAATTAGCCATATAAAAAATAAATAAATAAAAAAAAAGAAAGAAATTAAAAAAAAAAATATTTTATAATAAAGTTAAAAAAAACTTTAAGTATATAAAATAAACTATATAATATATATAACAACATTAAAAGCTATATATTAAATTAGCTATTAATTAAATTATTTAATTAAAAACTTTATTTATTAAGATCTGTTTTATTCTATATATATATATAAAAATACTATTTTAAAAATCTATTTTCTTTTTTTTTTTTTTACTTTATTTATAAATTTAATATTAAAATACAATATGTAATACCACAGGTTTACCTTTATATATGTACTAAATATAAAATCAATAAATTATTTTGTAATTTATAAAGTATAAAAATAGCATTTTAATATTAAAACAGAAAGCAACTTTTAAACAAAAAGTATAAAAGTAAATATAGTTTATTATATAAAAAATAAATACGTTGATTATTTAAAATAATAAAAAACTTAATTTTAAAATAAAATATAAAGTTATAATATGTTAGATTATTAATTATTTTTTTAATATTAATAATAATATTACTATTTTAAAATATTATAAATAAATACTTATTTTAATTGTTTTATTTAATAAATATAAAAAATAAATAATTAACGTTAATTTTATTATTAAATTCTTTTAAAATAATAAAACTACTTTTTTAACGCTATTAATATTTTTTATTAAAAATATAAAGCATTATTTATTAAAAGTAATATTTTTTATTGTTTTTTATAATTATTACTAATATAAATAAAAAAGCTTAATTTAATTTTAATAAAACTATAAATAAAAAAAACTTTATTAACTTTATATTAAAACTAACTATTTTATATTATATAATAAAAAATAAAACTATAATAATTATAATATATTGTTAATATTTAATAAATATATACTTTTTATTATATTATATTACTAATTAAATAAAATACTTTATAGTATAAACTAATA
>JADKYC010000330.1:0-14767 GCA_019843955.1 Xylaria sp. 218_066 | reverse complement strand
GCCCGGGGGGTCGTTTTTTTTTTTTTTTTTTTTTTTTTTTTTTCACGTCGTGTCACCAGTTACGATGCTGTTACGTGGTTGCCATTCAGCTGAGGGATTACTCGGGTGTCTAGTGCCTCTCCTGGCCGCCCATTTAGTCCTAAAGGTCAAGAAATGATTGGGGCAGCGGGAGAGAGAGAGGAAAGAGAGGAAAAAAAAAAAACACCACGCGATGTCTACCGTAACACACACTAGACGACGACTGCCCCTCACTTCCACCTCACCTCACCCCACCCGGGAGATCGATCTCCTACACTTCCGTGTCCTGTTGCCCCGTGTAGACCGAAGACCCGAGCCCGCGTTTCAGAAATCGCCGCTCCATTTGCCTTTTTTTTTTTCTCCCTTCTGTGGAGAACTGCGCGTGTGCATTATTACAGCCCCCTTGCTAATCCATAGTAGCCATCCACACCCCACCATCGCGAACTTCCTCAGGGTCCTCAACTACTACCCCGCCATCGCTGTCACGATCACGGCACCACCCTCACATTGCAAATCGACAGTTTCACACCACTCCGAGGATGCCGAGACTCAACCTTGGAAACATCAACCCGCACGTTGTCGAGGCCAAGTATGCCGTGCGTGGCGAGTTGGCCGTCAAGTCGGAGGAGTACCGCGCCCGCCTTCGCAAGGGCGACACTAGTCTGCCTTTCTCCGAGGTCATCAGCGCCAACATCGGCAACCCTCAGCAGCTCGACCAGAAGCCCATCACCTTTTTCCGCCAGGTTCTGAGCATCCTGGAGTACCCCCAGCTCCTGGATAACGAGCAGGTCTTGTTGAACGGCCTGGGATACAAGCCCGACGTCTTGGAGCGCGCCAAGTTCCTCTTGAAGAACCTCGGCAGCGTCGGCGCCTACAGCGCAAGCGCAGGCGTCCCCGCCATCAAGGAGAGCATCGCCAAGTTTCTCGAGAGTACGTCGTAGCACTCGCTCTCTATCCTTGCGTAGAACAGGACTGACCGACCATCACAGGACGGGACGGCTTCCCTGCCGACCCCGCCCACATCTACCTATCGGCCGGTGCCTCGTCGGGTGTGAACACCCTCCTGCACATCCTCGCCGCCGACCCTTCGTCCGGCATCCTCGTCCCCATCCCCCAGTACCCCTTGTACACCGCCTCGCTATCCGTTCTCAACGCCAGGTGCGTGCCCTACTACCTCGACGAGGCCGCCCAGTGGGGTACGTCGCTCGAGACGATCAAGGAGGCGTACAACACGGCCAAGAGCGCCGGAACCGACGTCCGCGCCATCGTCATCATCAACCCCGGCAATCCGACGGGCGCGTCTCTCCCTGAGTCCGATATCCGGTCGGTCCTGCAGTTCGCCGCTGAGAAGCAGCTCGTCGTGCTGGCCGACGAGGTGTACCAGACCAACGTCTTCGTGGGCAAGTTCAGCAGCTTCCGCCAAGTGCTGCTGACGCTGCAGAAGGAGGAGCCGGGCAAGTACGACGGCGTGGAGCTGGCGTCGCTGCACTCCATCTCCAAGGGCATGGTGGGCGAGTGCGGGCACCGCGGCGGCTACTTCGACCTCATCGGCTTCGACAAAGAGGTCGAGGCCCAGATCTACAAGTTCGTCTCCATCATGCTCTGCGCCCCCGTCATCGGCCAGTGCCTCGTCGAGCTGATGGTCAACCCGCCGCGCCCGGGGGACCCGTCCTACCCCCTGTACGAAAAGGAGTACAATGGTATCTTCGAGGGCCTGAGGCAGCGCGCCACGGCCCTCTACGAGGCCTTCCAGGACATGGAGGGCGTCGAGTGCGGCAAGCCACAGGGAAGCATGTACCTGTTCCCCACCATCCACGTCTCGGCCCAGGCCGCCGAAGCCGCTCGCGCCGAGGGCCGAACCCCGGATGAGTTCTACTGCATGCGTCTGCTCGAGGCCACGGGCGTCTGCGTTGTTCCCGGCAGCGGCTTCGGCCAGAAGGAGGGCACCCTGCACTTCCGCACCACGTTCCTCGCCCCGGGCACCGAATGGGTCAGCTCTATCAAGAAATTCCACCAGGAGTTCATGGACAAGTACCGATAAGGAGTGTCACTTACCTACCTATCTACCTCCTTGAACTGAATTCCGGGAGATCGCGGTATGCTACGTAAGCATGGCTTGCTTATAGGTGCTTTTGCTTCCTTTATGGGAAAGGGTCATGGGATTCGGAGCTCTCCTCCTCTCATTTAAAACGATCAAATCGCAGGACTTAAGCCGGGATGGGAAAACGCAATCGTGGACATTACGAGAACAGGTTCCTAGAGAAGCATCAGGGCAATTCCGATAGACCAAGACATGCATTGGACGTTGGGTTTCTTTTTCTCCTTCGGGACAATTGCATAACTTAGATAAAGACAGATTCCGCGATGCCTTTCGTGGCGTCGCCAAATTGAAAATACACAACTCCCATCTACATTCACGGATCAAGTTGGCATGGTTTGAGATGCAAGCAAGATGGTGACGGTTGACATACATCTATCTCATGAGCCTCGTGATGAGACACTGGTGGTAGTAATGTTACAGGTTGCTTCTGTAATTGCACAACAGTCTAGCACTCCCAGTATCCGTGTTGATTAAGCCGGTAAATAATTCTTTTTTGTATATGCCTGCCTAACCCTATCTATGCCCGCTCGCTACCCCGTAGTCGTACAGCCTGACCGTATTTCTGGAGCTTGGTGATCAATTGATCGCCCTGTTTGACAACATCCTGATACTGCTTGTTCTTGTCGTCTGGTCGGTTGGTTTCGATAACGCCCTTGCCGGTCACGCGATCGATGGTGCAGGGAATGCGACCACCGGCGATGAACTTGGCCAGATCACTATTCGGTAGCTATAATTAGTCATTGCATTTGGTGAGCGAGTGATTGACATACCGGTCTAAGAAGTCTACCGTGACGCCAAAATCGTTGGCCATGCTCTCGAGACCTACCACCCGGTAGCTCTGCAATAGCTGCTGGTATGCACGTAGCCGCATCTCGCGGATGAACCAGCCCCGATGCTCGAATAGATAGCGATCTTGCGTCAGGAACTTCTCTTCTACGAGAGCTAGGGCCTGGAAAAATAGTTTGTAGTGTCCGTTGTACAGACTGTTGACAAGCTGGGCGAGGGACGAGAAGTCAATGGCCATCTCGGACTCGGGCTGGTCGATTCCTGTGCCCAGAGTAGTTAGGTTGACGGCCGTCGTGGCTTTCGTCGGGGCATTGGGTGATGTAGTATCCTTAGTCTCCTGCATCTCAGCATCCTCAGCCCCGGGACCGGCGGACATGGCGCCGGACAAGGCCAGCATCTTGTCGTCACCGTCGGCCCCCAGGATAGCCTTGATCTCGGGGGCGTCGACGACCTTGCTCTTGAAGTCCACCCGCTTCAAGGATACGGAGCCGGCGAGGACGGAGTAGACAACAAGGTTGGAGTAAGTGCACAGTTCATAGCTGGTAAAGGTGGAGAGAGAATCGAGAAGGAGGGGAGCGGCGAGGTTATAGGACCGGACGGTGAGGAGATGAAGGCCCTCGTACGCCTTTAGACGGTTGCGGCGGTCCCAGTCTCCGCCGCTCTCGACCAGGGTCTTCGCTTTTGTGACGTACTTCTTGACAAGCGCACGGTCGCCATAGAACAGACCCATGCGGATGACGGCCAGCACGATGTCGATCTTGGTGCCCAGGATGCCGTTCTTCTCGAGCACGTCCTCGTAAGCCGATATCGCCTTGTCCTGTACTCATCGTCAGCATGGCGGCATAATGATAGATGACGCAATTGAGAGCGGCGGCGTACCTTGTCGCCGATCTTGGCGAAGAACTCGGCACGCTTCCCCCTGGCCGCCATAATCTCGGTGTCGCCAGCCTTCTCGACAGCCTCGTCCTCTTCCTTCTGGATCTCGTCCAGCTCCCGGTCATTGTCAGCGGCAAGCTGCTGGTAGACCTGCTCATCCCAGGGGAGATTGGCGCCGGATGTGGCTCCACCACCGCTGGCTACCATGCCGGCAGCAGCGCTGGGTTTCCGGCTGGGCGGCTTCGGCTGGGCGGCTGCACCCGACGTGGTCTCGCCGACGGCATTGAGGATACCCTCAGTCGGGTGAGCTAGGTACTTGTAGAGCGGGGCCATCTTGTGCTCGGCGATGGCATCTTGTAAGCTCTTGACGGCGGCCTGCTGAGCGGGGCGAGCGGCGTAGGGGTTTGTGAGTGTGAAGACATGTTGCGACAGTGGCAACAGGGGCCATTTCGCGTACTGCGGATCGGCGCCCATGTTGACGATGGGGAGTGTGTGTCTATGGTGCTTTTATCTACGTGTGAAGGCGCCGGGCCGAGTTGGAACGGGTAGGAGTTAGTCGTATGAGATTTGGGCGGGGGCGGCTGAGATATGTGTAGGTAATGTTGTAAGCGTCCGTAGACCGATAGAACCCAATGAGGCTTGTATCGAAGGGTTGGTAAGTTGGTGAGTTGGTGAGTTGGCTGCCCACGATGAAGTAAACTGCCTTAAGACTTCCAGCTGCCGCTTGCTGCAGGCGTCAAGGGCAGACGTAAACTGCCCAGGTGGGCCAATAGCAGCCTGTAGCGGCCACTTGTAGAGCTCTGAAGTGGGGAAATAAGCAAGAGCCTCAGATCAAAGACTCGATCTAACCGTATATAGCTAGATGGTTCTCAGCTAACCTTGGTAGGTACCTGAGTACCTCCCCGATCTTTGTGCTTTTTGCGCCTGGGACTAACCTAACTACCTATACCTTGGTAGGTAACTACCAGGTTATCCAGGGAGCGCGCTCTTCTACCAGTTCAGCTTTCAAATTCCATTCTTCAACATTACTCTTCAGCACACTCGCTTCTTCTTCTTCAATACTGTCAATCGCCTGAGATAGCTCTCCAACTCTATTCTCAACAAACCCATTTCCCATTCATACCACAAATACTCTCCACAGCAGCAGGGAGACATCCTTGACTGTTGCTCACCATGGCAGACGACGGGGGCACCGAAGACCTCCCTCAGCCCTTCGATGCAAAGAAACTCGAGCCCGCTAAGAAACGGCAACGTTCCACATCGCCCTCCGAGCAACCACGCAAGCTCAAGCGTCCCGGCCAGCGCGCCCGCATATCCAACAGCGAAGCCGCCGCCATCCGCCAGCGCCACGAGCAGCGCGAGCGCGAGTCCGCACAAGCCGCCCACGCTCTGGAACAGAGGGGGATCAACGACATAGTGCGCCAGCACTACAACGCCGTGCCCGAGCGAGGCCGCGACTGGCGCAAGACCGGGAGCCGCATAAAGGGCTTGCGCGTCTTCAACAACTGGGTCAAGAGCACACTCATCCAGAAGTTTTCGCCCGATGAGGACCATACTCCCGGCGCCCAGCAGCAGGGCCGTGACATGGCCGGCGCGCAGGGACACGAGCTCATCGTCCTCGACATCGGCTGCGGCAAGGGCGGCGATCTGGGCAAGTGGCAGCTGGCCCCGCAGAGAGTGCAGCTCTACGTCGGTTTGGACCCCGCCGACGTGTCCATCGACCAGGCCAAGGACCGTTATCGCAGCATGGGCAGTCAAGGCGGTGGCAGGGGCGGCCGGGGCGGCAGAGGCGGCCATAGGGGTGGCCGCCATCCACTACACCTGTTCGACGCTCGCTTTTTCGTCAAGGACTGCTACGGCGAATCACTCGGCGACGTCGACATCGTGCGCCAAGTCGGCTTCGATCCATCGCCCATGGGGCGCAGCGGCTTTGACATAGTCAGCATGATGTTCTGCATGCACTACGCCTTCGAGACCGAGGAGAAGGCTCGAATGATGCTGCAAAACGTGTCCAGCGCGCTCAAGAAAGGCGGTCGATTCATAGGGTGCATACCCAACTCAGACGTCATCAGCAGTAGAGTGACCGAATTCAACGAACGGATCGCCAAGAACAAGGAAAATTCGGCCGAGGAAAGTGAACAGCCGCCGGAAGACAAGGAAGAGGGCGAGGCTGAGGAAACGGCGGAATGGGGCAACGGTTTATATCGAGTGCGGTTCCCCGGCAAGACGCCCGAGGACGGCATCTTCCGTCCACCCTTTGGCTGGAAGTACAGCTTCTTTCTCGACGAGGCGGTCGAGGAGGTTCCCGAGTATGTCGTGCCGTGGGAAGCATTCCGAGCTATTGCGGAGGATTATAACCTGGAGCTGCAGTATCATCAAAGTTTCAAAGACATCTGGGAGATGGAGAAAGACGACCCTACATTGGGTCCTCTCAGCGAACGCATGGGTGTTCGTGGGAGAGGTAGAGGCCCGCTCTTGGTTTCGCCCGAGGAGATGGAGGTGGCCAGTTTCTACGTGGCATTCTGCTTTTATAAAGTATAGATGTCGTTGCCCTAGTCGTGATAATAGCGACAGCGAATACATATCTAGAGTCCTACTCTTGTAATACTTTATGTATTTAACCGTCGAATGTGGTCATGATTTACGAACTCCACAGCCGTACCCATCTGTTTATGCTCTAGAAACACAACGATGTGTATTGTGTCCAAGGCTTCCTTGTGGATTAGAACATTGACGTATATCCTTGTGCGGAGAGCTTGAAACTTACGTGTATATACCCAGGTTATAGCAGCCCCTTACATGTACATAAATGTGCACATCAACACCGGTAAAATAGGGAGCAACAACTGTTGCTTAGCACCAGATTGTAGACATTAGCAATAGGATAGGCGATTGGAGCTTATGACCTATATGCTTCCTCTTCTCTTTCTGAGGACGATACCATGTACTGTACTGTGTAGATGGTCTAACCCGAGACCCGAAAGGACCAATCATTATCAGCGGAGCCTTCTAAGTCTTCCGAAAGGAGAAGGTGGAGAGCTTCGCTAGCGAATGAATCGTTAGAGAAGGCTTTCAGACGCCACTGTCCAGTGCAGCCAGACGTGACGTGAATATTGGAGTCTTCATAAAGTAGTTTGGTTGTAAGGGGATAAAAAAAATTCAAAGTTGCCGATCGCTCACCATTCAAGCAAGCTGTTTTTTTTTTGTTTTTTTTTGAATCAATTTGAATTGTTTGGGGGGCTATTGTCAGACTTTGAGCAGCGCTGATCTGGTCTGTCATGCTGGTGTGAACACGGATTGGACCAGTTCACCTTGCGCCAAGCCCCGCCACTTACGAAGTAAATATCAAAAAGATCGGTATACTCCATTTCCTACATATTTCCTTCCATTTTCTTTGAATCTTCTTCCAGGACGCTGCCGGTATCACATCAGATCAGGCGCAGCACATCCACCATGTCTTCCACTTTTCGTTCCCACCAACGCCTAGCCATCACTATAGGAAGCACCTCAGCAAGTGGCATGGTTTCGACCTTCCCGAGGGCGAAGTGCGTAAGTGTAGACAAGGACGCTATCGGGGCAATCTGAATGCAAAGCAAATGCTTATTAACGAATACGTCTGGGGAGGTACGACATTCCCTCAGTCATGTCCTCTGTGCCAGCTAACTGTTCACTACGTGCTGTACACATCAACAGCAAAAAAACAACACTGACATTTCACACCTCACAGTAAAACGTAGCCTCATGGTAGACATCGTGCCGTCGGCGTCTGGTTGAGATGTTGGGATAAAGGCGTGGAAATATCATCCGGGGGAGACAATTGAATCGGGTTATTTGTATACCTAGGAAAAGGGCCCGCCCATTTACGAACTATATATATGCGTGCCTATATACTTGAATGTAGTTGCCGTCAGGCAAAAGCATCTATGTCAGCACTTGCAGCGAGCGTAGTAGTATCGTGTATGATCTTACAAGATGATGTATAGTAGACATCCCTAGTAGGTATCCTGAATTATATCCAGCACGGGCTTACGTACACGACAACATTCCTGTTGTCGTCAACGGCACATGTACAACCAGGAACTACGACAAGAGGACGGGGATATCTGATAAGCGCTCATTCTATATACGTTGGCTAGACCACACGATAGATGTGAATCTGTCGTCGACTATGCATCGTCCCTCTTTCCTTTCCATAGCTATGAGTTCTCGTTAATTCGATTTCGCCAGCTTATTATGTAGCTTCGACACGCAACGGTGCCCTACCTCCCTAGCACTCTAACCTAGCAGCCAAGCCAAGATAGAGAGCAAGACTGACTAGGCTACCATGCAGTAGCACATTACGCAAGCGTTGGCTCCTCATATTGGCCGATTTCCCCATGGAGTTTCAGCGTTATACTAGCATTACATTTGAATATCTAAGATTCATTGTATAATACGTTTATGATGACTGCATTCCTACGTAAACTGTTCTAAAAGATAAAGAACTCTCACCATTTGCCATGTTAACTTTACCACAGGTATTGCAGTTATCCCACAGGCGGAGGATTAGCCGTCTATAAGAAGGTAATGCCATGCTACCTTTGAGGCCAACACATTCCTCATTCTTTACCCAAACTACCAACCCACCCAGCAGAGCAAGTAAAGAACACGGGAAGAGATGATGGCCAATGGCACAGAGAAACCCGCTCAAGGTACATTACTTCGCTTATATGCTATAACTACGACTATCATTCCTCCATTTAAGCCTGAGCGTGCAACAGGCAGGCCCAAATTTGACGTAAATATCAATGTGATTCAGGTGAGCCAGATCAGAGTGAGGGACACCACCGGTTCTCGCAACTCCGTGTCACAAGCTAAGTAGAGGTGAAGTTCGGCTTCAATGGGTTCGTACTCATCTAGAGATAGTTTGGCGCATGCATATGGAACATAAATCAACTTGTGTGTACCGCACAGATTAACTCCTTGATGTGTCGCTAGTAACATATGTGGGTTGTTGGCCGAAGGTAGTAATTATGTATATTGGTGGCTGTCTACGATATCAATGCCGTTGAGGCGGACCAATTCTTTCTCTACGACAACAGCCACAAGTTGCATTCCCCATCATTGGAGGTAAACGTACAGAACTACCTCGATAAGATTCACCAGTCGTCATTCACCCAATGATTCGTCGAGTGGATCAAATACACCCGTGTTTGGCATTTGATATTAGAAATCATTAGGTAAATTGCTCGGAGCTATGTTATTCAAAATCTAACGTACAAGCGTGAAAATCAAGATGTAAATCCAGGCAATTTTGTTTCTCACAAGGTCTGTCTAGTCTTATTGTCGTGATCTACGGAAGCGGCCCCATCTTTTAGATACAATGATGATACCAATTTCATAGTTATAACATGTGTTTAAGTCAGACCCATGGCCACATGCAGATGCCAGCCTCGCAACTCCCCCAAGAGGAGGGAGTCGAACACAGTTAGGCCAGCGCCTGATGACGATACCCGACAACACCTTGCACGACCTTTATAACTTTCCCATGCAGTGAGAGCATCATATGCCCCATTGTTTTCGTCCCCATATACCCAAGGTTGTCACTACGGTTCTCGAGCAGGGGTGCTTTGCCCCTCAGCCCATGCGCCCACTCCGAGCAGCAGTACGTTCTGCATGGCGCGAATAACCGTCGGTGTTCTCGTACGATAACGAAAAGTCTCGTTCTCGAAGGTAGCGGGATGGGGTGGGGGAGATAGGCCCGCCAGGGCTCCCATTATCCGGTCTTCACGATGATGGATGAACCGAAGCAATGGTCTTAGGAATGGCGAGGTGAGAGATGCTTGTCCCTGGTCAGAGACGTGCAGAACAAGGTGGGGCGAATGCTCCGACCCGTGAACGACAACTCCGTGGGTGGACCCCGGCGCACCCGTGTCCGTAGTGGGCTCCAGATAGAACGTGGACGGGTCGGAGGGATGATCGATGACTTCCTCGGTCCGCACCGGCGCGCCCGGGCCGGGGACACAGCTTCCATCGGAACAGAATAGGTGACCGCTATTCATGGTCATCATTGAAGTCGGGAGGCAAATTTGCTCTAGGCCCTGCTTCGAGATCGTCGGCCTAGTAGCCGGAGGGTAGAGCCCAAGCTTCGTGCGACACCCGATCAAGAGTTGGCATTAAAGGAAAGCGTGTGGCATATTTTGTGGAATCTGTTGAGACGGCTGTCTGTGGGTACAAGTTTCTGGGTTAGAAATCAAAGTACGTAGGACACGAGTTGAGAAGCAGACCGCCTCTACTTTATACTCACAGAAAGTCATCAAGCCAAGCCAGGTCCCAAGCACGCATATCTACCAGAGCCGTCCGCGTCAAATCGATGTCAGAGTGTAGACTAATCTAGACTAACACGAAATTATTGAGGTCCGACGTCAGACCAGAGACGCACGTAGTCCGGACGCGATACACCTTTTTGGTTGTACGCCGCCGAAGGCGCTCGCCTCCAATAGTAATTGACTGCCAAACTCGCGATTTAAGCCGCCTAGCCAATGAAGGAGCTCCTTCCAACGGTATCTCATTCCGGGAGATGCCGGAGGGACTATTTCATGCAGGGACTGCGGAGAATGGAAACCTGTCCAGTGAAGTACATGAACTTGATAAAAGCGGTGATGTCGAGAGTGCCATGTGCATGGTACACCTTGGATACCCCTCGCCCGTATCCCCCCGCCATGTACGCATGCATCTACATGGTCATAAGCATGGAGGCAGGACGCCAAGTCCCCGCTCCTGCGAATTTTTGATGGGCGGAATGGGGGTCGCGGAGGCGATCCGAGATATACACTCGGGACATTGCCTGTGGTCCAACCATCCCCACGGAATCAAAAACACTCTTTCAGAACCATGGTCCGCTATTCAGGAACGGCTCGCCTACTATAATGACATAATCAGCTATAAGAAACAAAACCGGAAGGCTTTGGTGGCTCGGGGGATCGAGAGGTCACCGGTACCTCTGTATAAGAAAGAATAGAGTTAGTTAGTTGGGTTATATTTCCCCCGAGGTACCAGGTTCCAGAGGCCTGGTTGGCGGGCAAGGACAACAAGTCCAGCCCCAACATTATCAATCTCACTGTATGAGGCGGGCATGGCGGTGGGATGAGGGCCCTGGCACACACCGAAATAGAAGTCATCTCCTGCTAGACAAGTACTGTGATGTATCATTTGTCCCACTTGACATGACAATATTTGCCGGGGAACCTACGACACTTGGACCTACTATTCAATATTTCCGGTTGGCCTAGAACCTTCGCTAATGAAAGCTATCGTTCTCATGACTGGATACACAACATTCACTAAGGTTGAATTACACGTTGGCTTATTATTTGACCAAGCAGAAATTGAACAGAGATATAGTGCAAGTTGATATGACCAGGAAGGCAATGGTACAATTTCCATACATAGCCGAATGATGCAAAAAGGCACTTGAGGTACTTTGGTATACAAATGTCAACCGCAGATAAAGGACTTTCAAGGAAACCGCCAAGAGCTGAGTTCAGATTGAAAAGATCTTGCAGTTGAAATATGATGTATCACATCTGCAGTGTTCCTCCGGAAACGTGCCGCCGGCTCCGGAGACCCCTGCAACGGAGATGCACCTCTGTTCCGCGTATCAAATCACGCCATTGGAAAGGGTAAGGCAACCTTCGACGCAAGTTCGCCTCGCAGCGGAAGAAAAGTGGAGGTTGTAAGCAATCGACTTAGACTGACTGGACTACCTGGTTCGTCTAGAATACAACTCGGGCAAGCCAACACACGCACACAATCTGCACAATGGCGGTTGGGATCGTCAACTGACCAGATATTTTTGTTCACGGGGATTGTTGCTTACGGAGGACGAGGACGAATAGATAAGAAGAGCAGGAGAGAAAACCAATAAGGCAAGACGAAAAAAAAAAAAGAGAGAGAGAGAGAGAGACGGAGAGAGAGAAAGAGACGGAGAGAAACAAAAGAACATGTACGTACAACACCAGGGATTCGCTGGTCGTCACCGACCCAACTACTAATCTGGCGCTCTCGAGCTTATCTATGGGAGAGCGGACGGGATCCCGAGTTTTCCAGAGGCTATGGTCGTACGTGGCAGACGGTGGTGCTGGTACGGATTATAATTATTGGGCATGGAGAGGATTATCGGCCGAGACTAGTCTAAGAGCCGATTGATTATCCGGTACGATGAAGCATACTTACCATGACGTGCTAAGGGTAGATAGCTGGCTGTACGAACTCTGAGGGGATTGAAGATCATAGTATAGCAACAAAATCGTCTTGGATTGTTTGTTGAACACTCGACGTCTTATATATGCGCTTTGACTTTGACCACGGTGTCTTGAAGGGCCCCTTCTATCTCCTGAGCAGTCATAATTAGATTCGCACGATCTTGCATGATGCATCACTGGCATTAGCATAATGCAGATTGCTTAGCTCGACCATCATTCCCGTCGATGGTCATTTTCGTAGACGGCTAACTCGTCATTTGGGTAATCTTCACTATGATTCCCCACCCACAAGAAAACTCTGAGAGGGGAGTCCACTCGGCTTACATAGACCAGAAAGCAGGACATTTCGCCATGTGCAAAGGTAGCAACTCATTCATATTCCAAGAGCCTTGATGCTATGACTATATATATTTGGATGATCCCCTGGCTCGCTATATACATACAAAGAAAGAGATGACATTGATCGTAACGACGTTATATCTTCCTTCGGGCCCGTGGCATCGGCCATACCTGTGCACGCCACCGGCCCATTCGGTATCATAAACTATCCTCGTCATGTTCTCCAAAGGCTAGGTAATGTGCAGGCAGATGCCGCTTTCGTATATATCCTTAGCACTCGTTATATATAGGAAAAGTGGATTGTCTGAATCGAGTAGCTTCCCTTTTCCGCCGTGATCTCATATGGTGCAATGCTATTTGAACGGGCCGCCTTTCGAACAACATGTTCCAGAAGCAGGCCGGATTCAGAGTTGTCTCGTGAAACTCATGTGAGGGTGGCAAGCATGGCCCTCATCAACTTAGGGGGCGGGCCTAATTCAAAGAATCCGTCAGCCAAACGTATAAAACAAGGATTGGGCGGAGAACCCGCAAAGGAGCAATAGCGCCCACCTTCACTTGCGATACTTGGGCACGCTGATGGACATCCTACCTTTTTTGTCCTTCTCGATGCGCACCCCGCGCTTCGGCTCCTCGATCCTCTCGATCTCCTCCTCATATAGGACGAGCTCACCGGTGGGTAGACGCTCGGCTCGAACGAGATCCCGATCTCTGCTATGACTATGACTGTGATGATGGTGGTGATGATCGACGCGCCTGTCGCCCACTATGGCCAGCGGCCCGACCAGCATATTATCGCTGACTTCGCGCGGCCCTGCATCGATAACGACTGGTGTTCGTGACGTGCCGTGACTGGTAGTGGTGGTGGTATAGTTACTACGGCTCGGCGAAATCTCACGGACCATGGTCTCCTTGACAAATTCCACCGGTGGTGGTGGCGGTGCTCTAATGAGCGTAGGTGGTGCAGGCGGCGGGATTGTGAAGACCTCTTCCCTGCGTTCGTCGACCACCGGGCCGGTCACTGAGCGGGCGGCGGTCAGTTCGGCATCGACTTTCTTGTAGTCGTCGCTGAGCCTCAGCAAGTCGTCAATGTTCTGTTGCCCCAATGCCTTTTGGATGATGACAGTATTCCCCTGCATCATTGTCAGCAAGGTATTATACGTCGTAAGGCACCGCGTCTCTGACGGCCCCGTGGAAAAAGCGAAGCTCTATGGATTGACCTACTTCTATAACGTAAGGATACTGAAGTTCAACGATAGCCCTGATAGAGATGAGACGAAGCGGGATCCTCGTCTTTCCCTTCTTGGGGTATTCACTCTTGGCGGTAATGGCGGTGATGCCCGTACGGCTGCTGGAGGAAGTCGATGAAGAGCGCGACCTACCCCGGCGGGAGTGGCTACGGTGCGTCGGCGCCCTACTGGTCCGCGATGCGCTTTCATCCCTTTGCTTCCTAGTCCGCACAATCTCCCTCTCCAGGACATGTTCGGGGTATGCATGGAAGTCGTCATCACCGTACCGTTGGGGCTCCGCGACCTTGATCTCTTCGTAATCGTTCTCCGCATACATTCTCGGCGGGGGCAGAGCACGGGAGCGGGGGAGAGGGATAGGCTCGTACGGGTCGGGGCGGTATTCCCTGCGGCGAGCCGGAGGTCCGTATTCCTCGCGGTCGCGGTCGTGGTCGCGATCGTACAGCCGTTGTGCTGGTCGTCGATCGAAAGTATCTAGGGACGACTGACGTCGCAAAAGGCCGGGCCGGCGGCGAACGGGCGAGGGGGAGCGGTACTCGCGATCCCGTTCCTTTTCGAGGTAGATGCTCCTCTCCAAGTCGGGCGGAGGGGAGCGACGGCGTCGCGGAGGCTCATCGTAGTACTTCCTTTCATGGACATGGTCCTCCTCCCAGGGCCGCGGCGCCCGACGCTCGACAAAGCGTTCATCGACAGAAGCCTCCCGGACCTTCTCACGGACAGGTGCGCGGGTGAAATAACGATCGCGCTCCTCGAAGCGATCTTTCTCGTAGGCCAAGCGATTGTGGTCCCACCGCTCGCCGTAGGCCAGATCGTCGTCGTCAGATCGGCGGTGCGACATTTCCAATGAATGTCGAAGCAGTGCAGTGAGGCGACAAACGAATCAACAGGGCAATTCGATATATATACACATATACGTGTATGTATGTGTGTGTGTGTGTATATATATTGACGGCAGCGGCGAAGTTAGATCTAGGTTTGACTAGAAACGGGGGAAAAGGTAGATCGGGTTCGAATGGCTGCTATAGATAATCCCAAGCAAGATGTGGTGGTGTGTCACTGTGTGTGTGGTCTTCCCGACAGGGAGGGAGTACGACGTGGGCGGTGGTGGTGCAGACAGGTGATGACGACAGAGCGGGGGGGGGGGGGGGGGGGGGGGGCAA
>JADKYC010000329.1:0-14776 GCA_019843955.1 Xylaria sp. 218_066 | reverse complement strand
AAAAAAAAGTAAATAATAGGTAGCAATATTAATTTATTTTTTTATAAATAAAAAAAATTAAATAAGTTTATAATATAATATAAATATAAATAATATAAAAAAGCTAATAATAAAATTTTAATTATAATAAAGTTTTTAACTAAAAAAACTATGCTTTTAAGCTTATTTTTTTTTTTTTTTTTTTACTTTTTAAAAAAATAAAGCTAGCTTTATATATATAAAATATTTATAATATTTAAGCTTAAACATATTTTTCGATTTAATAAGTTTATAATTATTAATTTAAAAATAGTATAACGTTTAAAACAAGTTTTTAATAAATTAATAACAGTTTATTTTTTTTTTATTTATTTTATATAAAACTTAGTTAAAAATATTTTTATTTATAAGTTTTATTTTAACTTTAATAATAAATAACTTTAAAATAATTTTAACTTTTGCGGGTATAAATAAGCAAGCAAGCAATAAAATAAAATTTTACCCCCTTTTTTATTTACTGGTCTATATAAGAAAAAAGATTCTATTCCCCTGGACCCTATAAAAAAAGGATTTTATTAAGGGTTTAAAAAAAATTTTATATAGCTACCGTTTTAGTGCCCTTATTAAATAATCGGGCTTTTAACTTTTAAAAGTAATAACAAAGGTTTTTTAGCAGTTATATATATTTAAAACTAGCACCGTTAATATTGTTATGCTTTTATAAATAATTACTAGGTTTTTTTACGCCGGTACACTGCTTATAGCCTAAGTTGTTAAAAAGAATTTAACCCCCCCCTTCGAAAAAGAATTTAACCGCTTATTATTAGCCGGGCCCGTGTACAATATACTAAAAAAAAAAGGAATTATACCCTTAATCCTTTTGTTCTATAGGATAGAATTTTTTTTTTGTCCTTTTTTAAAGTAGAATCTTTTTTTTCTTTTTTTTTTTAGGGTAGAATCTTTTTTTCTTTTTTTTTTTTTTAAGGTAAATTTTTTTTTTTTTTTTTTTTTAAAGTAAAATCCTTTTTTTTCTTTTTTTTTTTTTTTCTCTAAAGTAGAATCCCTTTTTTCCTTTTTTTTAAGGTCGAAGTAGATTCCCTTTTTTTTTCTTTTTTTTTTTAAGGGTCAGGATAAAATTCTTTTTTTAGGGGCAAAAAAAAAACAGAAAAAAAGGGGGGTAAAATCTTTTTTATCCAGCTAAAAATAGGATCCTACCCCTAGCAGTCAGCAGGGACCCATATACTTTTACCTAAAAAAAAAAAATTCTATTTAAAATTTTAATCCATTATTTAGTTAAGTTTTTTTATGTTAATATACTGTTTATAGTTTAAGTTGTTAAAAAAAATTTAACCTTTTTTTTTAAAAAAAAATTTAACTACTTATTATTAGTTAAGCTTATATATAACATGCTAAAAAAAAAAAAATTATACTTTTAATCCTTTTATTTTATAAAATAAAGTAAAAAATCTTTTTCTTTTTTTTTTCTTTAAAGTACAATCTTTTTTTCTTTTTTCTTTTAACGTAAAATCCTTTTTTTTACTTTTTCTTTTAAGTTAAAATAAAATTCATTTTTCTTTTTTTTTAAAATAAAATCCTTTTTTTTCCTTTTTTTTAAAGTTAAAATAGAATCCTTTTTTCTTTTTTCCTTTAAAGTAGAATTCTTTTTTTCCTCTTTCCTTTAAAGTTAAAGTAGAATTTTTTTTTCTTTTTTTTTTTAGGGTAGAATCCTTTTTTTTCCTTTTTTTTTAAGGTTAAAATAAAATCTTTTTTTCTTTTTTCCCCCAGGCAAAAGGGGCTAGAAAAGAACAAAAAAAAGAGGGTAAAATCTTTTTTTACCTAGCTAAAAATAAGATCCTACTCCCGGCAGTTAGTGCAAGCCTATATACCTTTATTAAAAAAAAAGGGATTTTAGGTAAAATTTTGTTCTATTATTTAGTTAAAGTAAAATTCCTTTTTTTTTTTTTTAAGGGTAAAAAATCCTTTTTTTTCCCTTTTTTTAGGGTAAAATCCCTTTTTCCCTCCTTTTTTAAGATAAAATCCTTTTTTTCCTTTTTTTTTTAAAAAGTTAAAGCAAAATCCTTTTTTTTTTTTTTTTTTTTTTTTTAAAGTAAAATCCCTTTTTTTCCTTTTCTCCAAGGTTAAAATAAAATCTTTTTTTTTTTCCCCTCTAAAGTAAAATCCTTTTTTTCCCCTTTTTTTAAAGTTAGGGTAAAATTCTTTTTTTTCTTTCCTTTTAGGGTAGAATCCCTTTTTCTCCTCTTTTTGGAGTAAAAAATCTTTTTCTTTCCTTTTTTCCTGGGGTAGAATCCCTTTTTCCCTTAGGGTTAAGGTAGAATTCTTTTTTCCTTTTCCTTTTAAAATAGAATTCCTTTTTTTCCTTTTCTCCGGGGTCAGGGTAGAATCCTTTTTTCCTTCCCCCCTAGGGGTGTTAAAGCTGGAGGCGTTAATGCTGAACCAAACTTTAAGGACTTATACTGCATAAAGCAGCAGCCTGCAGCAGCAAAAAGGGGCTGAAGAATATAGTGCGCATTTAAGGCAGATTTCCACTTCAAAGTGATAATTAGCATGCAAACTTATCTGTATGTTGTTTGCTTCTAACTGATTGTCACTGGACGCCCGAAAAGAATACAAATGGTGTAGCGTTGGCTGATGAGGTGTATAGCCCATTTTAGCTTGATAATCTTTAACACAATAGCTAACTTGTTTTGTTATCTTTCTAGAGTTGTCACCTGCCTTCATTATAAATATCTTTTCACACGGGATACCAAGGCTTGTGTGAAGTGTGACAATACATCGAAACAACCACCTAGGGGGACTTCGCTATGCTCTTATACACTTGAGGCAACCTAAGCATCATCGAGCGCATTAATGTCGACGGCAAGGAAGTCGAGGTGACTATGGCCAGATTTCACAGAGCAAGAAGTCCAATTAAGTTTGTTAATATGGTTACTCAATATCGACCGAAAGCGATGACAATCATGAAAGCCTCCTTTTCCCTTGCGCTAAGACTAAGTGCATGGAACTTAATCTCGTGGTTATGGTCCCTCTACTTTCTCCATCTACCTGATAAGTTTCGAAATACTTGACGCTCAGGTCCGTTTTCGGCATGATGCTTTTGCTGAAACATTATATTCCAAGTAGGTAGATAACAATTAGATTGTATAGATATATGTTTAATGGAATCTGGCGTCTGTTTAGATGTCTTTCTAATCATTAACCTCCGTTACGATGTCACAGCATGCGCCATAGTTAGTGTCTTGTATCAGTTGGTACTAGGTTCCACCATCCCTTTTAAGTGATCTCATGCAGTCGGTAGTAGAAACGACAATGCACCAGCCATGAGAGTGAATAGCTGTAAGATACATGAACTTAGTGTGATGATCTAGGGGCGGATGCTGACTGGATGTACGTGATCATGAGGAACTTACTCCACTAATGTAGAAAGGGAGGCCCATGCCCCATATAGAGCCAGTCCCCAGTCCAACATCGAATAACCCAGCGAAGGCCAAGCTCCCAGAAAACAGAGCTAAAAGCTCAATGAGAGCCGCACCCGCAAAGAGCTGTCCTGTTGAAGATCTATCCGCAAAAGCGGCGAGTAGTCCTTGCAGAGCTTGCACGATGCCATTGCCCGTTGAGCCCAGTAACGAACCTGCATGATAAGTGGTTGGCAGATAAAATAACAGTGTTTGTTTTCAGTGGACAGGGGAGTGCTATACCAGAGATGAGTAACACAGGTTCCTTGCTTGCTGCCACGAGTATCGACCCAGCTGTCAATACCATTAGGCTGGAGCGGATCACCCATGTATCCAGATAGAGCGGTCGTGTTCCCAATCTTCTCTCGAGGACCTGCGTGGTGCATGCCAAACCAACAAGCGTGAGCAGGGTAACCAGAGACTTCACACTTAGGATATAACCTGCAGTGGCGATGGACCAGTCGAGTAGTTTAGAAGTATACTGTGTGAACAAGCCATTAGCTGCACGAGAGAATGCGGACAAGAAGATGATAGACAGGCACACGGTCACCTCTCGCGGGATGACCAAGGGGTTTAAACACCGAATAGCCTGATTCAAGTCCTGGAACCATCGTCGGAAGGAGGAGACAAGTCGTTGGCTCTGAACGGAAAATGAGTTAGCTTGGGCTCGCGGCGGGTGGTAGGGATGTAAACAGAATCCCATGAGTAGGGACTATACCAAAGTGGACAAATTGGTAACTTCGGGACCCGGTGCCTGGTTGTCTATCACGCTCAGCTTTGAACGAACCACCAGAGTTTCCGGCATGACCAGTATCAAAGGGAGCGAAAGACAGATGATGGGGGCACTGAATTTGAATGGAAGCCAAAGATCTTTAGACAGAAGCCAAGACCCAACAGCAGCGGCGACGACGTCTGTAACGAGGAGGCCAGCGCCGATGACATAGTATATGGTTGTTCTCATATTGTCGGGAGCCACGTCGGCGATGATTGTTGACATGATGGCTGATAACACGCGAGAACCACCTCCTAGGACTAGGAAGATTGGCGATAGTAAAACTAGGCGCGTGGGAAAGGCCTGGTGGAAATAGCAAACGAGGACAACCCAAAAATAGGCGAGCACCTGACCCAGCATGCCGAGGAAAGCCACTGGTTTCCGGCCAATCTTATCCGCAAGGCGACCATACAGGATACCCAGTATCAGACCTAGGGCAGCCAACATCAGGCATCCGTCAGTGCGTGTCTATGATATGAAAGGGAGGTGCAAGGGTCATCTCTCACCAGGCACAGTCATCAACAACGACTTGGTGGCGACAATATAGGCCAGCTCGACCTGGATGTCCCTGAGCTTGCACAACCTCTCGTCGATGTACGAGAGTGGTGGTGGGCCAATGACGGAGGGATCATGTGCGAGGTAATAGTCTCTGCAAATGGACATTTCAAGCATGCGCAGCTCGGGGGCGTCCACCAAGGCACCACCCAGATCGGCGACAAAGGACAAGGCGAAAACGAAGAGGATTGCACGAGGATATAACGATGCCGCGCCAGTAACTACACGACGGTGTGCATCGCTGGATAGATCATCAGACGGGGGATGGGTGGTATGAGTGGTGAGAAGAGGTGCTGATTCCCCGACCGGCAGTGTGTCATGGTCATCCGACTCGGACTCCATGTCCATCATGCAGTACAGCGATTTGCTTGCAGTGTGGAAAGTGGAAAGTGGAAAGTAGAAAAGATGATAAGATGAGGAACAATCGGTCTATACCTTGGTTGCTGCTGATGTCTTATAGATACCGAGTACTAATTTCCAATGAGGCTGACTTTGGCAGCCACATTGTAATCAGTATTAATCCTTGTGCGGCAAATGTTGACGCGAGTTTAACCAACAACAATCTCGACCTTGAACCTTCACCGTTGAGTCTTTATTCTTATTGTATGTACCTCGCATATACCTTGCATACCTCAATCGACCTTAATCGACCTTGATTGCATGACTGCCGGCCCTAATAAAATAGCCTTCCTGAAACGTATTAACTATCTAACCTTAGGTAGTTAGTTACGGTAGACCTACGGCCGGCCCGAAACGTTAAACGCTAAACACTAAACATGCTGCAAGTAGGGGCCTGGAGACTTCGGGGCCATTTGCAAGAGGCCCGACGACTACTGATCCAAGTCGAGGTAGCCAGCTCTCTATGGTTTAATATTGTCGTCCAACAATCCATCAATACTCCTAATGAAGCCGGAAATGCCTGGAGGGCTCAGCTGTCCGACTGGTTCCTGCATCCATCCGAACTGCCCAGCTCACAGGCCCAGGCCAGCGAGACGCTCGTGCGCGCCGTGCTCACCTGGTGTCATGACCATTACCAACATGTCCTCCCACAATTCGGGAACTCTCTCTTCTTAGACGACGTTGCCGTCGACGGCAGCCCCATCGTGACCGAAAAAATAGACTCGCTCATCATTGATGCCCTGCCTACGGTCCGCTCCCTCTTCGGCGAATCCGTCACCGAGCTGCCCATCGTTTTGAAATCTGAGCTGTGTGTACAAGCCATAGAGGGGACATTTTTCCTACCCCAGACAAGACCGGTCTCGTACAATGGAAACATCCTCGTGGCCAAGGGCCCGGCGTCTGCTGCGAGGGCCATAGATGATCTCCGCGAAGCCGTGCATCTGTGCACGCTCCAATCCCGCCGTCCTCACCCCCACATCATCCCGGCCCCGACCGCTCTCGTGCGGCTTTCTCATGACGACGAAAGGATTTGCGGCTTCCTCATTCCTTTCTACCAGAATGGCAACCTTGATTCGTATGCCCGCAAACTCCGCCAAGCCGGCAAGCTCACCTCGGACATTCTTTGGGCCTGGTTTCGGCAGCTAGTATCTGCTGCCAAGTTTCTGATAGACGCCGGAACATGGCATGGCGACATCAAGCCGGACAATATCGTCGTCAACTCGTCGTGTGCAATCGTGCTGATCGATTTGGCGACCAAATATTCCACCGTCTCCATCGCGAGCCCCGAGGTGATGAAAGGTAAGCCAAGACTTAGAATCAGACCCCTCTTACTCCTTGGCTATGTTGGCTGATCAGAATATCGAAATGCAGTAGCTGAAGAACGGGGCAGCTTGGAAGTACCCTCTGACTGGCCTTTGGCGGCGATTGAAAAGTCCGAAGTCTACTCGATCGGGAGAACCTTATACCTGGTTTCGGAAAGTATTGCAATGGATGATATTTACACCAACCCAGGGAACTTACAAGCTTCCCAGACCTTCTTCACCGAAACCAGCCTCACACCTATCGCTATGAGGGAGGTCATTCAGGTTTGTGTGAGGGACGACCCATCTCAACGCCCTAGTTTACAGGAGCTGTCTTTGATGTATCACACGTAGTTAGCGTCCATGTTCGCCCACTTTTCTCCGGAGATAGACTTGATAGATAATATTTGGGCGTCAGTCTCATCACGCGTTCATAGTCGAGTAGATAGGCGATGAGGTGTGTCCGACTGTGACTAAGATATGGCAACAATCCGCTTCTCTGCGCTCACCCTCTAGTTCCACAGCGGAATTATTTTCTCGAGGACCGATTCTCATTCCATGGCCGGGTGTGTGACGCGTCACGCTTGAGCAATGTATTGTCATTTGTTCATGGGTCTAGGCAACCATGATTTTTGGTGAGATAGTACGTCGTCACGTCACTCATGTACGTGGCCGGCCCATCTATCTGCAGCCCGTTCTATCACTGCAAACACCTTCCGCTTGTCTGCCGCCAACAATCCACCCGATATCGGTGCCAAAACCAGCCTCTAGAGATTCAATGACAGTGAGTGTTTCATAAACAGCGATCAAGACCAATTGAGTGTGAGCGTGAGGAGAGCAATTCCGACCGTCGGCGACGTACAAAGCGATCGTGTTTTCCAGGATATGCCAGGTCACCATGTCTCACCAATACAATTGCTCCCGCGGGAGTATTAAAGTTCAGGTGGAATCTGCGTTTCCAACTTGTTCACGGTTTCACATCTCAACACATACCCCTGACCGTATACCCCCGTACATACACCTATACATACCTACCGCCCATCAGGAGCCCGCGTTCAAGTCTTCATGCCTCCCCCCAGCACGTGCCTCAACGATGACTCGCTGGGCCCGTTCGTTCAGGGATGTCGCCGAAACCTCGATTTCACCGTCAGGTTCGAGCAGATATTCCTCTCTATCGTGCCTGCAGGCGCGTTCGTTGCTTTATCAGTCGCACGGATGGCAATCTTATTCCGCAGATCGAGGATCATCCAGAATGCTGCCTTCGGTTTTATCAAGGTTTCTCTGCTAGCCATACTCGCAGCGCTTCAACTCGCCCTACTTATCACCCAATCCATATGCTGCCACGGGCTGCAGTGCGGACTGTCAGTGGCTGCTACTACTTCCGCTTTCATCGCCGGAACGGCCATGATGGCCTTTTCATGGGCTGAACATGTTACGAGCCCTCGTCCGTCGATGGCCTTGCAAGGGTACCTCGTCCTAACGCTCATCTTCGACGGTATCCAGGCGCGGACTTGGTGGCTCGCGGCTGGTAGACCATGGTGGTATGGGCCACTGTTTATGACATCTATGGCCGTCAAGGGTCTATCCCTTATAGTAGAAGCCCAGCAGAAGAGCAAGTGGCTTGCCTGGGATATCAAGGAACACAGCCCTGAGGAGTGGTGCGGGATCTTCGGTCTTGCTTTGTATTCCTGGCTATATCCCTTGTTGCTCTTGGGAAGCAAAACTTTCCTCTCGAACGAAAATCTCTATGCACTGGATAAGGAGCTCACAGCCGAGGCGGCAGAGGATCTAGAGCCGACGAGCTACTGGGAACGGAAGTCAGCATTGACAAGCCCGGGGCGAACTTTGGCTTGGATCATGGCCAAACAGCTCGCCATCCCATTCTTCTTACCTGTGGTGCCAAGAATAGCACTCATAGGGTTCAGTTTCGCGTAGCCGATTTTCATCAGCGCTCTGCTCGGATTCTTGCAGCACCCCGCAGAGCCGCCGGCAGCCAGAGCTGAGAATTTACTGATTGGGGCCGGGGCCCTCATCTATCTAGCCATTGCCTTCTCCTCGGCACTCTACTCTTACTACCAGCTCAGGGCCATCTGCATGGTACGCAGCTGCCTCGGCGCTGCCGTATACAAGAAAGTAACTGAGATGGCGCCAATGATGGAGCTTAATGGTAGCAGCTCAACGGCATCTCTCACCTTGATGAGCACTGACGTTGAACGTGTTGCGCGGGGTCTCCTAAACATCCATGAAATCTGGGCTTGTATGATTGAGCTTGGCTTAGGACTCTACTTGCTGCACCAACAGCTTGGCGAGGCATTCCTTGCGTCTGTCGTTACTTTTGTTGCATGCACAGTCGTCATGCTCTAGCTGTTGCGCTAGGGCCGTAAACAGCAACGGCTGTGGATGTCTAGAATACAGGACCGAGTTGGACTGACAGCGACCGTGCTGGCTAACATGAAGTCCATCAAAATGAGTGGTATGACCGACTGTATCACCGGGCTTGTTCAGCCCTTGCGTATCAGTGAGCTTGCCGCCGGACGAAAGTGGCGTGTCTTTCTTGTTGTTGCCGCTTCTCTGACACAAGTGCCATCTACGCTGACGCCAGCGGCCGCTCTCGCCCTTGCGCCGGGAGGGCTGGAGGCGAGCAGAATTTTTACGGCCATTTCTTATTTAGTCTTGCTATCCGCCCAAATAAGGCTGTGCCAGGCCCTCCTATCGATACAGTCTGCTTTCATCTGCCTCGGACGGATCCAGCGCGCACTAGCTTGCGAGCCAAGGCGGGATTTCCGGAGATTTGCTCTAGCTCTAGAATCCGGGATTCGGCGGCCGGATAACGGACACGACGACACAGTAATTGACTTGGCAGAAAAACTACCGAATCAGACAGAAAGATCCAATGTGAACAGTGCAGTGTCCATCGTGAATGGTAGCTTCAGCTGGACAGCAGAGCGCATGGTGCTGAGAAATATCACCGCCACAATACCTGCGCGCAAAATCACCATGATCACGGGTCCCGTTGCCTCTGGTAAATCCACATTCTGCAAAGTACTACTGGGAGAAGTCCCTATTGCCGAAGGGGATATGATGATATCACCATCCTGCAAGGTAATTGGCTTTTGCGACCAAAATCCCTTTCTTCTCAACACTATGCTGAAGGAGAACATAGTCGGGTATTCGGATTTTGATGCATTGAGGTACAAAGAGGTCCTCAAGGCCACCGAGTTGGATAACGACGTTGCATTATTTCCTGCTGGCCATGACACCAAAGCTGGCAGCAACGGTATCATGCTGAGCGGCGGACAGAGACAGAGGGTATCTCTGGCTCGTGCACTGTACCTTAGGTCAAATTTTCTCGTGATCGATGATATCTTCAGCTCCCTAGATGCCAGAATAGCAGAACAAGTTTTCCAAGCCACTTTTGGTCCTGATAGAATCATTCGAACAAGATGTGCCACGGCCGTCCTCTGCACTGACTCAGCAAGTCACTTGTCTTTGGCAGATCATGTCATTGTCTTCGGTAGCGATGGACATGTCGTCGCACAGGGCAGCTTTCAGCAGGTGAAGGGGAGCTGCTGCTTGAAACGGGGGTATGACGGCAAATTGTCGGGGCAACCAGGTTCTCATAGCCTACCACCGAGCAGGTCATTCGAGCCTGGAGCCGCTCAAACTCAAGAGCTCGAGATGTGTGTTGACGCGGAAATGCAAGTGGGCAGTTCTAAGATCTATCGATACTATTTCAACCAAACCAGTGTCTTGTCAGTCCTAATAGTCCTACTCGCCGGTGTCCTTTTCGGGTCCATGGTGAATTTTCCGACTGTATGGCTCAGTTACTGGTCTGAAAATTCGTTCAACAGGAGCCGTGCATTCTATGTTGGGATTTATACCGTGCTTCAAGTTTCAGCACTGGCTGCGTTTACGGGAGGCGCTGCTACCGTGCTTGTTATGATGGTTGCGAATATTGGAGCGCGACTTCACAAGACGGCGCTCTTGACCGTGACAATGGCAACGCTCACATTTTACACCAATACCGATTTAGGGTCCGTCCTCAATCATTTCTCCCAAGATCTGACGATCATAGATGGAGAACTGCCACTATCCCTAATCAACATTTGTTTCAGCGGATTCGAGGTCGTTGGCATGGCCATTGTGATTACCCTTGCATCACCCTACATTGCTATTGGCTACCCCCCGCTTTTTGCCACGCTCTACGGAGTTCAAAAACTGTACCTTGACAGCCACAGCCGGATTAGATAATGACCAACCGCGCTCGCCAAATAACCCACGAAGTTTAGGTTACTTCATTCCTGTCTTGTCCCCATCACAAGTGACCTCAATACCATCACAAGTATCAATACCATCACACGATCGTACGTACCAACGTGACTCGGCACTCGACATGTCAAATCCCAGCGCAGGGAACTCGCAGACGGCTGCTCGTCGTTCGGGTAGACAACACGACGCAGATTGGGACGACGCAGATTGGGCCGACTTTGTCCGATCTCAAAACCAACGCAACCGCCCACTATCCCCCTCTCCGTCCGTTAGCTCTGGTCGCTCCAAGTTCTTTGCCGAGATGGAAGAGGTATTCAGAACCCACGACCCACGCTGCCTCGACGCCTGTCCTATAATGAAGGCATTTGGAGCAACCGGAGGTATGCCATGGAATGAAGAGGAATGGATCAAGGAATATGTGAATCCCTTAACAACACCGACAGGCCCAGCTGCGCCACGACTCGGTGACAACGACTATTATGACGTGAACTTGGAACAACGCTCTGAGCCGCCGTCGGCTATTTATGAGGAGCAACGTCCTGCCCAACTACAACATGACGCCCCCTTAGCATATCCCACAATACCTCGTTTACATCTTCCACCTTCCGACCAACAACAACATCTACAACGGACAAAAAGCTCACTACCATCATTGTTACGAGCCCGTCGTCGCACACAAATCCCGACTATTTCTTATTCAACACGGGCTACGATGCACCGGATCACAAGACAGGCGTGTGAGAAAATGAGCAGAAAGCCGCAGTTCTGGGAGCTTGATAACCGCGGCGCCCCCCGACGGTTTTTATACCGCCGTCGTGAGAAACAGTCTTAAGGTGTGAGATACCACATCATACCCTCCCAACTTTATACACTGTTCAAAGGGTAAGGCAAAGGGCGTTGGTGCTTTCAATTCTGGTTACGGTGTATATTAGCATATCCTTGTTTTTTTAGGCGTATGGTCGGTTCCCAAGGCGCCATTATTTTAATCGCTGTTTTTGCAGCTCTACTTAGAAACGGCGTAAAGGACGGCGTTGATGTTAATGATAGACTATCGATGGTGGGAAAGCTGTTAGCAAGGCAACCAAGCGCGGGAGAAATGTTGTTATAATGAAACTTCAGGCGCGGACACACAGGATGGGAATAAGATGACCGCTCTATTGTAAGCTTGTAGACTTGTTGGCATAAGCATATGGGTGATATAACCTCCGTAGATGCCTGTTATCAGGTCGCAATCCTAGCACTGTGATGAAATCCAGACGTCTTTTAAGCCCGGGATACTTTTAGAAAGCTGTTTTGTAGTAGATGTTCATTTATCCTTCAAGCTTCTCACCTAAATTTCCGTTCTACCTGAGTATTAAAGACGGCAGATATTTATTATCCCTGGAATAATTCTGTGTTAAGATGATTGGCACTATAAAATCAGATCTTTGTTACTCATTTTACAGTTTGCAGGGGATCTTATAATTAGAACGTTAAAGACGAGCTAGGTCTCTTTAATTTACAGGTTTTTTCATTAAATAGTTGCAAATAAATAATTACATAAAAAATAAACAACTATACGTTGTAAATAATAATTTAAAAATTGTATAAAAAAATTATATTGTAATAAAATGAAAAGTTTATTAAATAACAGTTTAAGTGTTTTTATTAATAAACGTTAGTTAAAAATATAATATTTTCTATAAAGTTATTTAAAAATATAAAACATATAAAAATATAGCTTAAAATTAGCTAATAAAAAATAATGTATGTTTAAAAAAATATAAGTGATTTTAATTTATTAATAATAATTTAAACACTTAGTTTTTAAAAAACAAATATATAATTAATATAGTTTAATATAAATAAAATAAATGTATTAAATAAAAATAAAGGTTAAAAGTCTTTAGTTAAAATTGTTAAGTATAAAAATCTTATAAATATAAATGTGTATACAGTAAAACTATATATATAAACTAGCTATATAGCTATATATAGCTATATTACACGCGCTTTTTATAAGCGCATATTAATGATATAATATTATACTTTTTATTTTTAAAAATTATTTGACTATTATTACGATTAATATTTAATGTTCCACTTGTAGTTAAGCTAACCCCCTAAAAAAGATGTAAAATAACTAAAATAAGAGCTTAGTATTTTAAGTAGGCTTATAAATATGCACGTTAAATGGGGTCATTTATAAGGACCACCTATTATAACTACTATAAAAAAAATTAAATAAAAATAAAAAGTTATAATTTTAATATTATTTTAATTATTAAGTTTATATTATAAACAATAAAATATATATTAAAAAAGATTTAAAGCTAAATTTATAATATAAATATATAATATTTTATATTTTAAAAATGTAAAACTTTAATAGAGTTACGTGTGGCAGGCTGGTAGCTTTGTTAGCAGTATTTAATCGGACGCGTAGCTAGTACGTGGCTAAAGCTGTAGCTTGTGACCCCTATTTACTACCCCTTTTATCCACCCGTATTTACTGCTGCCTATATTTACTATTATTTATATATATATATATATAGCTACGCTGCTAGATTAGATCCTTTATAAATCCTTTAACCTACAGCTTAATATTAATATATAAATCTAAAATTTATTAACAGTACGTGTAAAGCTCCGCTGTAACAATATTAAGCTCCCTTAAGTTTTTTAAAAGTTGCTAAAATATAGTGGGTCCAACTGGCCACCCTAGGTGATAGGGGCTACCTTATAAGGGTAGATTTCTAGTCATCTACAGGGTAAATAGCCACACATACGTGTGGCGTGCTATAGGTGGCTTATACAGCTATTAGGCCAGGTGGCACACGCTGTTGCAAGCGTGGCATAGCAAGGTTTATAGGCTGCTACTATATGGCAAGCCACTTTTGCAGATACTTTACGCTGTTAAGCAAGGGTATACTGGATTAGGGTATCCGAGTGGAGGGTACCTTAGTATAAGGTGGGCTTTATAAGGTAGGGACCCTAGTAAAAATATATTAAATTTACTAGAATAGGTATATATAAAGCTTATAGCTTTATAGCTAATTTATTATATACGCTATAAATAGTATATATAAAGCGTATAAAACTTTAAAAGTTTATTATATTTTTTATATTTTAGTAGTATAGTTTAAAAGCTTTATAGCTTTAAAATTAATAGTATTTATATTATATTAAAACTTTAAATAGCGCATATTTTAAACTGCTAAAAAAAAAATTAATAGATTATTATAAATATATATAAAGCTTTTAAATTTTTTTGTTTTTTATTTATTTATTTTTTTAGTATTATTATTTTTAATATATTTAGTTATTTCTTTTATTTTTTATAGCTTATGTTTATAGCGCTATTTTAATTATTATAATCTATAATTTTATTGCTATTTTTATTATAACTTAAATAGTTATTATATTATAGTATTATATATTTTATAAATATTTAATTATTTTAATAAGTTATAAGCTTAAATATTTTTTTGTTTAAGTTTTTTTATATATTATATTTTCTATATTTATAAAGCGCTTATTTTTATAAATATTACTTTTTTTATTATTATATTATTTATTTTTTATTATTTTATAGCTATATATTAGCTATAAATTTAAACTATTAGCTTAATTTATATTTTAACTTTTAAAAAATATAAAATAGCTAAACTATTTTTTAACTTTTTATAAATTATAAAAGTTTTAAAATGTTTAGCTTTAATTTTATTAATAAAAATACTGCTATAGTATTATTATTATAAACTTTTTAAGCTTTAAATATTATTATAGCTACTTTATTTTGTTTTATTATAAAAATTATAAAAGTTTTCTAAAGTATTTATATTTAAAATTAGTCTTTTTAATATTTTATTAACGCTTTAAAAGTTAAAATTAACTAAAATTTAAATACTAGTATTATTATATTAATAAAAATAAAGCTTATAGCTTTTATAGCGTAAGCTTTTTAAAAAGTTATAAATATATTTTTTAAACTTATAGCTAAATTTATTATATATATTATAATATAAAAATAATTAAAGTAAAAAATT
>JADKYC010000328.1:0-14876 GCA_019843955.1 Xylaria sp. 218_066 | reverse complement strand
TATATAGGTATTTTAAATTATATAGATATTTAAAAGGTTAAGCATTTAAAAATAAGTTTGTAAATTTATTTTTTTAATGATTAAAAAGCATATTAAAACGTAATTTTAATATTTCTATAAACCTTTGTTTTAAACTTTTTACTTTTATAAATATAAAGGGTTTTCTAGTTATATAAATATGCTTTTTAATTTATTGTTAATTTTATTATTTTACGGTTTTAAAATTGTTTAATAATTTAAAATTTTATTTAAAAATATTGTTTTTATATTTAGGTTTATTATAACTATAATAATATATCTATTTTTTTTATTTTTTTATATTAATATTTTTTACTTTTTAAAACTGTTATAATATTAAATAATATATTTATTATTATTATAAAAAGATTCGTTATTAAAGTTAGTATAAATATAAATATAAGCAGTTATTAAAAGTTTATATAAAGATTTTATAAAGTCTTTAATTTTATAAATTAGTTTTAGTATGTTATATTGTAAAATTAAAAACAGAATTTTTAGTTTAGTTATTTTTCATTATATTTCTTTTAAAATAAGCTTTTTAAACAATATTTTTATTTCTATGTATTTCTTTATCAATAGTTTAAAAAATATATTGATATAAATATTTTGTATAATAAATTACTATTTAAAAGAATAAGTAAAAAAAGATTTTAATATTAATAATTTATATATTATACTATATTACTTCTATTATTATAAGAGGTTTTAATGCTATTAATTGTTATGTTTTATTTTTTGTTTTAAAAAAAGTCTAAATTTATGTTTTATAAGATTTCATTTTCTTTTTTTAATTAATTAATATATAACCCTTTTAACAATATTTCTATTTTTTAAATAGTTTACTCTTTAATGTATAATTACAAATAATGCAGTAAATAATTATTTTTATATACTAATACAATTTAATATATTTTATGTTTTTTAGAAAAAAACTTTTTTTTAAATATGTTTATATTTTTAATTAAAAATATTTTTAGCTTATAGAATATTTTTATTACTAACATTTATTAAACAATTTATCGGTTAAAAAGCTTTCTATAAATAAATATGTTTTATAAAAAATTAATTTATTTTTTTATTTATAACTTTTATACTAGTTTTTAAATTACTTAACATTTTAAACTTTATGCTTTTTCTTTTAATTTATTTTGTATTTTTAAAAAGAATTACAAAACCCTTTTTTGTTAGTTAATTCTTTTATATTTTTATTTTTTATTTTAAGTATTATTTATCGGTTTAACTTTTATTTTAAATTTATATAATAAACTATCTTTTTTTTATTTTTACATTTATAAATATAATATATTAATTTAAAAGTTTCCATTTTAATAGTAATTATAAATTAGATATTTTAATATTTAATAATAAGCTTTTTGTATTAATTTTATATTAAAAAGCTTATTTTTACATTAAACTAATATATATTATAAGTTTGTTTATATATATTCTTTATAGTTTTATAAGTTCTTTTTTAATATTTGTTTTTAATTTAAAAACAATATCTATTTTTATTTTAAAATAAAATGGAAAAGAAATTTATCAGAAAATAATTTAAAATATATAAATATATTTAATTATTTTAAAGCTAATTTTAAAAATTTAAAATATTTTTTTTATTTACTATATATTATTTCTTTAATTTTTACCTGTTGATATAAAAGCTCATTTTTATTTATTGCTAAAAGTTATTAAAGTTTTAAAATTACTATAAATAAATTTAATTAATTAATAACTTTAAAAGTAAAATTATTTTTAAAAACCAGTTTTTTATATTTGCTTTTTTAGTTTTTTACAAAAACTTTTTAAATTTTTTAAAAAAACCTAATTAACTGAAATAATATATTTTAAATATATTTTATTTTATATCTTAAATTATTCTATTTATTTTACTTTAAAAAACTTTATTTTAAATTTTTATATTTTATTATTTAAACCTATAAACTATAAATTTATGATAATTATGTATTATTAATTCTATTTATTTTCTTTTTAACTAAATTATAAATTCTTTTTTATAATAATCTTTTAAAAAAGCTATTGTTTTAAAATATTATAATAAATGGATTAATTAATATATAATGTTAATTTTTAAAAAGCCTAATTTATATTTATTTTTAAAGCTTTATATTTGTTATATAACATTAGTTATACACATTTATATTAACAATAATTGTTTTTATTTATTTTTATTTTGAAAACTTTAAATTCTTTATTTTAAAATATTATTATAAACTTTTTAAGTATTTATGTATACTTTTGTTAATTTAATATTTAGTTCTATCGTTTTAAATTTTAGTTAAATAATTATTTTATTTTAAATTAATTTATTAAATAATTTGTTTTAACCCTTTAGCTTTTTAGTAGTATATAAATATATTAACTTAATATTAAAAATTGAATATAAAAAATTAATACTTAACACAATAAACAAAAATAATATAGTAAAATTAATATTATATCTTAAGAAAAAAGTAATTATATATTTCTTTTTCCATAAATATATATATATTGCTTTATAAGGTTTATAACTGCTATATAATACCTTTTATAAAACACTTTTAGTAAGTTTTAACTTACACTTTTTAAAGGCTTTTATTAAAGAACTAGATATAAAAATAAACTTCACTTACTTTAGCGGACATATATTTTATATTTATAATAATTCTTTTTTTTTATGTTATTTATTTCTACTTTAATATTTCTTTTTAAAAAAAAAATAACTTATTAGTTAATTTTGCATGTTTTATTTTTAGCAAATTTTTATAAAGAAATATTATAGTAAATAAAAGTAGTTATTATTTTTAATTTTAGTTTATAAAAAAATAATTTTATTTATAACTTTAAAAATTAGCTTAAAATAAATAACTATATTTATTATTTCAATAAAAAAAGTACTAAAAGTAAAGTTCAAATTTAATATAACTTTATTTAGTTAAATATTTTACATTTTTATTAGTTTAACTTTTGCTAGTTTTATAAATGTTATAAAAGCTTTTATTAGGTTAAATACTATTAGTTTAATAGCTATTTATCTTCCATCTAATTTAGGTTTTATTAATTGTTTTTAGGAGATTTAACTTTAAAAAATAAGTTTTCTTAATTTCTTTATTTATAGTTTTTATTCCTATATTTTATTTATAGTTATTATATTTTTAATATTTATTATTTTGTGTTTAGAAATAATATAAACAGTATTTAATATATTAACAACGATATTTATTGTTTTACCTTTTAAATTAATATACTAGTTAAACTTATTTTATTTTAATTAAATTAATATTTAAAAATAATTTAAATTTCCTAGATTTGTTGTTCGTTATTATTTTTAAATTAAAACATTATTTTTTGTTAACTAAAATAAATAAATATATTATTTATTTAAACAATTATTTATTGTATTTTGTTAAATACAATTAAATAATCAATATAATAAAGTATATATAATAATTTTTAAAACAATTTACATTATATGTTAAGTTTTTTTTTTTCTTATTTTAGCCTATTATTATAAATAAATTTTAAAAGGTTTGTTTAGAAATTAATATTTATTTTATAATTTTAAAAAATTTCTTTTTTTAATAAATCTTTAATATTTTTTATTTGTAATTATATTATATTTTAAGCTAACTATATTAAGGTTTCTAGCTAGCTTAACCTTTATTATCATTAAATATAAGATAACTATACTTTTTTAAAATATTTATATTTATTTATTTTGCTATAAAATTATAGAGTTTTAAGAGTTTAAACTTAAATAGCTGTTTTTATAAATTCAATTATATTATTTATACAAGTATAAATTTAAAGTTTTGTTACAAAACTAAAAATAGCTTTATATAATTTAATTTAAATTATTTAGAGTTATAATAATATATTATAATTATAACTATTTAAATTCTTAAAAGTCTTAAAGCTTTTAAAGTAAGAAGGTATTATTATAAAGGCTTTATATTTAATGCTTGATACATTTTTGTAAAAGAAGTAAAGCAAACCTATAAATATAATTAAAAATAATTCTTCTTAAAGTTCTTTAATTATATCGTAGTAACTATTAAACTAAAGCTATATGTTATATTCTACAAATATCTTTTTTATTAATACTAAATAACGTTTTTAAAATATATAATATAATGTTAGTATATAATTTAATATTATAAAGTATAACTTGTTATTTTATAATTATTATAATATACCAGTAATATTTATTAATATTCATTGTTTATATAAAAAAAGCATTTTTTAAATATATTGAATATAAACTATTTATTACTTTTTACTTGTTTATATTATAAGGTTTATATATAAAGTAAACTTAAATATAGTCTTTTAAAAAGTTTAATTTGTGATAAATAAAATTAAAATTTAATGCTTTATATTATATATTTTAAATAAAAATATTACTTTTTATTTTATATTGTTTTAAATATTTATTTAAATATAATATATAAGATATATAATTGTTTAATCTTTTTTATAACTATTAAAAATAAAACTATTTATAAAAATAAATAAAAGCTTAGTTTTTAAAAGAAATTGTTATTTTTATTATTTTATTAGTACTTTCTTTAATTCAACTACCCTAAAGCTTTTTTGTAAATATAATTTCTTTATATATTAACAAAAAACTATATATTTAATAGTTATTTGTTATAGTTTATATTATATAGTTTATTTTATTTTATTTTATAATAAATTTATTATTATTACATTCGTTATTTATTTTAATTTCTTTATTTAATTCTATTTCTTTATAATACTGTATAGCTAGCTTAACAAATTTAATTTATAGCAAAAAATAAAGAAATAAATGATGAATTTAATAGTTATACTATACGTAATACCTATTTGAGCATATTAATTATACATGTATTATTCTAATAGCTAAGGGTTTTAAAAATATTTAATTTATAATTATCTTAGTGATAGAAGAATTTATAAATATATATATAAGTTATTCATTTAAATATAGTATTATATAAACCGTATTTATATATTATATGAAAAATATTCTGTTCTATATTAACGAACTATATTGAATTAATCTCAATAAAACATTATAATATAAATATATAACGGGCTATATTCTTGATAAAATATAAATTCTTTTCTTTTTTATTAAAAACCTTGAAATTTAAAACTTTCTTTAATAAAACTAGTTATTTAAAAAACTATACTTCAATTAAAAGTTTAATAATATAAATTCGTTTTAATATAAATAACGTTTTAAAATAATAAAAAATATTAGTTTAATATATATTAGATTATGTAATATAATATATATAATATTTAAAATAGCTTAAGCATTTATTACTTATATTGCTTTTCTTGCCGCTTTAAATTAATAATATAATTCTTTAATTTTATAAATGTTTTATAAAAGTTGTATAATAAAATATAGCCTTATAAAAAAAGAATTTATAGTGATAAATCTTTTTAACATTTAAATGTTGTTTAAAAAGTTGAATTATTTTAAAAGTTTATGTATATTCTTTAATTATTAAAAGTTAAATAAAAGTTAAATAAAACTTAATAATTTAAAAAAGGATTTCTAATACCAGGTTTTTAAAAGTTTTATAATACCTTTTTATTAATATAAGTTAAATATAATATATAAAAATCTTTTTATATCTTTTATATATATTAATAAATTGATTATTAATCTATTAATAGATATTGAAATAAGAATAGAATAATTGATTCATAAATTTATAAATATATTTGAATCAATTATAATGTGTTATTGGAACAACATTTACGTTTTTATCTTCTATAAATTAAAAATAATAAATTAATTATATGAAGCTAAGTAAGCTTTACCTTTAAAAAAACACTTAGTTATTTTATTGTAAATAATATAACGTTTATTTAATAAACCTTTATGTTATAAAATGACAGCTATTTAATATACCCTTGTTATTGAGTTAAAATAAAGTCATAATTATCTAGCTTTTGTAAACTTTTTATATTTTTCTTTTAAGTTTTAAAAACTAAATATATAAAAGATATGATTGTCCTTATAATTTATTATATATTCTATTAAAAAATCATATTTCTTTATAACTAAAAAAGTATACTTTAACATTTAATTTTATTGTTTGTTAAATATTAATAAAAATAATTTTTAGCTGCCAGCTTCTAAGAACATTAATTCTTTTATAGTTTATTGCAATATTATAAGCTTTTATAATTTCAATAAAGAGATCTGTTTCAAAAATATATTTGAAAAAGTTAGCTAACTATTTAACATTAAACTTTGGTTAACTATTTAAAACTTTCTGTTTAACAAGTTTGTTTAATTTTAAAGTCTATAGCTTTTTTAACAATATAATTTATATTTATAATAATAATAATTAAAACGTTAATAAAAAAAGTATATAATAGCTATTTATATGTTTTATAAATTAACAATAAGTAATTAAATGCTAAATAAATAATGTTAATCTTAGTTTAAAAAGCACTTTTATAAAGATTATAGCTAATGTTTTAGTTTACGTAAATTAAGTAACTTTTATATATTTATATAAATTTACTTAATAATTATGTTACTAAGTATGATTTTTATTAATATAAAAAATATATAAAGTTTCAAGTCTATTATAATTATTATGTTTATAAAGGCTGCAAAGTTAAACCTAGTTATAAAATAGCTAAAACAATAAAAACAAAGTAATAATCCTTATATTATTTATTTCTATAAACAAATTTGCTGTTATTTATTTTTATTTTTATAAATATTTATTAATAAATTTAAAATATTAAATATAAATACTGCTTTAAATAACTTTTTATTAAATATAATATATATTAAATCTTTTGATATTACTATAATATTAAAACTTTCATTAATTAATAGAAAACTATATTGTATTAATAAACAAGTTATTTTGTTATTTTTAATTATAATATTACATATATATATAACTTTAAATTAATAACTTAAAAATAAATATAAAAATGTTCATATCTTAAAATAAAACAGTTCTCTTCCTAATTAATTAAAAATTATATCGTAAAAAGAAAATATGTTATTAGTAATATTTTTCACGCTAAGTCTTTATTGTTAATTTATGTTGTTTTTTAATTAATATAATATTATAGTTATTATTTATAGTAATATATGTTTTTTATCTTTAATTATATTTTTTAAAGTTTATAAATATTTATACTTTTATATAATATTTTTAATATTTTAATTTATATAACCTTTTATATTTATTAAAATAAATAGAATTCAATTCAACATAACAATATATTTTATCTATTTATAACGTTTTAGTTTTTACCAGTTAACCTTTATATTATTATTTCTTCAACGAATAGTTATAATAAGTAGTCCTTATAAACTAAACTTACTTATTATATATATATATATAAGCCGATTAAAAGATTAAGGTTCTATTTTAGTTATGCTATATCTTTGTTTATAGGTTAGCTTTATAAATATCGGCTTAAAATGCTAATTATAACAATATTTAATATTTATTTAAATAATCAAAGAATAAATAATAAAAAAAGATTTATAAATATAATAGTTAAAAATATATTGTAACGGAGCGCCTACTATACTAATTTATAAGCTTATTTATATATAAGCTTGCTAGACTAATTAGTATACGTGTATATTAGCAAGCCTATAAAATAGCTTTAGACGTTTTAAAAAAGTAATTTAAAGTTATTCCGGGAGCGCTTATATATATATAAAATAGAAATTTAGATTTACGAAATAGAGAAAAAAAAAATAAAACAATAAATTATTTAAATAGTTTTAATAAGCTTATTTATAAAAATATTAGTTTAATTTTATTTTAATAATTTAATTAATATATAATTTTATAAAAGTTATAAGCTTAGTTTATATATAGAACTAATATTTTATATAATTGCAATATTTTTTTAGTAGCTAGTTAAAAAAGTTTACGCTTATTTAATTTTATTAAGCTATTTAATATATTTAATATAAAAATAAGTATGATAACTATAGCAATTAGCTTTTTATTTATAAACTTATTTTTATATTTTTTTAATATTTTATATATTTTATAAGCAGCTATAATAGTTTTATTATATTTATTAACAAAAATACTTTTATAATTTTAAATAATATAATATTATATAATATAAAAAATTAAATAAAATAGTATATATACTTTTAAATATATACTAAAATATATAAAGTATAGCTATTAGTTAATTTAAATAAAAAGCTTTTAGCTATTAGCTATAACTTAATTTAAGCTTTAAAAACTTTTATTAAAAATTTAGTTAAATAATAACTAATTAAAAAAAAAAGCTATTTATATTGCTAAATATATAGTTTAAATAATATAAATTAAAAGTTTAAACTAAGCTAGCAAACTTTTAAAACTAACTTAAACTAAGTTTAAAAATAAAAATATTAAGTTTAAATTAAAAATATAGGTTAAAAAGTTTTTATGCTAAACTTTAATATAATAAACTAAAACTAATAAATATAATATTATATTTAACTAAATAAATTAAACAGTTAATTTAAACTATTTTAAAATTATATATACTAAAATTATATATAGCAATAAAATATATATATATAACTTAATATAAAAATTATAAAGCGTTTTTACTTTTATTAAATTAAGTATTTAAACTAGCGTTTAATAAAATTATAAAAAAATATTAAAGCAAGCTATTTAAAAAAATATAAATATTACTAAATAGTATTAAAACTAAAAAATAGTATATTAATAAATATTAGTTAAAAGATTTTTCGATATATTTAGTATATTTATATTTAAAAGGTTTTTTTAAATAGTTAATATAAAAATAATATTAAAATAAGCTAATATATAGTTAGCTAAGCTAATTAAAAATAATCTTTTTAAAGAATAAGTTATTATATTTAGCAAGCTTAAAAAAATGTTTAATAAAATTATTTATAAAAATATATTTTATAAAAAAAAAAAGCAGGTATTTATATTATTTTAAAAAGTTAACTATTAATTAATATTAATAAACGTAGTAAAAATAATTTATTAAACAATAGATTTTAAAAAAGCAAACAAAAAAAATATTAATGCTTATATAAATAGCAAGCTAATTAAATTTATTAATAAGTTTTAAAAATATATAAACTTTTATAATATATTATTATTAGGTTAAATAAATATAAGCTTATTTATATTTTTTTTTAAAAAGTAATTAATAAAATTAAAAAGTAATAAATATATATACGCTAAAATAATTTTTATAAAAAACTTAATAATATAAAATAAAAAGTAAAAAATATTTAACTGTTTAATAATAATTAAAAGAAAAACTAGCTTAAAAATAATATAGTATATATACTAATTAATTGAATAATATTTAAATTAAATAATAATAATTTAAAAATATATTTTATTTTAAACTAATTTTTTTATATTTTATTAAATAATATATTTATTAATAATTATAGCATATTATATTTAGTTAATAATAAAAAATATTTTATATTAAGTTTATTTATTTTAGCTAAAAATAAAAAAGTAGTAAATATAAAAATAATTTAATTTTTAATTTTTTTAAAAAAAAAGCAAATTATTAAAAATGTTTTTTTAAACTTAAAAAAAAAAAAAAAAAAACCTAATATTTATAAAAGTTACGTTTATAAAAAAGCTTTATATAAATATAGTTTTAAAAACTTAGTTAAAAAATATAAAGTTTTAATATTATAAACTAAACTATTTATTAAAATATAAAAATATTTAATTAAATAAATTAATTATTAAACTTATTAAAAAATGTAATTTAGTTTTTTTTAAATATAAACTTATTATTATTTATTTAAATCGAATATTAATAATTAATATAATAATAATTTTAAAGAATCTTTTAATAGGTTTAACAGAACTAATAATTATAAATGTATATTATTTATTTTTATTATAACGTTTATAAAAGCTTTTAAAAAACTTTTTAAAACTAAAAAAAATTTAAAAATATTATAATATTTATAAGTAAATTATTTAAAACTTAAAGCTTTAAAAGCTTTAATATATAAAGCAAAAAATATAAAAATTGTTAATATTTTATAATTAAAATATAAAAACTATATATAAATATAAGCTTACTATATAATTTTAAAAAAAAATTTAAAATAATATATAATATATTTATTTTAAAAAATATAATAAGTTATTATAAATATTAAATACTAAAAACAAATATAGCAAAATAATTTAATTATTTTTTTTAATAAAAAAAATATTTTAAGAAATATTTAATATTATATACCGATTTAAACGTTAAATAATAAAATAATACCGACTACCTATAGCAATTATATATAATAATAATAAAAAAGCTATAATAGCTGCAAAAAAAAAAACTAAATATAAATATTAAACTAATAATAAAAAAATTAAATTAAAACTAAAACTAACGTATATAAAAAAGCTAACAAAACTAGCAAAAAAAGCTAAAAAAAAAATTATTAAAAAAATATTTAAAATGCTCCTAAAAATAGGTTTCTTAAGCTTACTATAGCTAAAAACAATATAAGCTGCTATATAGCTACATAATATAAGCTTATTAAAAATATATAATTTCTACATACTTTATAAAATATTTAAAATATAGTTTATATAATATTTTAAATAATATACTTTAAAAACTATTAAATTATTAATAAATAATTTAAAACTAAATTAAAGCAAAATATATACTTATAAATATAAAGCGTACCCGGTAAAAAAAAATAAATTTGTTAAAAAAAATAAGCAAGCTTATAAAACTAAACTACAAGCTTATATTAGTTATTTAATAAAATATAAAGCTTATAACCTATATTAAATATAAATACTTTAGCTAAAAAAAGTTATTACTATATATAATATAAAATTTAATAAAAAACTATTTTATTATAAAAAACAAAAGTGCCTAATAATTAAAGTTAACTAAGCTTAAATTAATAAAATAAAAATAGTTAAAAATTTACTAAAAAATATTGAAAATATAATTAACGTATAAAAATAAAAGCGGATAAAATATAAATTAAATATTAATACTTTAAAAAAAGAAGCTTTAAACTTAACTAATAAGCTTACTATAGCTTAAACAAAAAAATAAAAGTTAAAAATAAAAGTAACTATTAATTTTAAAAAAAGTAAAACTAAAAATTATAGTAATTAGCTATATAAACTTATAACTTTTTAAAAAACGCTAAAGCTTAAAAAGTAATAGCTTAACGTAAAAAAATATTTTAGCGTATTAAAAATAAAAACTAAAAAGCCCTAAACTTTTTATTTAACTATATACGTAAATAATAAAAAAAAGCTTAAAAAAAAACTTTAAACCCTTTATTTAAATAAATATAAAAATAAAAATAAAAAGCTTAATAAAAAATTATAAAATATAAATTACTAAAGGGGTAATTAACCGGCTAAACAAAAATATATATATATAATATATTTACTAGTAATAAAAATAAGCTAAAAAATTTAGAAAAAAAAACTTAAAAAGGCTAAAAACATTAAAAAAAATAGTAATAAAGCTGTTTTTATAACAATAATATATATAGAAAAGAAAATTAGCTTTTTAAAAAAAAACTATAACTAGTTAAACTTTTTAAAAACTTTTATGCTTAATTAATAAAAAGCGCTTTATAAAAAAGATTAAAAATATAAAACATTATATATAGTTTTTATAGTAGTAATAAACTAAAGTAAAATAAAAAAGCTAAAAGCTGCGCTATAAAAAAAGCGAATATATTAAAGTAACTTTTTAAAACTACTACTAAAAAACTAGAAAAATTTAGCTAAATATCCTATTAGAGATTTATTTAAAAAAAACATATATAAAAAATATAAATAGCTTATTAACTAAAAAGCGTTAAAAATAATATTAAAAAACTAAGCTATAAATATACTACTTTTTTTAAAATAAATATTTATATATAAATTTAATAAAAAAGGTTTTTTAAATATATATAAATTAAAAGTAATAGTTCGAAAAGATTTTTAAAAAGAAAATATATTTTAGTTAATATATATAGCTATACTTATTACTAAAATTTTTTGTTTAATAATAGCTATAGCTATATATTTTAATATAAAAATTAAGCAGTTTAATATAATTAAAGCTTTTTTAAATATAAAAAAAAATAAAAAATCTTTAGTAATAATAAGCCTGCTAAAAAAATTTATAAAAAATAATATAATAAAAAAACTAAACCGAGCTCTATATAACTTAAAAAACTTATTTTTATTATAGTATAAAAAATTTGCTAAAACCCTAGCTATAAACAAAATAATTCTATTACTAAAAAAGCTATGCTTTTTTTATATTAAAAACTATATAATATTACTAATCTTTTATATTAATAACTTTTTAGTTTTATATAAAAAAAAGCACGCAAAAGCTGCTAAAAAAATTATTAAAAAAATAAAAAAAATATATAAGCTTAAAAACTAAAGAAATATTATATAGTTCTTTAAAATCCGAGTTATTTATAACTAATAAAATAAAATAATTATTTTCCTATATAATTAATATATAAATAAAGTAGCTAAGCGCTATAATTTATATAACTAAAGCTAGATATTAATTATTTTATTATTTTTAAAAAAGCTTACTAAGCATTTTAAAAAAACTACTAAATAAATAATTAAAACATATTAAAAGTATATAGGGTTAATTTTATATATAGTAATAATACTTAAGCCTAATATAGCATATATAGCTATATAGTTATTTAAATATTTAACAAACTTAAATAAAAAATATATAAAAACAGCTAAATAAGTTATTTAATACTTATATATAATAAAATTTTTTAGAATTATATATAAAAAATAAAATATAAGGGCATAAGCTTTCCTAATTGTAAAAAATATTTTTTTTATAAACAATATAAAAATTTAAAAATTATTTTATAGATATATAATATTTTTATTTAAAAAAGCAATCGTTTAAAAAGCAACTTGCTAAACTATTATATTAACTTTAACTACTAAAATAAAAGTTAACGCTTTAAAGATAACAAAAAAAAAAACTATAATATTTTAAAAGCTGTTTAAAAATTTAATATTAAACCTAAAAAAAAAATAAACAATTTTTTTAAACAATATATAAATAATACGTTTAATAATAAATAAAAATAAAAAAATAAATATAGCGTTAAAATATATTAATATATAAAATATATAAATATGCTAAAAATATGTAAAAAAAATATTTAAAATATTATATTTATTTATAGCTTAAATGCTAGCTAACAAGCTTACTAAAAACTTATTATAAGCGTAGTTTAAATATTTTAAAACATTTATTAATTTATAAAATACTAGTTATACTATATAAAAAAAAGTAAAAAGTACTAAAAATAATAAAGATCTAATTTAAAAGTTTTAATAAGTGGGCTTTAACCCTAATAAAACTAAAACTGCCAACTTTTACCTATTATTAAGTATATTAACTTACTTTCCTTAGCTCGAAAAAAAAAAAAAAAAAAAAAAACCTTATATAACTATATAAAAGCAAGGAAGCAAGGGAAACAGGAAAAAAAAAGGAAAGCAGGTAAAAGGGGAAAAAAAAGCTAAAAAACGGGCAAACAAAAAAGCAGGCACATTAAATATTTTAATATTATTATTAGCAGTAATAATAGTATAAATAACTAGGAATAAAGAGCTAAAGGCTAAATAGCAAGCGTAATAACTTAAAAGTATAAATATATTATTATTATTATCTTTTTCGTTATAAAAAGCAATAAAAAAGCAAGCTATAAAGCAAGCAAAGCAGTATATAAACGTATTAAAAGTAGGGGCTTTAAAAGTAAGCTAGCAAAAATAGTAACTACGCTTACAACAGGCAGCAATAACTAAATTTTTAAACTTTTTGCCTAAAAAAACAAATATAATATAAATAATAAAGCGGGCATAGTAAGCTTTTTACTTAAAAAGGTTAATAAAATAAAATAAATAAAAAAAAAAAAAAAAAATATATAGCAGCAATATATTTTTAAAAAAAAACCTCTATTAATATAGCAGCAAATAGCGCAATATAAAATAGCCTATTTATACTATTAATATATTATAAAACAAACAAGTTTTTTAGAGCTATTTATAAAAATAAGCAAATATAACTATATTTATAACAATATTTATATTTATGCTCCTATGTTCTAACGTTAAAATAAATTTTATTACTATAGCTAGCAACAACAAACTAAACGTAATATAAGCAGGAAATAGGGTATTAGCTAGTACAAGGGAAAATATAGCGCAAGCATAGGTAAAAAGCAATATAGGTATTACTTTAAAAAATAAGTATAAGAGTTAAAAAAAGGGAAAAAGCGTAATCCTTATCTTCTTCTTTTTTTTTTTTTTTTTTTTTTTTTTTTTTTCTTTTATTGTTAGCCCTACTAGCAATATTGCTAAAATTGCTTATAAACAATCCTAACAAGCGCGCTAGCAAAAACTAAATAGCAACTAATTAAAAATAAGCTTAAAAACAAGCTAAAATAATAAACAACATTAAAAAGTTAAAAAAAGACAAAATAAAGCAAATAAATATATAAACAGGTATATAAAGCGTAAAAGCAAATAAAAGCAAAAAAGTATAAGCAGGTAAAAATATAAGCGTAAGCGCAGGCTAAGTTAAAGGTATAAAACAATTAAAACAATTTAATAAAATTTTTTTATTATTTTTTAAAAAAAAAATAAAAAGATCGCTAAAACAAAGTTAACTAAATATATTAACCTTTTTTATAAGCTTATTTATATATTAAATGCTAAAACTGCAATAATATTAGCAATAGTAGCAGTATTAGTAGTAGTAATAGTAGTAAAAACAGTAATAACAGCAAAAGTAATAAAAGTAGCAAAAAAAAAAACAGATCTAAA
>JADKYC010000327.1:0-14999 GCA_019843955.1 Xylaria sp. 218_066 | reverse complement strand
AAATTGTTTATGTTATAAAGCTAATTTAAAGTTAAATAAAAAATAAGCAATAAAAGCGGCAGTAGTAGCTTTTATATTAAAGTTAGGTTAGTTAACTAAATATAAGCTATTATATTTAATACTTTTTAAAAATATTTTATTTTTTTTTAAAATATATGCTTTATTATTTTAAAAGAAAAATTTAGTACTAAGCTTTATTAAGTAAAATATAAAAATAAAATTAGCTTTAATTAATAAGCAATATATAATATTTTTTAAAGTAGTAGTTTTTAGTTCTTTATTAATTAAGCTAGTAAATATATAATTATTATATTAGGTAGCTTAAATTATTAATTTACCAATTTTTAATATTATAGGGCACAAAGTATTATAAAAATTAAAAAAACTGTTTTAATTTAAAAATATAAATATATTTATTTCGCTATTAATAACTAAAAAGTTTTTTAAAATGTTAGCTAAATTAATAGCTTTTTTTTAGGTTATTATAGCGAATAAAGTACTTATAATATTTTTAAAACAGCTTTTTTTTAGAATATTGTTAAATAATTTCTTTGCTGCTTTAAAAATAATATTATATTTTTTAGTTAATTTATTTTACAAATAGTTAACTTATAGTATAAAATAAATAAATTTTTAAAATATAAATAATATTAGTTCTAGCTATATAAAAGTAATAAAAATTAATTTTTAGTTAAAGTTCGTAAATATATAAGCTATAAATATAGTATAATTTAAAAATAATTTAAAAAGTTTTCTAATTAGTATAGCTGTTAAAAAAGTTATAACAACGTTTTATTTCTTTTTTTTTATAGCATTATTATTTTTAAATTTTTGTTTTTAAATTTTTTTTAATTTAGCTTTATACTATTTAATACGTTTATAGCGTTATTTTTTATTTTATTTAAAAAGTTTAAGCTTAAAGTGCTTTTTATAGCAAACTTTTAAATATAGCCTATAATAAAAGTTATATAGCTTTTGCTTATTACTACTTAATTAATTTATAACAAAGAAGTTAACTTTTATAGCTAATAAAATAGTTTATAAAACTTGTTTTTTTTAGCTTTATTTAAATTAAATAGTAATATTTATAGCTTTTTTTAAAATAATTACTGCTTATATAACTACTAAAAGTTTTTTATAGTTATAAATAAATATTTTTAAAATATTAAGTTTTTAAGTAATAAAAAATAAGTTAAATTTAAAGCTAAATTTATTAATAAATTTATAAATAATATATAAATACGGCTATATAAATACTAGATTAAGTGCTATTATATTTGTTTATATCTGTTATAATATTACAATAAACTATATAATTTTTTTATAAAACTTTAAACTAGTTTTTTTTTATTATTAATAATATAAAACAAATTAAGTTTTATTTTTAAACTTATATATTTTAAACAATTCTACTTAGATTAATATTAGTATATTTAAAAATTTAACGTTAATAAACTAAACTTAATAATAAATATTAATAAATAGCTTGCTATAAATTATAATATATATTATATTACGCTTGTTTAACTATTTATTTTTATAAACTTTAAAGCTTTTTATATTTTTTTTATTTTTAATAATTAAAAAAGTTATTTAAAACTTTTTAAAGAAAAGCTGCCCGAAGCTATTTATAGCTAGCTTTTTTTTTATATTTCGGCTTTATTTTAGCTACTAATCTAATATATCTAAGAACTTTACTTTTTTTAATTTTTTTAATATAGTACTAAACAATATTTTAATTAAAAGTATTAATAAGCTTTATAGGTATAAAGTTCGTATATTTAAAAGGTATTATTAATAAATTAGAGAATTTAAAAAAAGTTAATTTTAAGTTTAAATTATTAAATAGCTTATAATATTTTTAATTTCGAAAAGCTATATTTACTACTTTAAAAAGTTTATTAAAAAGCTTTAAAATAGCTAATTTTAAAAAGTTTTTTAAGCTACTATAGCTAAATATGTTGCTAAATATTAAAAAGTTATAATATATAAAATGCTTGTTTAAAATAAGTTGTTAAAATAGTATTTTAACTTTATATTTAAAAAAATCGCAGTTATTTAAAATAAATAAGTAAATAAAAACTTCTAAAAATATTAGAAATAAAAAGTTTAATAATAAAAAATTGTTGATATAATTAAAGTTAAAATTGTTATTTTAATTACTACTTATTTCTTAAAATAAGAAGTAATTTAATAAGTTCGATAGCTTTTTAGCAAGTTAAAAAAATACCTTATTGCTTAAAAAACGATAAATAATAAAAGTAAAAATTTAGTTCCTATTATAAAAATAGTATTAAATATTTATAGTTATTTTAGTTAGCAGTTTTAATTTTAAATACTAAAACTAATAAAAACAGAAAAAGTTAAAGTTAAAAAATTAAATAGCTAGTATATATAATAATTTTAGTTTTTAAGCTAAAATAGGCAATTTATAGGTCTGTTTTTAAATCCGGTAAAAATTTTAACTACTTTCTTTTAAATTTTCGTATTTCTAAAAAAAAGTTTATTTGTTAATTTAAACGGGAGCTAAAAACTAAAGGAATTTTAATACGCGGTAATATCGAAATTAATATATTATCGTAAAATTAAAAATTAAATATAATAGTATAAAGTAATCTTTAATAAATAAAGGGCGTTAAAGTAAGCGACCCAGGCTTATAACCTGTTAAAAGTAGTACTTAGTAATTCCGTTAGATTATCTAGAAGTCTAAGTTCAGTAGCTAGTACTGCAGGGAGAGGTGTAATATATATATATACATTCCACTGCGTGTGGGTCGGTTGTATCCCAGCCTCCTGACTTTAACAGTCAAAGGGATGAAACCTAATACTAGGAGCAGGATTGTGTCTTTTTTCCTTTTATGATACACAGACATAGAAAATATAATAATGCCTCCAACCCATGCTTTGGTATTTGGAATCAATGGTCAAATACTTGACCAAGTTAATGGTACATATGTATCCTCTTGATATGTCTTAAATCATTGTTACTCAGCAACCTGCAGGTGCTGATGAGGAAAGGGACTATTGTTAAGGAGAAGCGAGGTAGTCAAGGGATCATCCGGAGTAGATGTCATGACAGGATAGAAGAGGGGTGGCTCACCCCTTTGGGCCCGCCATTTGTTGGTTGATCGGTAAAGTTCCCAACACCCTGCAATAGTCCATCCCCATGAAGATCGAGCAAATCCTTCCGTTACCTCCCAGCCATAAGAGTCCCAGGGGTCGCTCCACACGATGAAGCCATAATCACTAAAGTCATTACGACCTATCATATTCTGGCAGAGCTCATCCTCATCAAACCACTCCATACCACGGCGGAGGAGGTTGTCCCTCATACGAGGTAAGGGGAGAAGGTCGAGCCAGGGGTGATGCAGTGTACGACGTTGTAGATCGGTTGGCTGTAACCCTGGAGGCAGTTTACTAATTTCTAAGCTTTGACTGGGCGGCCATGGTCCTCTCACATTGAAAAAGGAGACGGCCTCATCATCGAGTTGTTTAGATGTAAGACCAAGGATTTTCGCATTCCCCATTATTGCACGCGCAAGATTAAACCTGACTAGACTGGGTAACAAGGCAGGCCTTGGCGTGCGCGCCAGCCAATTATTGTAGATGAGGACTTCAAAAGTACGAACGAGAGAGTGGGTTTCCCAGGATTCGGGATCCAGGATATTTATCTCCTTGACAATCTTATCAAAATCTACTTCTCGTCCCATGGCGGTCTGAGAATATCTCAAGGCCAGGCTTGAATCTGCCAGGACGACATTCGCATAAGAGGAGCTATTATCTGTGGAGACTGTAGCCTCTCTTCGGCGACGGGATCCTGCGTGAGTTAGACGCGGGTATCGTACCAATGCTTGTGTACTTACTGCGTGCTCTCTGGTTGATTCGATTCTGAATTCTTCTCCTTTCACGGGAATTGCATATGCCCTGCCAGTTTTCCACCGGGAAACACGGGACCAGTGGTGGATGGGTAGTCAGGGGGGATTTTGAAGGCTGGGACATGACTGGTAAGAGGATCCGGCTCGTAAAATGCTAACCAATTGGATTTTGATATGTCTATATCTTCCAAGAATTCAGTAGAAGTTGGGTACAGGAACTAGATATGCAGACGGATGACATGTGCAGCCCATCTGCGCAGTAGACCGTCGCGATTCGAAACTGTATAGAAGTTTTCCTTCAACGATGGCGCCAAGACGGAGATAAAGAGAGGAAGCATCGAAGTTAGGGTACTAACCCCGGAGCCGCCCCCTGTCCAGCCCCTGCTAGCAGCACTGCTTGCATGCACCTGTCATCAAGCTGCATTAGCTCGTTCCATTCTAAGTGCCGCCGGCGCCAGCAGGTATTAGCTAATCTACTATGGACTATCTCAAGGTGAGGCCATATGTCCGTCAGTGTCGCGAAGACGGCATGTCAACGTCTCCAAAGTCCGCAGTAATGGCTCCTTTTCCCGTTCGTGTTGCTTCGTGTTCACACAAATAGTTCGGCATTCAATGTGGTGACGTAAGACTGTCCTGATCTTGATGACTAATGTATCTCTAGACATATGCACAAGCGGTGTCTGTCTTGTACTTTCTGACCGCGACCAAACATTGATCGCGTGTATTTATCAGTATGGCCGCCCTAAAACGACTAGTTATGTGGTTTCAAGAAAAAAGTATAAATCTGTTGAAACCCTCGACCTTCCCTTCTTCTATCACGCCTCTTCAGCCCTCCAAACTAGTTCTCTATTAACAAACCCCACCATTTAAAGACCTTCCAAACTTCACAGTAGTCATCATGTCTTCTATCATGCAACCCGCTCCTGAGCCAGCGACGGAGCTCGGTCGATACCGAGTTCTTTGCCCAAGTGCGGGTATACGAGTATCCCCTCTCTCTCTTGGCGCTATGTCGATTGGAAGTGCCTGGTCCAGCGTCATGGGGAGTATGGATAAGAAGCAATCTTTTGAGCTCCTTGATGCGTATTTTGAAAAGGGAGGCAACTTCATCGACACAGCAAGCAACTACCAGGATGAAGAATCCGAGCGCTGGCTCGGGGAGTGGATGGCCTCCCGCAAGAACAGGGACCAGATCGTCCTGGCTACCAAGTTCACTACCGACTACAGATCACACGAACTTGGTAAAGGCAAATCTCCAAACTCTTGTGGCAACCACAAGAGAAACTTGTTCGTGTCTTTGCGAGACTCTCTCGCCAAGTTGCAGACTGACTACATCGACATTCTGTATCTGCACTGGTGGGACTGGACCACCTCCATCGAGGAGCTCATGGACGCCCTCCATATTGTAGTCCAGCAAGGCAAGGTCTTGTATCTCGGTATTTCCGACACTCCTGCCTGGATAGTCAGTGCCGCAAACACCTACGCCAGGGCGCACGGTAAAACTCCATTCGCCATCTACCAAGGTCGCTGGAACGTGATGCGCCGTGACTTTGAGCGCGACATCATTCCTATGGCTCGGCACTTCGGCATGGCTCTTGCGCCTTGGGACGTCCTGGGCCAAGGCAAGTTCAAAACTCCAAAGGAGGTTGAAGAGCGAAAGAAAGCGGGTGAAACGCTCCGAAGCTTCCACGGATCGGAGCAAACTGAGCAAGAAATCAAGATCAGCGCGGCCCTCGCCAAGGTCGCTGAGGAACATGGCATTGAGTCTATCGCAGTCATCGCCCTCGCATATATCTTGGGCAAATACCCATACGTCTATCCGATCGTCGGAGGACGCAAGATTAGCTATCTCGAGGACAATATCCAGTCTCTCAAGATCAAGTTAACTGAAAAGCAGATAGAGTATCTTGAGTCCGTTACTTCTTTCGATTTGGGATTCCCGCTCGATCTGATCGGACCAGAGATAGGGGAGAGGGGAAAACCCCAACCTTTCATGGCCTCTGCAGGACATATCGCCATTGTTCGAAACGCTCAGCCAATCCAACTTGCCTAAGAGGACTCTTTTAGTCGACCCCTTTCAAACTGTCTCAAACTGTGAGATACGTATGATTATGTATGTAGAAGGACCAGCTTAAGGTTTCGGAATGATGTTTCGCAACAAAAATACCTCTAATAAACTGCTACTTACGCCTTCGCGATCAAGAATTTTAGTTGATTATGGTCATAGTAGATGGGCAAATCTTATCGTCTGCCAAGATCCCTGCTGGCAATGTTACTCCACGTCATGGCCCCCATGAAATCCTCCTCGTTTTAGCTGCAATACCACCTGCAGCTGAGAGCGGGGAAGATGGTATGTCAAATAATTGCAGAAAGTAGATACAATTAGTAATATTATGTATATATCGGCTCCTGTTGGGCTATGCCCATGTTACTTACGCCGGCTCTTGAGGAGGGGTTGCGCAGGCCTCCCAGCGCCAAATACTGTTTGTTGTTCTCAGAATAAGTGTTCCTGACGGCGCATTTTGCATTTCATATTCCTATACGCAAATCACATACATTCAGTCTGCGTTTGATATGCCGAAGAGAGTTTTTTATAATGTTTGTTTAGAGCCTACGGGTATTCCGTCGTCCTTTTCTTTTAGCCTCGTTACATAGAGTAGCCAGGGCACGCGAAAGCCCCTGCGCAGATCCTAAAATGACAGAACGATGTCGCAACTTCAGATGCTTACATGAACATACAATTTTCTGCGGGAAGAACCACGAATCTTCAAATAGCGGGCGATGTGTTAGTATCCCGAATAGCCACGCACTATTACTTTCGCCGGCGCCCTGTCCCTCTAGTGCCTCGTGATTTGCGGTCGCATCGTGACTGACGAGCCTCCCAAGTGCGAATGCAACGGCCTTATGTACAAGAGCGATGTCCATACCCCAGCGTCTGGCTGCAGCGCGGGCACTGTTTGCTCACTCGGCCCTCCTGGGTCGGCCATAGCCATGGACGACTTCGACCGCCAGCTCAAAGAGAAGCTTGAGACGCTCGCCGACGACTCGATAGCTTATAACAGCAAAATCGAAGCGGAACTCGCCGCGGAGAAAGTCGCCGACTGGAATCGACGGATTGATGATCTGCTGGACAATAACGGAGGCGAGGGGTTGGCCGATCCATATACCGTGGTTGAGTACAGGAATCGAAATTATGGTGACGAGGATGATGGCAGAGTTAACGAAAAGGAAGGCGGTCTAGATCTTAGTGATTCCAACAGTTCGAATCTGCCAAGTCAGGAAAATGAGAATGATGTTGCCCGAAGTCGCTCCCCGAAATATCGAGACCAGGAAGGGAAGAAGGGTTAAAAGTTTTACTTTCATCTACAACCCGAGCATAAAAACCCAATTTCTTGTTGCTAAGTACTTATATAACGACCCGTAGAAAACAACTACAGTATTCTTCATATACTCGACGATACTCGACGTATTATATGCTTAGATAAACTACGACTGCTGGTCTTGGTCGTTGTGTGCAAAAGCCCTTGGGTGCCGCCGAAATTTTCTAGTTGGTTCTAGGCTTGCGTTCAAGTCCTTGCTCTCTATAGCACGCTTTGCATTTTGGTTTGACTGCCTTTTCAGGTCAAGCTTACGCTTTGCTTCTACGGCGAGACGCTTCCAGTAGCTGGTCTCGTCGTCGTCAGCTATGAGCACTTCAGCGACGCCTTCATACCTCGCTCGAGCTTGATCCGCTTGTCCTACACTCTCGTACATCATACCAGACAAGTAGATGATTTTGGAATATTGGTAGGCCATCTTAGGGCTGCTTTCCATCCGTTGCTCTCGGTACCAGGTCAGGGCTTTGTTATAGAGCATTTCAGCCCCCTTAAAGTCTGCGAAGTCTTGCAATACCAGCGCCAAGCTAACCCCAGAGTTGATTCGATTCCAGGTTATATTCTTGTTTTTCGAATCCTGGTCCACCCAGCCTTTGTGGGCTAACTGCAGCGCTGTCTTTGCTCCTTCTATATCTCCTGTCATGCTGAGAAAAATGCCATAGTTTTGGAGAGTTTGGAGTGTATCCGGGTGGTTTAGTCGTAGTTTCTCACGCTGCCATCTCAAAGCCTCTTTGAAGCATGCCGCCGCCTCGTCTGCCTGTCCGCTCCCTTGATATGCTACCGCTAGTGCTCCGGTTGTCTCCATGGTATAACGGTGAGTGGACCCATGAAATATAATTCGGCATTCTCTTGTTTCTTTGTACAGGGTAATCGCATCATCCCATTTCTTCTGATCCCGCCATGCAGTGGCGAGATCATGCATAATTGTGAATATCACCCGCTTTCCGACCCGCAGGTGTTCGGACTCGCTCACCGAGAGGCACTCTTTCAACAGAGGAATTCCAATATCGGCACGACCAAGTTGGACATGTCCAAAGCCTAGAATATGCTGTAGGGGCACAAGCATGACCTTGTCTATGGATTTGTGGCTCTCTAGGTTCGACGATAAAAGCTTTGTCGCAATATCATGCTTTTCCATCTCCATAAGAGCTCTAGCCTGGTTGGCAATGATCTGCAACCTTGTCTCCGCGTTATTTTGTGGTAGTGCGGAGGCTGCTTTGCCGAAACAAGATTGCGCAAGCTTCATGTCACCTTCATTCATGCATGATAGACCCATATTATTGTAAACTTCCGCAATTCTCAAGGGCGTCAGTTGCATCGACGGGGGCAGCTTCGCGTTTTTTTGGTGGATGAGGCTATACAACTTAATAGCATCGGCATCATTATTCAGCAGTCGAAGTAGAGATGCGATGCGCTCGAGGCTTTCAAGGAACTCGGCCGAGCCTTTGATAGACTTCTGTGTAGTATTAATATATTTAGAGAACATGATAGCATGGGGCGCGAGGAGCTCAACGCGCTTTCGGTAGTTATCCTTATAGCTTCTTGGCACCTTCTCCGCTAGCATGCTGGCGGCATTGCGCACAACAGAATCCCAGTTGGTGATGGACTGTCGAATGAACTGGAAGAAAAGCTCGGAGAAACTGCTTGTAACTGATTGGTGGTCCGGAAGCCTTGTTGAGACGAGACCGTGCCGCGCAAGACGCTCAATGGTGTTACCAAAAAACGACTCCAAACCCGAGATGCCAAGGTACTCAAGAAAATCGTATGATATCGCCTTATAGTCAAAGAGGAGACACAAGTTCAAAATGTTCATCTGAGTGGCAGGTAGAGCCACGCCAAACTCGGCTTGGAGAATGCCATTCAATTCGTCAAGGGTTTGAGGGGGAAGTTTTATCTCGCCGTCTCGCCAGTGTTTGAGAAAGATAGACAGCGTTTTAAACCCAATGAGCTTTGGAGCCACGAGACGTATAAGTGCGGGGTGACAATCTAATCGTAAAAGCATTTCATGGTGGTCTATGCATTACTGTCAGTCATCTCTGCCTAGCTTCCCCGAAGTTCGCCAAGGAACTGCTTACTCGTTTTTGCGATTGATTCAGGTCCTAGGTTGAGAAGTAAGTGGTCACTCGCATCAAGATCCAAATGTCCTAGTCGAACAGCTGGAAATCTCTCCATGAACTGAGAGCTCGTCGACACGAGAATTACAGTGCCTTGCTTCAGCTGGTCGAAGATAGGGGTAATCCAAGGCGAATCTTGCATCTCATCAATGATAAGAAGCCACTTAGTATTCCCATCGTTGTTCAAGAAGTTACAAAATCGCTCGATGTTGGATGAATGTGTATCCCTGGACCGAAGAGCGCCGAAGAATTGAGACCAGCTCGGCCTAATCCGACTGGCTTCCCTCCGAAGGGTCAATAGAAGACGGTCAGGATTGGAGCCATCAATATAGAAGATATTATCGTATGCGTCCCGGTGGTTCTTTATGTAGTGCGCCACGAGCTGTGTCTTGCCAATACCAGGGGGTCCATGGACCGATACGACCAATCTGCCGTTGATAGCGTCTCCTTGCAAAATTCGGGTAAGTGCTGCTATTTCTGAAACCCTGCCAAACAGCGAGGGCGTTTCTGGTATATTGAGGCTCTCCGAATATAATTTGAATGTCTTATTGCAATCTTCCGAAGGTTCTGGTGCTATCGAGGAAGACGACGTCAAAGATAATTCGGTAACGAAGCCGGATGTTGATTGTACTCCTGATTGAAAGTAAGTCTCATCTGATATGAGAACATCAAGCTTATCTGGTAGAGGACATTCGAATAGCTCGCTTAACTTGCCAATCACTACGATCAGGTCTGGGTCATGTGAGTTCACAAACTTTACCATGCTGGAGTGGTCTTGGTTGATCTGGAAAGTAAAATGCCGCTTCTTGAGGTTCTTCCATAACCCTCGTGTTGCGGAATCGCGCTCCACGAGTTTCAGCCGGGGAGCATTCGGGTGATTTGCCGTCCACTTCCCGTCGACCAGATTGCGCTATTTAGATTATTAGTTTCTAGAAAGCAACCGCGTTGTGGATGTGTTGAGCCTAGTAACCTACTATAGGGATAGCCGATTCCTGGGTCTCATAGCCCCAGAAGAAGCTTTTCTCACGAAGAAAATAACTTTCCAGTGATGCAAATTTATCTTCAAGTCTGGCCAAGAAAGGGGCGTTCTCTTTGATCTGTTCAATCAAAAAGTTGTTGGGCTGCCCAAAGGCCAGCGCGAGCAGATGAGAGATAACCATACCATGGTTGGGGACACCGAAGAAGACTGCTCCCGATATTGCTTTGAGGAGGGATTTGTCAGCAGGATGGCTGTCTTCAGCAAGCATAACCAGCGCCTGTTTGACAACTATGCCACCGAGACTGTGCGCAATCAGGATAATAGAGCGTCGAGCTGCCGAGGACTTGAACACCGCCCGTAAGTGATCGATGAAGGTGATTGCAAGATCACGAATCTGCTGGAATGAATTTGTGTCACGTAGTTTTGTGTCATACCCATAGATCATGGCCCTGGAGGATGGAAAAAGCTTGGGTAGAACATCTCTGATCCACATAAACTGTTTGTCACTATCATGAGGCATCCAGGACCCAAATGGATGGCTACCGATCCCAGACACAGCTACACAACTAAAGAGCTTCCATCAGAGAGCTGCAACGAGAGTGTAGATAGAGCCGGTCAAAATCTCAGTGCTTACTCGTATTCGTAGTCGTCAGGTCTGACGTCGTTGAAGGGAGTCACGCCAAGGAAATGCTCGTCAATAATGAGTCTACCCTTGACCTTAGATATGGCTTCTGCCGGGTTCACCTGCAGGGAACAATTTACAGCATCCTCGAGAGGTTTCTGATGATGAAACATTACCGTAGCTACTCGCGACGGGACTGCGGAGGTCAAGGCCTTGGCGAGGGAGCATATTTGAATGTTGTAGTCAGCTAACTCTGGGTAGCGCTCTGACAGATAATAGGCTACCTCGTCTTCATTCTGAAGATCGGACGGGATTCCTTGAAGTCGGTACACCTTGGGCTTCTGCCCCGATGCCATTTTATGTCTTCAGCTGAGGTGTGTTATAGGTACTGTGTAGGCGAACCGACCAATAAGCAGGCGGTCAAGGCGGGTTTGTCCAGTGGGATGGTAATACACTGGGACGTACAAGAGGAAAGTGGCCAGGTTAGTGTACAATTTGGAGGTCGACGCAAGGTGGCCTACCTCCGGAATATTTGCGACGTATCAGATCGTGCCAAGCGCAACGCCGCTTACCTCTATGACATCTTGCTGACATAACTCGTATCGTATTTAACCTAGTACTATATTTTCTCACTGTCCGACTATCCTTACGAGCAATTGCGCACCACCTCTATTTTTATCATTTCAGTATTGGGAACATCGAAATATTCATCCCCAATATTTTTATAGATTTAATTGTTGTGGTGCTTTTTCCTTTTACAGGACCTTAGCAAAAGATGCTTATATTACACCATTTCGCCGCTTTTACGTCGTGCCAGCATCTAGAAGCATGGCAATAAAATCTTCGGATTTTAACCATATGTTGTACTACTAGCAACTCTAGGAAATCGCATGAAGTCATACGTTGGTAAATGTCAGGTGTTCATATTAACTTTTCCTTAAATTGTAAAGTGCTGCCGACAAAACAATATCCAATTGGAAATCAATGAAAAAAAGGAAAGGAAAAGGGGGGGGAGGAGATAATCATTCATTGCGTATGAGGGAAAAACACCATAGACCATTGGAACTTGGTCATCATTATGTGACCAGTCTAGGATGTGGCCGCTGTTCTTATAACTATAACATAACATCAACTGCGAGCCTTTGCAGACGAGCCACTTTCATTTAACACCCTGGGTCGTTGATATTCTCGTGCTCAAAAATACCAGAAAAATCAGTCCATTGTTCCGCATGATCGCCTTCGATAGAAGAATACACATGGTTTGGAATCCAGTAACCACCTTGCGGCACTTGTGAGCACACGTTTTGAGTGAATTGCGAAGTCCCTTCGCAGAGCAATGTGGGCTGTAGCTGAACTGATGACTGGAACGATTCAAGACCGCCACCGCTATGTGTAAGGTCAAAGGTCCTAGGTGTAGCTGCTCCGTAGAATTGTGTCGATTCAGGCAAGAGGCCGACGAAACCCCGATTGTCAAGGATGACTGGGTGACCACATTGAGTCAACGATTGGCGAGTGATATCCGTCGAGGATAGTTGTGTTGAACCAGCAATATCAGAGTAATTTTGACTGTCACTGTTCATAAGTGGGCTCCTCTCCTCAGGATTGGATACTCTGGTCATGTGGGCAGAGCCTACAGGATTAGCTGTTGGGCCGCTTTCCTTATTGAGTGCGACAACGTCTCCCTTTCTCGATCGAGACTGCGTCTGAGAGGTAGATGCATTTGAGGATGGAGTTGGATATTGGTCGCTGGTGCCGCCACATTTAAGCAAGCTCTCTATCTCTTCGAAAAATAAGGCTTTAATTTGTTCGGAAGAGGGTCCCAGGTCCAGAGCATCCAGGCGTTCTGAGATCTGAGACTGAGAGCATTTGTAGTTATAGAAGATATCGTGGTCTTCAACGACGGGCTCAAACTCTAACCATGTATTAGATGGCGGGCTGGAATTCTCTGTGAGCTCGTGTGACAGGGAACAGACCTGAACAGGGCACAGACGTGTCTGCAGGGAAAAGTCGCTTCCATAAGGTGGCCCAGTTATTTATCTGGTCAACCAATTTCCGCGACTTCAGAATATTCTCCGTCCTGTAGTCGACACCGTCTTCAGGATCGATGTACCGAATAGGCGGCCGGCTAAGTGGCGGGTGGTCACATTGTCCTAGATGTGCTACCAATGCATCTTGGGTGCCATAGACCTGATTACACCGGCCACAAATGCGTGCCTCTTCCCTGCAATGATAGGCAGTGATGTGTTTTCAAACAACTATTAGTAGTTGCTCTCTTGTCTTTTTGGTGAACATTGCGGCAGATTATTAAGATGATCGCGTAACAACGGTTAAACATTATACATCAGAGACGCCGCAAAAGAATTCTGATCCGACGGCAGTATAGAAACTAGGGTTTTCTGCTGGGGGGTAGGCTTGAGGGTAATACGGCGAGTAACATCCTCCATAGCGAGACTAGGAGCGAGAAGATGGGGACAACGAAATGAAGGGTCAGTTACTTAAGGGCGGAAATGTCTTTATATGATCTGTGTTAAAATTAGGGGGCTGGTAAATCCGGTGGCTGGGTACTTCGCCCCACATATATCCTACTATATAATATAAAGTACTATTGTACTCTACTATATATAGACTGGTTCCTTAATGTTTAATAATACATTAGTTATTTATTATATATTTATAATGTTAACAAGTTATAAGCTTAAAAACTTATAATTAATTATTTTTTTAAATATTAATTTATTATTTTTATTTTAATTAATTAATATTTAATGAAGTTATTACTATTTTTATTAAGCTTAATTTATAAAAATAGTATTTTATTAAAAGAAAAAGTATTTTTTAATATTATATTATTATAAAATAACTTTAATAACTATTTATTATATTATTTTAATATTAATTTTAAAATAAAATTTTAAATATATTATATTTTTTAACTTTATTTTTAACTATTTATTTATTTATTATTATTATTATAAAGTTGTATTATTAAAAATATTATTAAAATATAACTTATTAATATATATATTTATATTTAAAGGTATAAATTATTTAAATAAACTTAATAACGCCTGTTTTTTTATTCACTAAAAATTATTTAAAAAAAAACAAAAAATCATAGTTTAAATAATAAAAGCTAACCTTAAATTAAACTTAAAACCTTAGCTAAATTTATTTATAAAAGTTTAAAAAATTATTATTAAATAGAATTTTAAAATTTAACTATTTATTTTAATAATTTATTATTAATTTTAAATAAAAATAATTTTTTATATTTTATTTATAAAATTAAAAATAAATTAAAATTTTAGTTTTTTTTAAGGAATATTAAAACTAATAATTATTAACTATAATTTTTTTTATTATTTTTTTTATTACTAAGTTTACTATTTTTATTTTTGCTATATAAAATATTAATTATTTTTATATTTGAAAATATAAATAAAATTAGCTTATTTAAATTTAAAATTATTATTAAACTTTTTATTTTAAAGCTATTTATAGCTATAATTTTAAATATTAATATTTCTTTATTATTATTATTATTTATAGTTATAAAAATATTTTTAAATAATTATTTAAATTTTAATTTTGTTTTTAATTTTATTTTATTAAATATTACTTTATAAAAATTAAAATAAATGAAAAAACTAAAACTAGCGCTAAATTATAAAACATTTTAATATTAAAATTTTTTTTAAATATTTTTATTTTAAAAAAAAATAAAAAACTATATATTAATAATAAAATATATTAACTTTTAATTCAAAAGTTTTAAAAAAAAGAATTTAATAAAAATTGTTAGAATTTTTATTAATATAAATTTTTATAAAGCTTTAAAAGCTTAAAAAATAGCTTAATAAAACGTTATAAGCATTATATATAGCTACTCTAATAAAAGTATTTAAATAATTATTATTAATATAAAAAAATCTTTTAAAAAAGATAATTAAAAGTTTATTATTAATAAATTATAAAAATTAATTAAAAAAAAGTTTAAACTAATAAATAACTTTATATTTTAAAACAAATTATATAAAT
>JADKYC010000032.1:0-331095 GCA_019843955.1 Xylaria sp. 218_066 | reverse complement strand
CTCCCATTATCGTGCCCGTTCTCGTGATCAGGAGATCAACGGGTAGGTGAATATGTAGACCGCCGCGCTGCAGATGAATAATATGATATAACCCCTGGCATCGGATATACGCATCTTCACTACCTTGTGTTATTCCGTGTGACACGTGCTTGCACCCGTGCTTTTGAAACGTACGGGTTATTATTATTATCCCAACAGAAACTTTACTGGAAAACAACAAGTAGACATTGATATAGGGAGATAAAAATGAATCCTGAGATAGTAAATGTGATATGATTACCTACAACAAAGGGCATCTACGTACAATGCTGGGATCTAGCCATGAAGACCTCTTCGAGCAACATACAGCCTGCGGCGCGGGCTGCCTGTACCTACCTACTTAGTCCTCCGTAGCAGTTCAATCAAATAGATATTGGACTCCCTACCGCCCCTAGTACGTCAGTTACGTACGATCCTGTACGAGAGTACAGCCTACCGACAGTCTCATGACTGAATTATTCAACTGGAACTGGATTATGGAATATATGTTGGTATATTAGATCAGGCGAAAGAATAACAATGTATTATTATTATAATTAATGAGAGATTCTACGGTACAAGCGCTATCCCCCGGCTCCAAAATTACGAAAACTTTCTTTCCACCTATAGAGACCACGACCTTTTATTGAACTGAACTCCAAACCCAACAATGATTCTTGGAATAGTATTTTACCGAGAGCTCGATACGTCTCCAATTCTCCGGCACCCGCTCCCATCTGTACCACAGTGAATGACACAGAGCAATTAAACTATAGTGTTTTCTCAATAGTTAGTTCATTTATGTATATCCTGTACTGGCAGTGTAGATAAGATGGTGATGCTTACCGTTTACCAGCATGAAGGGCATTTGCCACGTATGATCCTGACGTTGGAGGTGTCGGTTACCATCGGGATGCATGCCCTTCGTTGCTGCTGCTCTACATCCAGGCATAGATCGTAGTATGGCTCGCCATCAGGTCGCGTGTGGCGGCACTCTTGGTACAACTTCTGGAAAATGATATATTTGCACATTGTGTCGTCTGTTGGTGGGTGCTTAGTCGTTCTTAGTGGAGTTATAGAATCTTATAGACAGTCAAGAAATGATAATGAGCCAAGTAGTATTTGATATTCTGGACTGAAATAATGGTAGGATGAGCCTCTCTATACTCATCGCTGGATGACTCTGGAAATTTTTTCTCGTTGCTTTATTCATTTTAACTTCCCCCCTCACCCTTGTCGTTGTTAGATGAGTTTTGACTTGAGGGAGATGAGTATATATTTAGTGCTCTACCATGTTGTTGGTAGCACAGTTCTCACATGGGTTCAGGGATTAGCAAATGTGTGTGTTAACAAGCTGAAAAAAGTTAGGCGAATGAGCCTGAGAACCATCTGCGGTTTATTGATGTTTAATTAATCGTGACAAACATCCCTTGCTAGTTATTCGGGTTCGGGAGTAACCAAGCCTAAGCGAGCGCGCTTAACTATCCCTTTGTTCCTTTCGCATAGTCTTGGCGGATGAGTCTCTACGAATTTTGTAGAATTAAGCTCTGGAGAATACTCATAGTATTTCGCTTAAGAGAAGCCGCGTGAGTTCCTATAAGATTTAGCCAGGCCGTCTGAAATCAGTGTTTCCCATTAAGCGGTGATATTTTTCACCATCTTACACCTTGATTATTGCTTCTGAGTTGCCTCCTCGAGTACGGGATTGCTAAGGCGCCTCTGAAACTTGTCACTGATTCCCGCACTTATCAGTCTAATTGTCCCAAGCCTCTAGCATCAGCCCCAAGCGCCTCGTGTTACCTTGTCATTAACAAAGCGTAACACCGGCCCATTGTGTTACAACAGTCACGGCCGCACCCGCTTGGTAAATAATACTCGAACAATGACATATTAAGGGCTCATTTAGGATTTAATGAACTATGCGCCCTGAGGTACGTTCAGGCTACTCCCTAGAATTACCACATTTCCGTTGATGCAACCAATAGCATTGCACAAAAACTCCTAGTCAGCTCCCATCCAACCGCCATTTATCCAGCAGCTCGTTGCACTCTTCGAATTAGTGGTCACGGTGGTCTTTGTCGCACTGCAGTGGCAATTAGTCATTGAATTCCGAATTGATGTCTCATCGAATCCTTGGAAGTCTCCCGTCGGAATGGCCAGCTGTAATGGGATCGACAACACAATAAATCAATACGAATTAAAAAGGAAAAATAGTACATACATCGCAGTCACTGTTCCAGTAGCGTGCTTTGTCGAATATGATAAGCTAGTCTGTGTGACAGTGGACTGAGGCGCAGTGATCGAGACGGTGGCACCAGGTTTTTGACCGCTGCATACGGTTGTTGGTTGAGGAGTCCTAGCCGGCTCTTAGTACGGGACCAAGTTCGTATTCTAGGTCTGAGGACGGGAAATATATATTTAATCACAAGTGATCGTAACTTACACTGTAGCGGTAGTAATCCGGATAACTGTGAAAGAAAACTTTAGAACTGCCTTATCTGAATGGGAAGATGAGACGAAACTATGACATACCGTTTTCCGTAACTGTTGGCGTGGGTAGCACCGTAAGACTTGTGCTCGTCACGGTATAAGTCGTCTCTGTAACAGTAACTGTAGTGGCCATGACAACTTTGATAACCTCCTTCACGCTACTCATTGGAGTGTCTGCTACTTTCGCGGTTTCGGCCCCTGGCCGAGAGCAGGACAAGCCGATGCAAATGGTCGGCGCAGGTAGATCAGGTGGGAAACCACAGGAATTTCCAATGCAGATCGTCCCAGTTGGTCTGTCCGCAGTGTAATGGCAGTAGGCGGTCTTTGTTGTCGTGGTTGTCGATTTTTTGGTGGTGAATGAGTCAGTCGTTGTGCGAACCACAGTTGATGTTAGGATCACGGTCTGTTTTGGTGGAGTGACTGTTATTGTCGTTGTAGGCCCACTGCAAGGCGCCGTTATGGTTCCAGGGGCCAGAATTAAGGTCTGCGTCTGTGTTCCAACGGTTGAGAAGACGGCTATGCAATGAAAACAGGAAATTGTCAGTAGAGGTTCATTTTATATCGTAAGAGCTCGAGCACGCACTTGTTGGGTTGGGTGTGCTTGTGATCCCTACGATCACAGTCGGGGTAGCCTATATTTCTCAACGTCAATGCGAAACATCTTAGGCATACTTACTTCGAAGAGTTGCTTACAGTAACTGTTACAGTGGACGGTGAAACACTCGTTAGGTTAATCACTCTCTGTACTGCCACGTTCGCACCAGAAATGACGATTCTCCATTGCCCTGAAAACATAGAAGAGTACGCGATTGCACTTATCAGGACTTAGTCTTTATAGATATAGAGATTTTCAGGATTTCCCTCACCATGTCGACGTCGCCTCTTGGCCATCAGGCGTCGTATTGACGGCAGTGCAAGTATATTGGTGCCCTGCAGGGTCGACCAGAGCAGGCTTTACTGATTCCTGCGCGCAGCCTGATGACGATTAGTGATGATTACCATTGTAGTTTGAGTTGTTTAACCCAGTACCTTGGAATATAGAAGTGAAAGTGAACAGATCATCAGATGAAGTATCGATATTGTATGAGCCACCATTAGAGTAATCCACACCGTAGACGGTACACGCAGCAGAAGCTTGTAGAGCCAAGTATCCCACCAGTAGGCAAATTCGTGCAAACTTTGAAGCCATAACGATGTGTGGTTCAGAGTCCGATGTACGCTGAGCTAATTTCTCTCAAGTTACAAGTCTGCGTAGAAGAGGCGTCACTTTTGTAGTATGAACACTGAGTTCATGGCCATAACAGTTCTATATGAATGAGCTACTTTTGAGGGCTACTTAATATCGTTCGATACTACGTAAGCTAAGAATAGTAATTCCGTGGTGCCATCGTACTGTGGCAAGCGACCGTTGCAGCTTCAAAGGTCTAGCCTTACTGGATTAGCGAAGCAAGTCAAAGTAGGTGGCAATGTACGGGCAGGCAATGTTGCATATGACGAGACCGTTCTTGTGCCGAGTTGTTACTGGCGAGGCTAGACCTAGGTCTAGATCGGTTGTCTGGGTAGTCACATGGCATAGAATACGGTCATCAGGCGGGAGGCTCTACTTAAAGTACCAAGTTGAGCGGAGAAATTGAAATGAGCGGTATAAATGACCTCAATCATATCGTAACTTGTAAGCACTGAGACTACAACAGCATTTTCTCAGAAGTAAATAATTTGAATCATACCTATCGGCGCAAAATACCTTGTTACTTCTATGAAGTTTTGAGCATCCGCACCTAGATTCCACAGGCAGAAACGATGAGACCACATAAATAACGGTTCGGTTAATATTTGGTAGTGCCATTACAAGACTGGGCGCATGCTGGCTTCGAGCCGATATACTGGTACGATCGCTAAGCATAGATAATGACATGATCGTATACGCATCTTATTGCCATTGGTCGATGTTAACGTCGTTTTCGGAGTTGGTACCGTAAATGCAATATCAATGGTCTTACTCGGCGTGTTATAGCCTAAGCAGTAGGATGAAGATATACCACAGTCCACCTCGCAGTACTTGCAAACCTTCACAATAAGTTCGCGCGATATCGCTTGCCTCTATGAATAAGACTCTCGGCTCTTAAAGCTCACGCAAAACAAAAAGCCAATAACGAGAAGAATTGATACGTATTTGAGCAATTCCGCTCTACTTGATCGACAGGCACGATAAGGCGGGATCGTCAACAGCTTGCTGAGCTTCGCTACGCATTTTGCCTGAATCTCTTGCATAGCTGCACCAATAATACTACCTTTGTGTATCTCAGCTGCCTACGGCATTTATGTTGGGTCTCCACACTTTCAACTTGACGATTTGGGGTCACGGAGGGGTACCACCTGGTAACATCTCTGCTTAGGTATGAGGAAGTTTAAAACACAAAGGTGACGTTAACTTTAGGTTCCGGGGCAATAGAATACAAGCAGGCCGAAATAGGCTGATAATATACTCAGCTGGCTTAAACGTCTTCGATTGGTCGCGGTACAAACCGTCATTCATTTTGTACCAAGTACCTGATGAACAAATTAACAGGTAAGATGAAATTCCTTCTCCGAATTCCATTTAGAGCTGAATATAACTTCGTATTTTGATGAGCTCGCATGGTAAGGTCTACGAATTGTTGATTGACACTTTGTAATATTCTTAATCGTTGCCATGCTCGCTCGTAAGAAGACCTTGCCAAACGCCGCTTAATATCTTATTTATCATGCGGACCGTGCCTGTTCATTAAAACTACACGTTATTTAATATAGTTCTCATACAAACTGCCTGGCATCTTGTGGCGGAACACCTGAGCGGGTCGGTGTTATTGGATCTCCAGCAGCGTGGGCAACAGGTTGTTGGGCACCGGGTTGAGAACCACGCCAAGGCTCCATATCATAGCCGTTGGGTTCCTCGGATTGCTTCGCCTTCTGCATCAACTTCTTGAAGACCTTTTTTACTAGCAAGATGAAAAGAAAAGCGGGCAACACAAAAGCAACTACTCCGAGGAGCGCGAAATCGTAGCCTGGCGACAACGCAAGTGGAAAACCCCTACAAACCGTCAGAAACATATCTAGTAGAAAGGAGTAAATGTACTCACGTGAATCCATTCGCAATACCAAGCGGTATAACTAAGCGCCCCAACCACACGTGAAATGGCGCGATCTTGGTTGTTTGCTGTGTTTTCTTATATATGCGATGGTGCAGATACCCTAGGACAAGTTGGGCGATGACGAAGATGAAGACGAAGATGCCGATAATTTGATGCGCTGTGTTGAATTTGCGACTCTGTGAAGCAGGAGTTAGCAAACTTCCAGACGATCGAGCCCTTATCCTTAACATATCGATTGAAGAAACAGTTTGGAAATGAGAATTAGAACTGACCCTGTTATACGAAGTGCTTATGACAAACCCAAGTATCGAACCGATGAGAACAAACCCAAATGCCAAAACTTGGTTGATAGCATGCCAGCGGACTGACCCGCCGACCCGTAGAACCAATATACCGAAAGGCCATATGCCCACGAACGTGAGGATCATAAACACAGCATGAAGAATGGCCTTTTTATCAACGTATCCGCTCGTTGCTGATTGCTGCGTTGCGCCAACGGACGTGATGTTTTCATTGGCGGGGATCTCTGGGATACCACCGGCCCCTGTAGCACGAACCAAGTCCATGCTGAACGAGCCATAGCTCCAATGGATCTTCACCGACTGCCTGGGATTGTCACTCCTCGTATCGCTGCTTGGTCCTGTTGCGTAGGCCATATCTTGCGTTGTACTTGATATGTCGATTTTTCCGTCGTGCGGCCACGAACGGCAGTTGCTGCATAGCCCATTGAAGATAAACGTAGTATCATTGAACAGTCCTGTGCCTGGCAATGCTTCGATATTGATCTCAGAGTCGTATATAGGCTCGCTATGACCATAACTTCGACGTGGAGATATCGTCACGTTTTTTCCGGACGCTGACGGATAAGCCATCAACATCAGTGGGTTCCCGCCCATTGTGTTTGCCCCTAGGCCAACGGCGACCCAACTCGTCTGTATGGAGAACGCCATTGAGAAGAACAGATCTGAGGATGATGTATCATTTGGGACATTAAGAGCAAAGGCGAGGTCCTTTTGAGGCGAGACAAATATTGACGACGGTACCGCTGTCGTTGTGAGCGGAAACACTGTAGTGTGTGAGCATATGATCTCGCGTATAACTCTTCGCACGTGTCGCAGATATCTGCCACTATCTACGTAACTTACCTGTTAATGAAGCCAGTGCCAGCTGGCGTATAGATGCCTGCATCTTGGTATCTAGGATCGATACAATCGGATTTGCGTTTACCGATATTGCGTCTTTTCCTCCTTTTTTTAAGTGACAATCAATGTAAGAGCAGAGAGAGAGAAGTAGAAAGAAATAAAGCACGAGGGAGCCTATCATTATCGCATGAGACTAGCCACCACATCCTATATACTCTATCCAAATTTCATAGTTAAGTATTATGTAGCCCAAAAGCAACTGAATGTGACTTCCTTCCCCAAGACTTTGATCAATCCAATGTTCATGGGACGCAGGCATAGGCGGTAGGGGTCCTTGTAAGCAACCTAGCATACTAAGCGGTGATTGGTAGGTGACAACAAACAATGGTCGGCGGCAAGCCTCTTGGCCGGCGGTTGGTTGGCGCAACCGCGCTCGATTGGCACAACTCGCAAATAAGAGTGTCGCGCTTAATAGGATCGCTTCGGTAGTTCCCTGCTGATGCAGAAAATGACTGGGATAAGTAGATTATCCCATCCTTGAATCGTATCAGAGAGCTGGCATAGGTGATGACTTGTATAATTGCCTACACATTCATTGGTTCATGATCAACAGGCGTATATACACATTTGCTTATGGAGATATAGGTAAATGCATTTACTATGAGCATTTCACACCACCCGATGTAAGTAGCGTAAGTTAGTAAATGCATACAGCACTGGTGATAGGAAGTAGTCAAAAGGCGCGAGTCATCACAAGTGCATATGTACAATTTTATATTTTAATATATGCAATCAACCCTATCCAAGGAACGGTTTGAGAGTGAGGTCATGAGAACACAAAAATTTTATACGCCGTTGAGCTGACTTTGAGCATTAATGACATCGCCAACACTAACATAGTCAAGCTACACAATCCTTGTTAGCATCGCCGTCTCGAATTTCGAAGGATCAAACAAACGAGCAATAGAAACTTACTAGTACAACGTTGGGAACACGTCCATACAGTCCCTTGCAGTTGTCCGTTTGCGCGGTAATGGAAGAGACAGAATTTGTATCACCAGCATGGGCAAGGTCAGGAAGGTCGATACCTAGAACTTCGTAGTTCTGGTTGTGGTTTGCGAGAATCAAACGGCCGTCAGCAGAGGCGCCAGCGGGCCGGTCGATATTGCACCCGCTCACTGCAATATGGGAGGTTAGTTACCTCTTTTCCGAGTGTGGGTTTGGGAAGCTTGCGAGCTCTCAATGAGGAGAAAAATGACTTGAGAATTACTTACGCTGGTCTGATTGAGGATCGAATGGCGTCTCAAAATAGTAAGCGAATTCGTCGAGGATGTATGGGACCTTGCTAGTGTCGGAGTTGTAATCTGAAGTCTCGTTAGCCGTTTCGTGTGGAAGAAATGATAACCCAAAGTGAAGCGTGATGAAACTCACCCATAAACACGATAACCCTGTTTCCACTAGAGATCAAGTCTCCCAGTGTCGGCCAGTCATCTAATCCAAGTTGACCCGAGGGCGTGAAAGTATACGAATTCAGTCCTGCACCCTTGAAAGCATCGTCAAACTTGGTAATGTCAATTGCATCGCCGTTCGTAATGAGCAATGTCACAACATCGTCCGGATGGCCATCAACCCATGTCTTTACAGTGCTAAGGTAGTCTTGAAGAGAGCCAGCATCCAACAAATCGCACGACTATAAACCTCATTAGCGGACTGGTCGGATGTATAGAGTTGTTCATGACGCTAAAATTCTCGAGTCTTCTATAATGATGCTGGCAATGCAATTCCCACAATCGAGAAGCCTTTATTATGCTATACTTACTGTGTGGCACATTTCAATGACACCATCTTTGTCATGCGTCTGAGTGGTCAGAAACCGAATGCCTTGATCAAGCTGCGCCGAAACGGACGTCAGTTGATTGTCCGAGGGCCCAACGCCCACAAACCCCGAGTTATGCGACCCAGCAAAGGTGATTTGGCTGTACTTTCGGTCGCAATACTCGGCCTTTCCATTACAGTCGGCGGCGGCGCTCGCAACGAGCGCGAGAGCGGACAGAGTCGTGGCCGTGCGCATTTTCGCTAGAATCTCACTTATATAGCCGTGAGGGAGATCGGGGAAGGTCGCTAGCAGAAGCAGGCTAAAGACCAGCTCGCCTAGATAAACGTGCCTATACGTTCGCCTGGCCCCAGAGTCTCGAGAACTCCAATGCGAAGGCACGCCTCGATTCTTATAGGTGACATCTCGATCCTGAATGGTTTCGCATGAACAAGCCATGGCAACTCCTAGGAGAGCAAAGATCCTCCACGTGGGTCGACGACCAGCGCATCTACGACGACCCAAGTTGATCTGCCGCATCACGAGCCAGTAGCATGCTGGTGGTCGTCTCTAATAGGAAAAACAAGGATTGCAACCTTCTTGTTTGATACCTGATCACCGGGAAGGATTGCGATCCAGCAAGGGCCATACCAATCGGCCCGCAGGTCGTCTTATAGCCTGCATTGTCTACAAACGCCAGCTTACATACATAGTAGGCGTTAATGCCAGCCATGTGTGCTTATGATTGGAACAGCATTCACAACTTTATCAGGTTACGTGCTAGATGTCAGTTTTATTGCACTAGGGTGGGAAACCCTGTAGGTAGTACTGTCGGGGTTGAAACATGGCGTGGTCAAATGAGAGTTAACAGGAAAATCTTCCCCTCTTTCGGCAGCCGAGACGATGCATGAGGGACTCAGCACCCGGATTGTCCCCCTGATTAGGTATGTAACAGCCGTTCTAACACAAGACGGTGTACACCCACTTGCAAACGAAGTGTCGCGCCCCACCCATTTTTTTGGTGTGTGTCACACTTTGTTTTTAAAACTGACAGACAAACGCGTTTTTCGTCAATAATACCAATTAATTCAACCACATAAGTGCTATACTACTTTTTAGATGCTTATATTATTAATTAAATATATCGGTATTTGATAGAATATTGAAAAAGCTAGATTTATTGTTGTACGATCTAGCCCTTCGCGATCCAGCCCTTCGCGATCCAGCCCTTCGCGATCCAGCCCTTCGCGATCCAGCCCTTCGCGATCCAGCCTTTCGCGATCCAGCCTTTCGCGATCCAGCCTTTCGCGATCCAGCCCTTCGCGATCCAGCCCTTCGCGATCCAGCCCTTCGCGATAGACCTAGCCATACAGACCTACCCACGAAGACCTACCTATCCAAACCTACCTACGAAGATCTACTTATCCAAACCTACCCACGAAGACCTACCTATCCAGACCTACCCACGAAGACCTACCTATCCAGACCTACCCACGAAGATCTACCTATCCAGACCTACCTATCCAGACGTATCCACGAAAACCTACCTATCTAGATCTACCTATACAGACCTACCTATCCAGACGTATCCACGAAAACCTACCTATCCAGATCTACTTATACAGACCTACCTATCCAGACCTACCCACGAAGATCTACCTATCCAGACCTACCTACAAAGATCTACCTATCCAGACCTACCTACAAAGATCTACTTATCCAAACCTACCTATCCAGATCTACTTATCCAGACCTACCTATCCAGACGTATCCACGAAAACCTACCTATCCAGATCTACTTATATAGACCTACCTATCCAGACCTACCTACGAAGATCTACCTATCCAGACCTACCTACAAAGATCTACCTATCCAGACCTACCTACAAAGATCTACTTATCCAAACCTACCTATCCAGATCTACTTATCTAGATCTACCTATCCAGATCTACCTATCCAGACCTACCTACGAAGATCTACCTATCCAGACCTACCTATCCAGATCTACCTATACAAACGTACCTATACAAACGTACTTATCCAGATCTACTTATTTAGATCTACCTACGAAGACCTACCTATACAGACGTATCTACGAAAACCTAGCCATACAGACCTACTTATACAGACCTACCTATACAGACCTAGCCATACAAACCTACCTATACAAACCTAGCCATACAGACCTACCTATCTAGATCTGGATAGGTAGATCTGGATAGGTAGGTCTTCGTAGATACGTCTGGATAGGTAGATCTTCGTGGGTAGGTCTGGATAAGTAGATCTTCGTGGGTAGGTCTGGATAAGTAGATCTTCGTAGGTAGGTCTGGATAGGTAGATCTTCGTGGGTAGGTCTGGATAGGTAGATCTTCGTAGGTAGGTCTGGATAGGTAGGTTTTCGTGGATACGTCTGGATAGGTAGGTCTGGATAGGTAGGTCTGGATAGGTAGATCTTCGTGGATACGTCTGGATAGGTAGGTCTGGATAGGTAGGTCTTCGTGGGTAGGTCTAGATAGGTAGGTCTAGATAAATAGGCTTTTGTAGGTATTATTTTACGAATACTTTACGTATAAATATTTAATTAGTTTCTTTAAATTTGCTGCAAAGCTAGCTTTATTTTAATATATATATTTTTTATATTAGTATAGTTGTAGGTTGTTATTTTTAAAAAATGTAGTTAAAACGTGTTTGTCTGTCAGTTTCAAAAACAAAGTGTGACACACACCAAAAAAATGGGTGGGGCGCGACACTTCGTTTGCAAGTGGGTGTAAAACGAGCGACTGGTCTACATGTTACACTATTGTTCCCACTATGAGTAGGGATGTTTGACTACTGTAAGGCACTTATATAGAAATATGAAGGAGCAAATGTCATATATACTCTGTTAGTAGATAGTGAGTTAGCCTCACGATTATTCCACATGTTTTACCCGCACCTTGTCTATAAGGATAGTAAGATGCCCAAAGAGAAAGTCTAGATTAAATTCTATCCGAAAACTTAATGAGCGCTCATTTTCCTAAGAGGCGGCGACATTATCCTAGTCGGATGCTTCGTTGGAGCTATAAAGTGAAAATGAAACTTCAGATCAAACTAACAACGACAATCTCAGTCCGTTAATTGATCTTACAAATGAGTTAGGGCCACTTTTCTCTCAATAACGAGGCTAATTTTAGATATATCTAAAGCGTAAACAGATTTAATAGAATTGGTGATAGTAGTGTTGCACGTTGGTACTGCTATGTAAACCTTGTTGTTAGCTGAAAGCGCAACTAATTTATACTATGTAGCATTGCATGCATTGTATTGCCTAAGTTTTACAATTAAATATATTGAGCTTCCACGATCTCGTCTAACTAAACAGACGAGGTTAGTGTATATCACATATGTACTGATCTGTGGGCCGATCTCGGCGATAGCTCCCGATTTTCTGTCTATGATGTATGATACCAGCCCGATTTTACGGAGCTGAAGAAAGACAGCCGACCGGCGACGAGACCAAAGCAAGAGAACCATCCCGAGCCGGCCACGCCCGCGACGCCCTCCTTATCGCCAGCAAGCCGAATTAGAAGGACGGCCCGCCTGCCCTTTCAAGTGTGGCCCTCGCCAATATGGCGACCGACCAGAAGCAGGCGCCCGCGCAGGCCGCCCAGAACTACAAGGGCTTTGTTGCCGGCGTGTTCTCGGGCATCGCCAAGCTCAGTGGTAAGTCCTTATTTCAGCAGGTCCCGACGTCATCGACAACATCTAATGCGCTATCTCTCTCTTTAAAGTCGGCCACCCGTTCGACACGGTAAAGGTACGATTACAAACGACCGACGCAACACGCTTCAACGGGCCTCTCCAATGCGTAGTCCAGACGGTGCGGCACGAAGGGGTTCGGGGCCTCTACAAGGGCGCGACGCCCCCGCTGGTCGGGTGGATGTTCATGGACAGCCTGATGCTGGGCAGCCTGACCATATACCGTCGGCTGTTGGCCGAGCACGTATTCGTGCCGAGGTTGCAACCCAGCGTCGCGAAATCGAAATCGAATCCCGTCGACCACCTCCCGTCCTCCGGCCACGGCATCGCGGGCATCATGGCCGGGTCGACCGTCTCCTTCATCGCCGCGCCCGTCGAGCATGTCAAGGCGCGCCTGCAGATCCAGTACTCGGCCAACAAGGCCGAGCGTCTGTACTCGGGCCCGCTCGACTGCGTCCGCAAGATCTACGCCGCCCACGGCGTGCGCGGCGTATACAAGGGCCTCGGCGCGACGCTCATCTTCCGGGCGTTCTTCTTCTGCTGGTGGGGATCGTATGACGTCTTATCGCGGCTGCTGCGTGAGCGCACGAACTTGTCCGCGCCCGCCGTCAACTTCTGGGCTGGTGGGCTGAGTGCGCAGGTCTTCTGGCTCACGAGCTATCCTAGCGACGTGGTCAAGCAGCGCATCATGACGGATCCGATGGGCGGGCAGCTTAATGATGGGACGCCTAGATTCAAGAGCTGGCGGCAGGCTGCACAGGCTGTTTATAGGGAGGGCGGCGCTAGGGGATACTGGAGAGGATTCTTACCCTGCTTCTTAAGAGCGTTTCCGGCGAACGCGATGGCTTTGGTGGCCTTCGAAGGCGTTATGAGAGCGTTGCCATGAGGGATACCCACATAAGATATAGACAAAGGTTAAAAAAAGGTTTATTAGATAAAGTATAGAAAGGCATGATAGACAAGTGTGAGTGTTTTAAATACCAGTCACTAGGAATCTAAACCTGCTATTTGGTCGCGTCTGGAACATACTTACTTACTGCTACCGGTCTATATATAAGCATATACAATAGAATCTAGTCAAAAAAATATCATCACTTCAAGAATTATTTAGAACAATTTTGCCTTTTAATCGAGTTTATTTGCGACGTTGGATGTATAAGCCCAGTATTATGCAAAGTTCATGCACCTGCACATTCTGACCTTTTGCTATCCATGATGTATGTATGTCACAAATAACCCGATTACTCGTCATCCTCATCAGCCTCGTCGTTAACGACGTTGAAGAACTTGAGCTCGTAGACACCCTTAGAGGTGGAGACGACACGCAGCCAGTCACGGAGCTGCATCTTCTTCAAGAACTTCTTGGTCCTGTGGCGGAATGTTAATAAACCTCTATGCGACTCTGCGACCATTGACCGTGCGCCGGGTGGGATTGGGCTAGCACTAACAGGTACTTGAGGTAGCGACCGGAGAGCTCGTTGTGGGCGGTGATCTCGATCTTGCCGTCACCAACCTGCTGGATGGTGATGGTGTCGCCGAGGTTACCGACACGGCCATCGACCTTGATCTTGTCCTGGAGGAACTTCTCGAAGGCGGCGGTGTCGAAGATCTTGTCGCTAGCAGGCTGCGAGGCATTGATGACGAACTGGCGGCGCGGGGTGAGTAATTTTTGCACGCAAGCAGCCATAGGGTCGCGTGTTGACTTACCTTCTTCGTCTGCTTGCCAGCCTTGCCGGACTTCTTCTACATGTCGGAGTTTGACCTTAGCCTACTGCTTCACGCCATGATCTCGCTGGAGGGTTCGCCAGGGAGACTGGGCCAACAGCAAAGCGGTGTCAAGGTATACGTACTGTCTGAGGAGCCATTGTGATAGATGGTTTGATGATGAGGATGACGGAGGACGCAAAGAGATCGAATCCTGCGCCTGTATGTTGTTCGGCGGTTATGTAGTCGTGGGAGTTGGTGGTGATTGGAACTCTAACAAAGTTCGCAAACGAGGGGGGTTTTGAGCTTCCAAACTTTTTTTGGTGTATCGTAAAGTGGGTCAACGTGCTGCAGTACCCTATCATGTGGCTTGATTAGCTGATGTGGCTTTGCGTGGCTTTAAACCCCAAGTAGATAGATACCTAGGTACTTAGGTAAGCTAAGGGGTCCGGGGAGGTGCCCAGGTGCCGGTACAGCGTTACAGCGTTACAGCGTGCCTCGGCATGACTAACTGGACTAAGCCTCAGCGTCCTCAGATCTGACGCTTTATTTACTGAAAGCGGATAGCTCTCTTGTAACTAGTGTACGTAGTGTCGGGTCATAACATTTGGTGCTACATTATTACGGCTACAATTCCTATTTCTGATATCGGGGGTCCTTTGTGTCGACTTAAATCGTCGATTCATCCCCTCAGTGTGCTACAATAAGTAAAACGTCTCCCAGGTTTCCTTGTATTTAGATTCATTCAAGAACGGCAGCATTATAATAACATATTCTCACGCCCGAAGTTTCCTGTTTCGATTATATTCATAATGACTACAGACACCAAGATACTGCCCTTCGAGGCGACCCCCTTGGATAGAATCGCTCAGTATGCTGCCGAGGCCCGCGCAGCCTACGCATCACAGAAGACGAAGGACGTCGAATGGCGTCTTGTGCAGTTGAGGAAGCTGTACTGGGGCGTAACAGACTTCGCCCCAAAGATCCTCGCCGCCTTGAAGCAGGACATCGGCAAGCCGTCCGGCGAAGCCACGCTCACCGAAGTGAATTTCACCATCTCTGACCTCAATCTTACTCTCAAGAAATTGAAGACCTGGGTCAAGGATGATACAAATTTGGACTATCCTTTGACCTTCGCGCCTCTGAGGCCTCACGTCCGAAAGGAGCCCCTGGGCGCCGTTCTAATCATCGGACCTTACAATTTCCCGTTTATGCTTAACATAGCTCCTCTGATAGGCGCCATCAGTGCTGGATGCACCGCCGTCATCAAGCCCTCCGAGAGCGCCCCCGCGACCGCCATGGTTATCAAGGAAATGGTCGAGAAGTACCTAGACCCTGGTTCTTTCCACGTTGTGAACGGCGCTGTCCCCGAGACAACAGCTCTGTTAAATGAGAAGTGGGAAAAAGTTTTCTATACCGGCGGCCCTGTCGTTGCGCGAATCATCGCCAAGAAGGCTGCAGAGACTCTGACGCCGGTCACCCTCGAACTGGGCGGCAGGAATCCTGCCTTCGTTTCCAAAGCTGCCAATCTGGCTCTCACAGCACGTCGACTCATGTGGGGCAAATGTACCAATACCGGCCAGGTCTGCATGTCACATAACTATGTGTGTGCTGAGCGTGATGTGGTTGATGATTTTATTAAGCACCTCAACGCTACATACAAGGAGTTTTTCCCCAATGGCCCCAAGGCCAGCCCCGACTACGGCCGTATTGTTAATGAGAGACAATTTGACCGTATGAAGAACATGCTGGATACGACAAAGGGCAAGATTGTCATGGGCGGCGAGATGGATAGATCTGAACTATACATCGCACCAACCGCTGTACTTGTCGACTCCATCGACGACCCAATGATGGTGGACGAATCCTTCGGCCCCATCTGGTCTATCTACCCAGTAGACGACGTCAACGAAGCCATCAAGATCATGAAAAAGGTTGACCCTACACCCCTGTCCCTCATGACCTTCGGCTCCAAAGCTGAGAATGAACAAAGTAAGCCAATCGCTTTCGCCGTTTCCCCCTAATAGACGTACGTGAATAGTCACATAGCTAACAACATCTTAAGTCCTCAGTAATGTCACATCGGGTGGAGCGTCCATCAACGACTCCTACATGCACGGATCCGTGTCCACGCTTCCCTTTGGCGGCGTCGGCGAGTCCGGCACGGGCGCGTACCACGGTCGCGCCTCCTTCGACTGCTTCACGCACCGGCGCACAGTGGTGTCGACGCCCAACTGGATGGACAAGCTGCTGCGCGTGCGCTACCTGCCGCACTCTCCCGAACAACTGAAGCAGTTCCTGTGGATGAACAGCCGCAAGCCCGACTTCGACCGCGACGGCAGGCAACTCGGGGGACTGGGCTACTGGCTGTGGATGGTGTTCGGGCTTGGTGGGCCTACCGCCAAAGGTGCGTTTCTTCGGTGGCTCACCGTCATCGCCGCCGGATATGCCTATTTCAATCAGTCTCATCGTCACCTCATCAACCTTCTCTCATAAATTAGGACGTGCTATTATGAACAGCATTCCTGTTTAGCTGGTTATTCTATGTCCATTTTCGGTACTGGCAATGTATCGAGATGAAAAGGAATATATATACCCAATTTTCTTTTTGTTATGCATAATTTGAATTAGCTTGGGCTGACGTTTGGTTCTTCCAAGGTCCGCAAGCTAAACTTTAAATCTTCAATCGCCATTTCTTTGACTGTCCTCAATGTATATTAGCGATGCGTACATATACCACAACATAAAAAGAGTAGCAGTTATTATATACTTGATAATGAAGTCGGCTGCTAGTATATGCCCCTCTTCTATAATGGTCATTTCTTGCGCTCGATGTATTGCAGGTTCATGCATCTTTCATTGCAAGAGCCAAGATATACAGTTAGAGTTCTCTGAATAAAATCGTCCGCATGCAATAGGTCACTATAGTTTGAAGTCTTATCTACTGATGGACTAGTTCCTCTCAGTTCATCATCGGTGTCCTACCCCGGGAATATCCTAACAATACACCCAAGGCTCGTGACATATATGTATGCAATTGTGGTATCATGGTTCTTCTATGTTATATCTCCCCAATCTTTCTAGGACTTGTATCGAATGCACTCCAAAACTACCTATCGACCAACAAGAGCATCCGCCAGTCTACGTCCACGCTCACCGCCCAAATACAGCGTCTCCTCCCCATCTCCGTCGCCCCTCGCCAACTCAACCGCCTCTTGATACCCCCTCACCACCATCTCCTCGTCGACGCGTAGCCCATGCTCAACCAGGGCCTCGATGACACCACGCACGCGCGCGATCTCGCGCATTGTGGCGGTGGGTATCTCGTCATTCTGGCTCGAGTAGACATTCAGCCCAACGCTCTCCTCGACGCGCGTGATGGCGGTGCCCGAGGTCTCGGCCGCGGGTCCCTCGCCCTCAATGTGCTTGCTGATCCAGATGTATCCGTTGACGCCGAGGATGACGTCGATCTTCTCGGCGTCGGCCGCGGCCCCGCCACCGACATCCATAGCGAAGGCCTGGCGGCGCGCGCGCACGACACCGCCGCCCCCGCCGGTGCCGCTGACGCTCATGAAGACGCCGTTGCGCAGCTTGCCGTACTTGAGCGAGCGCGTGTGCAGGACCGCGCCGCCGTCGCCGTAGAGCTGCTGCACCTCGGCGACCAGCAGCTCGCCCTCGGAGAAGAAGGTTCGGATCTGCAGCTCGTCCGTCTCGGTCCGCCGCCGCTGGATGCCGCCCGGCAGGTTGATGGCGGATAAGGGGAGTTGGGCCAGCAGCGCGGCGCCGACGTCGACGCGCCACCGCCGCGACTGCACCTCGACAATGCGCCCTACCACTAGGTCACCGATCTCGGGCGTGTACCGTGCCCGCAGTGGACGCACGGACAGCAGCTTGTTCGTCTTGGCTAGCGTGCCGGCGACGGAGGATACGATGGCAGGAGGTTCGAGGGTTGTGTATGTTCCGTGACCGCTGTGGAAGGGGGGGACGAGTCGTATTAGTCGGGCGACGGCTCCTTGTCTGAGGCGAAAGACGGAAGAACTCTGGGCTAGAGCTTCACTTACCGCATCCACTGGGGATCTTCTGTTATTATTTCACCGGGCGTCACTATCGCGTCGTCGTCAGACCGATGAAACCGCTTCGATGACCTTCCCATAGACACATCACCCTCGATATCAACACCGCCTTCCGAGTCGGAATCTGAGTCGACGCCGTAGCTAGTGTCGTGTGGATTGTAGCCCGGCGGTGGTGCTGGCTGTAATATCGTAATAGGCATGGTTGGATATGTGTTTCGCTTGAGTCGGCTTCGGTTATCGGGACTTTAGATGGGCGGGTTATAACTACTCGAATCGTGTCGGCCGTTTTCAGAGTCTTCAGTGTTGTCTGCAGAATTGGCGATATTGCTGCTCGTAGTTATTATCTACTTCTACATTAAAAAAAAGCTGCAAGCTCTAGAAACGTGCAGTTGTCCCACTAAGCCCCGCTAGAACATAAGCTAGACCAACCCCGCGTGCTATTGCGAAGTACCCACTATCATGCGCTAGTCTTAGACACTTAGGCATGGGACCCCTGCGCCTAAGTACCTACCTAGTGGTTAACTTTACATGTGATGTCAATCCCACCTCCAATTCCGGAACCCTCATATCATTTTCCTACTCACCTATGTATATTGCCGCCAGTCCAAAACTAGATCCAACGATGCGATATCTTTAGCAACATCGAGTGTGATTAAACCGAACTACTTGTATGTGTTTGATAAAGTAGTTGTGAACAGACCACGAAGATAATTACCTACGAGGCGTTGATACCCATCACCGATGGAGGACAATAGAACGTCCTTCGTCAACCGCGACGACCCTATACCAACCGTAATACTTAATAGCCCATCACCCAGGCCCCAGACACCAACACCTTCGAGCTCTCACAAACGGGCCGAGAGCCATGATTTCTACAATTCAGACACCGAGACGCCGTCACGCGGCAGCGGAATACGCGGCCGGTTCTCCGCATTCAAGGAGAAGGCGCGATTACAAGACCACCTGGTAGAGAAACTGTTGGCACAGGTGGTGCCGCTGGACGATGCGGATATCCCCAACGACGAGCCCTTTCCGGGCCGGACCGCGAAGCCCAACTTCACCCTGCCGACTATGTCCAACAACTTCCGGCGCTTCAACGCGCGCATCGGCGTCGTCTTCGTCTTCCAGGCCCGCGTTATCCGCCTGCTAGCATGGCGCCATCCCACGCACACCCTCTCATTTCTCGCCGTCTACACCTTCGTGTGTTTAGACCCTTCGCTTATACCGCTGCTGCCGCTCGTGGTGCTCCTAGTTAGCGTCCTGGTCCCGAGCTTCATCGCGCGGCACCCCGCCGCCGAATCCAGTCCTACGAGTGAAGAGATGATGGGCTACTCGGCGCACGGCCCGCCCATAGCCCCCGCCGTCACCGTCAAGCCTGTCAAGGAGCTGAGCCGGGACTTCTTTCACAATATGCGAGACCTGCAAAACTGTATGGAAGACTTCAGTCAGATGCACGACGCCATCGTGCGGCTCGTCGTGCCGCGCACCAACTTCAGCAACGAGGCCCAGAGCAGTGCTGTATTCGTCGCCCTATTCGCCTCTTGCCTGTTCATGAGCATCGCGGCCAACATCATACCGTGGCGCTTGATATTCCTAGTGGCGGGCTGGGCTCTCACGTGCGTGGGCCACCCGGTTGTCCAGAGACAGCTGGAGACGGCGCACAAGAAGCACTTGCAGCCCCAAGAGGAAAAGGCCATGACGTGGGTGGAGAAGTGGGTGGAGCGCGACGTGATACTCGACAGCGCGCCAGAGACTCGCGAGGTGGAAATCTTCGAGCTGCAGCGCCTCTCGGGAGCCGGAGAGTGGGAGCCCTGGCTCTTCTCGGCCTCGCCGTACGATCCTCTCTCGCCCGCGCGCATCGCGAGCGAACGGCCAGTCGGCACCCGATTCTTCGAAGATGTCCAGCCGCCGCAGGGCTGGGAATGGAGTGAGAAGAAGTGGGCGCTGGACCTATGGAGTCGTGAGTGGGTCGAGGAGCGCATCATCACGGGCGTCGAGATTGAGACCGAGGGCGAGCGGTGGGTGTACGATATCTACGATGAGCAGGCGGAGAAGATCGGAGTTATCGACGGCTCAACCCTCAATAATAAGGGAAAGGGCACAGAAGCAGCAGCGGCTAAGCGCCCGAAGCCAAGCTGGGAGGAAGGCGAGGATGGCGATGGCAGAAGGGGGGAATGGAGACGTAGGAGATGGGTCAGGCTCGTCAAGAGGAAGTTTATCAGCAGAGATGCCGTGCCGTAGAGTGGTTACTATTATTTATGTTGATGCTACCTTGCAGCCCCCTAGTTTATTACTCTTTATTATCTATAGCTAGCTTGCTCAGGGATCATCCTAGAGACCAAATCACAATTGGTCTCATATTTCATATTTCAAATATTTTGAATGCTGATATGGAACAGCACAGGTGAGCACTACCGCGTGCTTCTCGTAATTTGTATGACTGTCGGGGCTTGTCTTGAACGAGTCAATCACAACCGCGGCGATGAGGTCACACAGCTCCATTCATTCCCCGACCGATCGACCGAGCGGAGTTGCCACAAAAACAAGGTGAGTTGGGTTTTGCCGTACGAAAAACCTCTTTTCCATGCAACTATAGATGAGTACATCAAGTTTTCTCTTATACAGACTCATCGATAAATCATTTTCATTAGATACCGGAAAACACACACTTCTACTACTGTTTTGGCCTAGCTCAGACAGTCAATCAATCAATCATCATCCAAGATATTTGTACCATATACCGCTGCTTGCTGCATTTCTCCACTCAGGAGGTAAGTAAACAGGAGATCATATCGATCTAAAGTCATGTCAAGCATAGTGAACGAGCTAAATCCGACGCTGAAGGGGCTTCCATTTATGAAGCTATCTGCTTACCTATGTTGCTATCACAGCTAATTGAAACCCTTGTCACCGTATCGACGATATATCGCCAACTTGCCCTGGACTTTAGACCCAACAATAATGGTAGCTGTACACCCAACCCAAGAGGCACTGCCGACGGACCACCACAGCGGCTTCGATGTCAGTGCTCCCTACCCGTTACACAGTGTAGTACACGCAAACCGGAATTCCACAACGGAAGTCATAGCAGGCGTGTTCTTCGGCATCTCCGCCGCACTCCTGATTATCGCACTGCCGCTTGTCTTGTGCAATTATTGTCGCGTGCGGAGACAGTCTGTGAGGGAAGGGCGGTTGGAGATTTAGTCAAAGTTGATAAAATGCCAGAGGAAAGGGAGGGGGAGGGGGTAGGTGGACTGAGAGATTGAGTTAGAAGATGAAGAGAAAGAAAGCGGAAAAGAAGGCCAATGGGGATGCTACTTTAAAGCTTTATGTACTGATAATACCCTATTCTGAAAGTATCAATATTGGTAAAAAGCTAATGGAATATTGGCAATCATGAAACGGTGTATATAGACCTTTTCAGCGTGCAGGTACTCCTTTCATGGATCTACCTCGGATCTTCTTGAAATGCACTTTCGTTTGCTCTTTACTCAAGTTTATCTGTGACAGACACCAAACCTATGACGGAAAAGAATAGAGAAAAATTATCAACACTCAAATAAGTCGTATCGATGAAAGTTATGATCAGCCGGAAGTACCACTACGTTATCACACACTCAAGCATGTATTTCTCAATCGTCTGCATTTCCAATCGTGGAAAAGCTGGTGTAAAGCTGTCACATCTTAACATAAAATAGATGGGTACTGCATAGCCCTGATATTTACGAATCTAGGGGCCGAATGAATTGTCGACGGGTATATAAAAATATGTAGGTAGGTAGTTACAAGGTTGCCCTGTTATCAATCTCTGTCTCCCAACCATGACAAAAGAGGTGGAAAATCCTGCCGTTGCGCCGTCTATGATGCATTACGATGTGATTAGCTGTCTCTCTGTCTTTCGTTTATGCATCATGCTCAGAGTGTTGATTAGAAGAAAAAATTCAAAACGAGAGTGGCGCCAAGATATGCCCCCAAGGACTCCTTGCACAAAAACTGATGAAAATCAAGCCCAGAAACCTTGAATCCAAGACATGAATCCCAAGAGACAGTTTAGTGTCTCTTATATTTCTATAGGAAAAATTAGTTATCTGGTTTTCTGGGGGTCTGAAGGACAGTGAACTAACCTCTTCCGCTCGTCTCCTATTCTGTGGGTCTAAAGAATTGGTAGCACCGAGCAGTGTTTGCCCGATAGCTTTGCTTGAACCAATAAGCGGCCTGAAGATGATAGTAGGTGCGCGTTTCAACACAGCCTTGGCGGCTCCCTGAGCGTTTCCGCTCTCCATCACTTCGCCAGGTACGGCAACGATCGCATCTTTTGCTAGATTAAGATCGCGGGCTAAACTTGAATATGCGCCCCTGAGACCTTGGACGACACCAGTAGGTTGATGAGCGTATAGACTTATTTGTTTCGTCTCTTCAGATTCCGTATCGCCTTCTTCCCATTCTGAAGATTCGCCAGCGTTGGGCTGTTTCGTCAATATGTCTTCTGCACCCTGGAGCGCATATTGTGTGCCAACAGCTAACTTCGCGCCTAACTTGACGAGTTCAGTTCCTGTTGTCTTGGCAAATGCGGTAGCACCCTTGCTGATGCTACGAACGATTCTCCCGTCTTTCTTGTATTCCTTGATAGGGATTTCGATGAGATCTTTGAAGCCGCTGCCAACATTGACAAGCGAGCGAACGGGAGCAAGGCCGGCAAGAACCCCAGGAAGCTGGTTTCGCCTAACGTCGGGCGTCCACGTGTCGTTTAGCGTTTGCCCCAACCTATCAAATCCAGAGGCACCGTACACGATAGTGCGACGCAGGACCAATCGAGATTGATCAAGCACTACGAAATTCATGAACTCAGTGGTATGACCCGACCGAAGACCAGCATAGTCAACTCGCTTTGGCTTGAAGTCAAGAGTAACAGGGATAGAATTGACCTCCGCCCTCTGTATGAAAGGGATATCACTAGGCGAAGCATGAGTCGGCTTAGAATCATCTTTGAACTCGAAAAAACGAGTGATGAAGTCGAGAGCATCTTGGTCAACGTGCAGTCGGAGCGGAAGTACGGTGGCTTTAAGAACGATCTCTGCCGCAGATAGTTCAGGCAGAGGCTTAACATTGAGGATCTCGAGGTGTACCATGCTAGCATCCATTTCTCGTTCACCAGCATCCTGGTCATACGTAGCAAATTTCTTCCATGTTGAGGTTGGAACGTGATCAAATACGACCAAGTCTTTAACACGAACATCGATTGAGCTTTGTGTCTCGCCCGATTCTGGTGGGAAGGTGATCAAATCGACATTGATACCTTTTAATTCGAACGTGATCTTATGCCGCTTACTACGGTTCAGCTTCAGCCTCTTTTTAGTACGATATGTACCACCTTGTCGGCTTGGCGTTGCGGTCATTGCCGTGGTTGCAATAGATTCAGTCTCAGTAGCGTTGTCATTCAACTCTTGGTTGATGGCCTGCGCGAGTTCTCGCGGGTCTCGATTTGCGGGGATGCCTATATAGATTGAGTTGAAGAGGAAATCACCAATGACCGTCTCCTCATCAACAATCTCCATGTCGGTCCCAGCGCGGGCGCGATCTTGTCTAGTCTGTCGCTCGGTAGCCGTAGTCTCGATATCATAAACAGCCTTTGAGATGACGTCACGCGTGTGATTCCAGTCGTAGCCGTCGAAGAGATTCCAGATAAAGTGAACGTCGCGAACGCGTACAGAGAGAGGGCTTCTATGAACCTTGGCATCATTAGACTGATCGTAGGCATTGTTGGTTGAGTTCCACCGATGTGCTGTTCCTTCTATGACTGATCCAGCACTAAAGTAATTCTCATGTATGACAAGGTCATCATCTTCATCTAAATCTTCGGGCTGACTACTGAAATTTGTCAGCAATACGCCGTCAGTGGTGTCCTGCGCTGTAGTCTTATCCGGTAACACGGAATCCGCGTGCTCTAGGAGTTGCTCTTGGCTAGCCGATTCATCGTAAAACTTGGAGTCGACACCAAGAGAGCCCGAATAATCAGAGCTCTCTAACTCATATTCATCGACAGCTAGTCCGTGGGCTAGGAAATCATCATCAAAATTATAATCCCCTTCCGCTCTGCCAAAAGCATCTGCGGAAATTGAAGCAAGCATATCCTGCATCGGGACGATGTTTGTTCTGTATTTGATCTCCTTCTTTGGAGGTGTTGGGGGTGTGAGTGCATTGCCAAGCGCAATGAGGGTCTGGGTTGAGTCGGCACAGGTCTCTAACACAAGGAGATCATCCCGCAACTCAACATCAATCCATTTGGTTCCATCTTCCTGGTTGGCGCCAATTTGAACACCAATCTTTGCAGAAGAGATATAGCAAATATCAACGAATCCCTGCTGGCAAAGCTCGACTACCTGAGGCGTCGCTGTATTCGAGGATTGTCGTCTTGCAGTCGTCGAGGGGCTCAGGGAGTCTTTCACAGAGACGTCGTCAATAAGAAGTATAGATGCCTTATTGACATTCCCTAGCACATTTGCGTCATCTCCCTTAGACAGTGCAAACTCGAGACGAGCATTAGTGAGTACAACCACCATCTTTGAAGGGAGACCCAGCGGATTGAGACCAAGGAGGCAATCGTGAAGGACGAGGTCAATCTTGAAAGGCTTTCCCTTGCCTTGCTCGCTCATCACAGAGCTAGTCGTAGTTTTCCCGGTGATTGCCGCATGAGCATGATCTCCCAAGTTAGCGACTGACGCAGCTAGAGACGCTTCAAAATCCTGTGGTGTAGCATCTTCTCCCAGATCCAATAGGTCCATAATGGTCGAAACTCGATACTCAACATCCAAGTATTGCATTCTCAGTTTAATGACAGGCTCGATCTCGTCACCAATCATCCTCATAGTAATTACTGGACCAGAGCCTCCTTTACCGGTAGGTAGAACAGAAGAAATTAGCTGCTCGCTGTGGTTACGTCGAAGGGAGGCAGCGCCCAGTCCTACGGCCACTAGCGATGGCATTGTGATATTCCCAGCCTCAAGATTTTTTAAGGAGGCCTGTAGGATACCAATCTTTCCACCAGCAGTGACATTGACGTCCATATTACGAACGAGTGCCAGAGTGAGAAGACCAGGCCGGTCATCTTCAGGCAAGTATTTCGCCACGGTAGACAGACGTGCAATATCCTCGCCCAAGGTAGACAATACTTGAAGCTGCCGGGTCTCATCAACGTTGATATCGATATCGTCGACATTGATGCGCAAGACAGAGCCTTTCCTCCGTTGCCGAAGGAGCGTATCCACCATTATCTCATCATCGCTCTTGTCGAATTTGTGCTTAGACGGAATGATTAGCTCCAGGAGACGTTCCAAGTCTTTATCCTTTGGCGTAGTTAGAAACTCGACTCGAGTGTTGGTTATCACAGCGTGTGCCGGCGGGCCTCCCATTGACTGCCCAATGCAAGGACCTGCAAGCTGAATTTTTGAGATTCCAATCCCAAGACCCTCTTCTCGACTAACAAGCTTCAATGCGCTGGTATCCAACGAGACGCTACATTCTTTCCCGAGGAGGTCTAGACGAACCCCTCCGATTCTCATATTGACCTTGTTTTCGGAGTTTGCAGAATTGTCATCGGGGCGTATTGGTGCATCGAATCTAACACCTCGGGCTCTCTGTGGCAACTTCGGCGGGCTTGGCGTTACAGGTGGGTTGCTCGCACTCATCGAAGAATTCAGGTTAAGGAAACCACTCAGGCCTCCGAACCAAGTAAATGTTTCATCTAACCTCGGAAGGTCCAGTTTTACATGGAGAGGGAGCGTCTTTGCCTCGCATCTTGTCGAATCAGGTGATTGAATAATAGTAAGCGAGATATCTGAACCAGCTGATGGGAACGCATCCCTAACAGAAGAGCGCATTTGTATACGCTGATCGAATGAGATAATGTCATCATTTGCGTAACCGAATTTGAATTTTCCAATGTTGACCGAGGTAGTGATCGAAGGCCGTAATTGTGAAATATGAATTTCAAGATTTTCTATAGAAGTCGTGAGAAGCGGATCAACATCGAATGTAGGTGGGCGTGCGCCAAGGATCCGTTCGGAGGTGTCTGCCACGCCGGATAAAACGTCAAGAAAGTGCGCAGAGATCTTTTCAGCGACAAATTTGATATCAGGTAGAGTAGAGGACGCTGTATCAGATTTCGTTTGACCGCCAGTCTCCTTCAACGCGCCTAAAATCCGCGTTACGATGGTAGTAAGTAAGAACGCCGTGGAAAGATCGAACTTGACTTCTAGTGGTGATAAGACGATTTCTAAAGAATCATCAACCGCACTGGGGGTTTTATAGACTTCCGGACTCGACAGAGTGAACTCTGGCATAGAAGCGACGGACTCGGCTGCAGTTCTGTGGAACGAAAACGCACCCGGCATATTGCCAACAGCAGAATAATCTAGAGGATGTTGAGCTCGGGCCCCACTATCACCCGATTCTAATGTTGGAAGAGGAACGGACGAAGGCTTGGAGGTTGAAGGATACCACAAGTACAACGCGTTTGATGAAATCAATTCCTTTACTAATCGTGTTGGTCCTTTTGGAGTTGCAGCCTCAGTCACACCATCGTCTGCCGAAGCGTCTTGGAATTGTGGTGACGGGCTACGAACTTCAGGAAGCGAATCATCCAGCATATGCACAGCGTCACGAAGGTTGTCCACGATTGCTTCCGTCTCTGGTATATAATCGCGTGATCCGGGAGGAAGAGGCTTGTCGGAGGGCGCAGCATTTGCAACAGCTGCTAATCCCGGGGAACGCGTATCTGTTAGATGAAGGGTGTGCTCTGCACTGTGAGACTGGCCATCCCATGCGCCAGGCATACTCTGACCCATCTGAGATGAAGTTGCGTGTGAAAAGGCACTCATATACATGCTCTCTGCCTCCTCGTGACTGAATAAATGAGACTGCGCCAGGTTTTGGGTAGCGGATGCCGATGACCCATCGCTCCGGCTAGATAAAGAGGCTGGGTCTACATCATCGCTTACGTGCTCAGTGGGAGCTATCCCCCAGAGACCCAGTTGGTCAAGCATATGTTCAGACCTTGCAGATGGGTTCGGCGGCTCGGCCCATGGGCCTTGTCGGAATGCCACTGCAGACTGCGCTGGGCGGATCGATGGCGCTAGCCTTGGTAAGCTCTCTGTTGAATGCTGAGATGTGGGTGCCCGCGGTGTCGATGGAGTAGACCGACTTTCCTCGTCTTCCGGCTCATCGCTCGAGTTACCAAGATCATAGGGAATATCGAAAGCGTCTTCACTATCCATCATGGGGCGATATTGGCTATAGCCAAGATCCGTAGAATCAGCCAGATACTCGGCCTGAGGAGCCCTTGTTAGTTGAGACGTAGCCGCTCGAGGCAACGGCTGGTGATTGGTCGCGACTGGAGAAGTTGCTCCCACAGAAGACGGCATAGACGATGTTCTCGAAAGAGCCGAGAATACGTCGGCCTCAGATATGAGAGCAGCTCGGATCCGGTTCAGCTCCACGTATCGCTTTCCCTCTTTGTGGATAGGTGTCGAGGCAATATTAGTAGCGCTATCTCCGATTTGGGTTGTGGTGACGCCCTCGGCATTGATCGCGTCTATTGCTAACTGAAGCGTGACTTTTTCGCTGGTCGACGGGTTGGCTTCGACGGGAACTTCAACATCGAGATGGCAAATTACACCTTTGATAGCAAGCTGAAGTCGGTCAACCATACCCTGAAGAAAGTTTGCGAGGAAGGTTGGCAACGACAAAGGCTGTCCTGTCCCGAGGCCGTATTCATCTTCGCTACCATCCTCGTTGCTTGACACCGATGCGGCTAAATCATGGGTTTCAGCATTTAGCGCGGCCTGGAGCTCTTCAGTTTCTCTGCGAGGTTGAGTTTCTAAGAACGACTGGGCTAAGTCGATGACATGTGGAACTGTGTCATCTTGTGTTGATGCCGTCGGAGGTTTGCGGGCATTGTTCTTTCTGGTTTTTCCTTTTCGTGCGACCTTCAGCTCTTCTGGAGGTACGATTCTTAGTTTTATCTCGACACCATCGGCTTCGATACGTATAGGGCTCGAATGGATAGCAGCAGGGACAGTCACACGGAGTGCTAGGACTTTCGCTTTCTGTATTTCGATCGACGGAGGCAGTTGTAGTAGCTTCTCTAGTTTCTATCAATAGGTTCACGGTTAGCTCTCTGTATGGCGACTCAGGGGGATGGCGATGCCTTTAAGGGAGGTCGAAACATGCCTCAATCTTGATACCAACATTCTGCCACGTTAAGTGACCGCCTTGCCCCCAGGCAATATCAATCTTGTCTAGGTCTAGTGCGTCGGTTTCGAAGTAGTCAAGTTTGTACAAGACGTATCGGAGCAGACGCTTGGGCATACTAGAAGTCCAAAAGGACTGGAAATAAGCCGCCATGGCAGGCGGTGTTCGGCGAAGACCAAACCTATATCACAAAATAAGATGACAGAGGGCTTGGTCGTGAGAGCTGGTGAGGCCAGGCGAAGAGAATAGACGTAAGGGCCTGTCAGAATACCTAGACTTCAACAGCAGCGGCGCGTGAACCGCGTGTGGGGGAACACAGGTTGGTTGATCACGATGCCCCAGCACTCGGGATGCGGGGAGAAGTGCATCGCGCTGTGTGTTAGGAACGTCGTAGAATAAGATGCATCAAACAGGGTAAACTTAGTAGACGAAAGGGGTAAGAAAAAGAAGTTGGAATAAAATACAAAAACCAAGGCTAAGTAAGTTGAAGGTGGTAAAGGCTGATGAAGTCTCTAGGTAGAGCTGCGATTGCGGGCACACTGAAGCGCAACGCAGGGTACGACACGGACGGAGTCGGATGCCCCGATGACGAACAGACAATAACTACCTCGCTACCTACAGCACGACTTCCCAGCAGCTGATGAAGTCCCGTTGCCGCCAAGCAGGGATCATAGTGGACGTGGAGCAATCGCCTGTTCTGACGTGGAGAAACCAGTCAGGACTGGCTCGAGCAAGACTACTTAGATACCGTACCTACTAGTTAAGTAAGTACGCATTGATAAGGACGAATTCGGCTCGTTGCGGGCCATCACTTGATCGACGGTTGCCACCTAGTCTACGCTAACCTTGCGGAGCCGATATCGATAAGCACTATTTGGTGGGGATGTGTGGGGTTCCTTACTAAGCTTGTGCCAGCAGCAATATTTAGTTACCTACCAGGTAAGAATCCAGGTAGGTGTATATGTTTTCATTGGATAGTAAGATAGTGAAACCACTATCTTATTCTCATGTATCTGAAGAACGTACCGACCGAATGAATGCCTGGTCCCAAATCCATAAGATGTCGTCTCAATCTTCCGACGAGCACACAAGTAAGTGCCTTTGTATATCCTCGTCTGACATCTAGTGCCTGAAAGATGTGGTCCAGTTTATCATATTTACTTCGTTTTACCTCTGCCATACGCCTGAGCGATCCTGTTACCGACAGATTCGCCGCTCCAGTAGGCGCCCGTGACTGTTCCCAGAGCAACGAACGGGGATGTGTGCTCGCCAGCCAGCCAGAGCCCACGATCCGGTAACCCCTCTCTCATGGTTTCTATGTCCCTATCGCCCTCCTCCAAACCGACCTGGAAATTGCTATAGCTGCCGTTGCCGGCCAGGTCATCCTTCAACCAATTCGTGGCGCAGCAGCCCACGGGCTGGCAATCAGGGGAGCTTTCATCGTAGTGCGGCATGCGAGAGTAGTAAGGGCGGAACCACTCATACAGAAAGGCGTCTTTCTTCTCTTTGGACGGAAGTTTGGCCACTTCGCTGGTCAGGAATCTAGACTGGTCGCCGTACGTGTAGAACAGGAGGGTAGGGTGCGAATCCGACGGTGTGAAAGAGGACAGCTCTACTATTTCTTGGTTCCACCGATTCGGATTCGAGTCTGGCGCATATTCCGGAGCGAGAAGCAGTACGAACCCCTGCGTATCGTTTTCAGGCTGGGCTGAGCGCCAAAATGCTCTGGGAAAGCTGATGTAGACTTTCTCAAGGCAGCCGTAGCCGATATTCTTGATGGCCTGTGCCAACCGTGCTGGGAGTGGCGGGTTGAAGGCGTCTGGATGCTGCTTCAACCAGCCGAGGGGTGCTGTGCACACAACCTCGTCGAACTCCAGTGTTTGTCCAGATTCGGTATACACCTTAAGCGTTTCACAGGTGTCGTCGTCGCTGCTCTGGATTCTGCTGACAATAGTGTTATACTTGATAGTCGCTCCCTCGACAACAGGTTTAGCGATGGCTGACAGGATCTTCGCGTATGTGCCCGAGCAGAATAAGTTTTCTAGAATGTGATCAGCGAGACAATTATCTTTTAACATAAATGGAAGGAAGCTTACCGCCGTCTATGCACTCTTCCAACCAGAAATACTTGAGGCTTTGGCTGATGACTATAACATCAAAATGTGAGTGACCCGTTTTCTTATCAGATCTGCATTCGAAGGCAGAATATGGAGCTTGGAGATGATCAAGCTTCCCGGAGCATGTAGCATCGAACCCTTCATACTCTCACGGATAAGAAAAAAATGAATCAAGCCATTACTCACCGTGATTCCCAACATACGCACCCCATGACTCAGCAACTTGGGTCATGATCTTCCGCTTTTTTTCGTAATCGAGCGAGTGTTCGGGTATTCTTGTGATAAGTTCTCTTCCGAAGAAATCCAAGAGGCTCTCGTCCGGACTGATGGTGCTAGAATTCCTGTTGCTGTGAGTGAAAGCAGTGCCTATGATATCCCACATCATCTCTGTATAGTTCTCAGCGTCAGGTGACGGAATCATTTTGCCCGCTTCATTGACGACAGATGTTTTCGCGGTTGGGGAACTGGTAGCCGTATTGGTCTTCTTGGCTAGTTCCATCATGGGATTGTTGTTTGTGCCATGGATCCAATTTGGCCCGGCGCTATAAGTATCGACATATTGTTAGCACAACTCTTATACATAGTCGGAACCTTCGCCAATGTAGGTTTGATGCAGGTAGCCCTGAATCTAAGGAGGGTATGAGGATGTAACTCAATGTGCATACTCCACGAGATGTCCCGGCGTGAGGGGAACTTGGTGAACTCGGCCACCCAATCGGTTCCGGCCCTCGATCAACGTCACGTCAAACCCATGCTGCAGGAGAACATCGACACAACGCAACCCAGAAAATCCAGCACCGATGACACCGATACGAGGTAGACGACCGAGGGTTTGCGCCCGGCGCTAATGAAGACGTGAGTCTGATGCTGCAAAACCAGAGGAGAAACTCATCTGAGCAGCGACTCTTAGGAGGGCTGGGCAACAAGATCGGGCCCATTCAGCCGCAGACCAGTACCAACACACTCCCACAAGTTGAAGCTTTCGAGCTTTCGGTCTGTGAGAAATACCTTGCCGATGTTGGCCGCTATCTCGACCGTTTTTGACATATCTTCTCCAAGAAGTTGAGCGATCACGAAGTGGTGGTACAAACTCAAGTCCTTCCAAACACGAGAAGTCCTTCGCTCTGCGAGACTAGTAAATGAAACCGAGTGAGCATCCATGATTACTAGTGTATATGGGTTTGGTTCTCTCAGGGGGTATGACTTCAAAAATATGAAGGGCACAGAGGTGGTAGAACAAGACGAGATATGAATCAATCTTGGAGATATTTTGTGCAGAGATCAACAAGGCGTCTATTTATCAGGCGCAAATGTGATTGTATGATGTGCATATATGACTTGTAAGTCAGAACTTAGGCCTTGAACTTTGAGACTGCGTTCTAGCTTGTTATGATATGAGCCTAATTAATGAAGTGTCTTGCAATCGCGAAACTTGAACATGAAAGCTATGAGTGAGCCCGTCTATATATATTCAGGAAGTTATTGAAAAAGCTAGTGTGAAACTCGAGGGGTCGAACACCATAGCCTTCATTGCCTGAGTGGCAAGCTAAGGATTGCACAGATAAGACGAAGGGCATGAGATGGACCGATATATCTGTACAGGGGTGTGCGGAAAGGATTCTACAATAGAAGAGCCGCATGTAGATTGCATGCTTCTATTCTCTTCATATGTCGAGCAGAGGCGTCACGCCTCGCATTCCCGAGATCTCATTGGATAGCGCAGGCTTGACTATCGAAAAAGGGACCCTGATGGGGTTGCTACCATCTATAAGATGGAGAAAGAGGAGAAAGGCTTCGGGTCTAACGCAAGGGGATCTCAATATGTGCAGTGATAAATTCACCCGGGTGCGCCGAATCCCAACACATGCAGGAACCTAGAAAATGGCAAGAAAAGTGTAGTCCACTCACGTATAGAGATGATATAACCATTCATATACCTGCACCAGTCGGAAGTGATCTAGGGCCAAGAAGAAACAATGACGATGAGGGATTTCACTAAAACAATACGTAAGGAAAGATTGGCATCACTTCAACAATATCACGCGGCCTCTCTAGTGGGAAATCCCTCAGGTCTGTGGTATTTCATTGCACGTACATACGGGAAACTAGGCAGATGACTGGCGGCTCGGTCCTTATCTATCGGGACCTTCCGACCCCGACGATAAGCGAAAGTGGTATGTTTACTTGGGTTACTGCAGGTTAAGTTGGTAACACTCCAATACATATCTTCAAGTTTTGAGGGTGAACACCACCTGGGCAGTGAGTTGCACGGAATGATTAATTGCAGGCCCGTTGGGTCTACTTGCAGGACTGGGGTATTCATAGCCTAGGCATTAATACTGCACATGGGACCAAAGTCTTCGATGCAGACCGCCCATCTTGATGAGGCGGGAGTGCTCCCGCAAGTCTTAGAATACCATGTGTGTTGCCACAAGTTATTCGCCAAGCCATGTTAATACGGTTTTTGGAGAAAACCTACATTTTAGATTCCCAAACAGGACATATACATATAGGTCTAGAGGTTGAATTTGTAAGTAGGTAGTAATAACATATTGCAACTAGGAGCACTTGTAATTACCATCTATTCCTAACTATCTATAGCCCTTTTAGGCTACAATGTTGTACATGTAGGTAGGTAGGTAGGTAGGTAGGTAGGTACCTAAGCATTGTATTACTAAGGGATTAATTCAAACATCATGGCCGGAGGGGGAAATCGACTCACGTATGGTAACTTGACATCAGCTTTGTGATGAATCCTGGTCTTGATCTTACTGTGACATTACAGTGATCTATGTAACCCCAAAATTCGGTTAGGGTGGCCATCCAGCCAAAGATTCCAAGGTTGAGTTTCAGTGTGTTGTACCGCATAAGCTGGGAGCCCTTCCTATAGGCTTCCCAGAGGCCACAGTCACGCATATATGCAGTAGGTAGAGTAGTCCACATAAAGAGATAGAGCCAGTCATGCCCGCGGCAAACTGTCTGACGGCATCTCCTCGACTTCCTCAAAAAATGACCGTGACCGTTTGCGCTCTCCGAGAGCCCCTTCTTCCCCACCTACACGTCCTCGTCGGTACGTACCGGCCTCTCACCTGACTTCATTCTCGTACCCCGGATCACACTAGGATCGCATGTGAAGGAAAAGATTTGACTAACTGAATCGGTGCCTCGGGTGCCTAGCTGCCATAGGGGCCCGGGCAGGAGCCGGGGCAAACGGTTGGACGATGGAACGATTCAGATGCGCAACCAATCAAGGATCGACTAAATACAATCTTGTTAGCATGATGACGGCCCCATCTTTTTAAGCCGAGGCTCATTGTTATCATATCTTACCACAAACTACCTACCCTTAGCGCGATTCATTGCAGGGAAAAGAAGTACCGCGCAATAGTGCTACACCGACGACGTGAGTGAATGCCGCTCTTCAACGGGCAAGTCCTCCAGCCGAATTACATATCATAAATACTTACTGTGTTGGGGTGCCGAACTCGTCTCTTTTCTCGTTCAGTTCTTTTCTCTCTTTCCCACCGAGCACATTCCTTCATTCCCTTCTTCCAGAGCGTCGAACCACACAAACCCACTACCACAATGGCTAAGACGTTCACGCGCGACGAGGTCGCCAAGCACAATACGGAAGACTCGGTTTGGTTCATCGTCGACAGCAAGGTGTACGATGTGAGCGACTTCCTCGACGCGCATCCCGGCGGCGAGGGCGTGCTCCGCCAGGTCGCCGGCCAGGACGCGACGGCCGCCTTCTACAACCTGCACCGCCACGAGGTGCTCGTCAAGTACGACGACCTCCAGATCGGCACCGTCGAGGGCGAGAAGCCCACCGTCGTGGCGCCGCAGCCCGGCGATCTCTCGCTCGTCCCTTACGCCGAGCCCCTCTGGCTGACCCCGGCCTTCAAATCCCCCTACTACAACGAGAGCCACCGGAAGCTGCAGAAGGCCATGCGCGTGTTCAACGACAAGTACATCACACCCGAGGCCCAGGCCCGCGAGGCCGATGGCAAATACATTAGCCAGGAGCTGGTGGACAGGATGGCGAAGTCCGGTGTACTCCACATGCGCCTCGGGCCGGGCAAACATCTGCACGGCGTGAACCTGCTGGACGGTGCTGTGCGTGGCGAGGAGTTCGACTACTTCCACGACATGATCATAGCTCAGGAAGGCGTGCGCTCGAATGCCAGAGGTTTCCAGGATGGACAGCTCGCCGGTATGGTTATCGGCTTACCGTGTATCATGAACTACATGAAGGACGAGAAGCGGAAAAAGGTCCTCATGGATGAGGTTTTCAGCGGCAAGAAGTACATCTGCCTGGCCATCACCGAGGCGTTCGCCGGCTCGGACGTCGCAGGCCTACGCACGACAGCCACGAAGACCCCTGACGGCAAGCACTACATCGTCAACGGCACCAAGAAGTGGATCACCAACGGCGTGTACTGCGACTACTTCATCACGGGTGTTCGGACGGAGAAGGGTCTGAGCGTCCTGCTGATCGAGCGTGGTGAGGGCGTCGAGACCAAGCCTATTAAGACGTCGTATTCTCCTACCGCCGGTACATCGTACATCACATTCGACAACGTCAAGGTCCCCGCCGAAAACCTGCTCGGCGAGGAGAACAAGGGCATCTATGTGATCCTCAGCAACTTCAACCATGAACGGTGGAGCATGGCTTCCACCTCTGTCCGTATGTCCCGAACGGTGGTAGAAGAGTGCCTCAAATGGGCGCACCAACGTATAGTTTTCGGAAAACGGCTAATCGATCAACCTGTGATCCGACAAAAGTAAGCTTCCTCTAACCAATCCTTGCAATATTACCCACCATTGAACCCGATAGCTAACAATCGTGTTTTAACAGACTCGCAAAGATGATTGCATTGGTAGAAGCGAACCAAGCCTGGCTTGAGAGCATAACATACCAGATGTGCAACATGCCTTACAGCGAACAGGCCAAGCACCTGGGTGGCCCAATTGGCCTTCTCAAGATGAGCATCACGCGGGCAGCACACGAGATCGCCGACGAATCCGTGCAAATCTTCGGCGGTCGTGGTCTGACGCAGTCGGGTATGGGAAGAGTAATCGAAATGTTCCACCGTACCTACAAGTTCGACGCCATCCTAGGTGGTGCCGAAGAAGTCTTGGGCGACCTCGGTGTTCGCCAAGCCATGGCAAAGATGCCCAAGAGCGCCAAGTTGTAAAACATGAACGTCAGATACCTTTTCAGCAAAGGAAATTATAGTCTAATCGACTTAGATAGCATGGAGTCTAAAAGGCGTTTTTTTGTAGAATTAGCATCATCTACGGTATCGCATTGATAGGAATATGAACAGCTTAGACACGTCATTAACAACTGATTGTACCTGCGCAAGGGTTTAGGAGGTATAGGCACGGTAGCATGGATCGCGATGTTATAATAAGCTAAGTAGGGTTCTCAAACAAGTATCTAGGAATGACATGCATGCAATAACACCTCATAAGTATCTATAAGCGATGTGGCTGAAGTCCTCGCCCTCGCCAAACAGTTTTAGACCCAAATGCTATTGATACTTGACACTACTATATCAAAAGACGCGCTGCTGTTGTATCATAACCACCTCGTTTTATGGACGGATGACGCCGAATGCGTCGCGTTCATCATATTTTGATTCATGGGTGAAACCCTTGGGTCAAGATCTGATGAGTCATGATTTGGCGATTGACTAGAGGTAGACGTCTACGTCCTGGATAAGGTATTTGCGATGTATTAAGGCGGGTTGGGCTCCCTAGTCTTGAGGGGCTCCGTCGAACTGCCTGGTGATGCTGCTGGTGATGAGGGTGCTGATGAGCGGCGTCCCTGGCGCTAGCATTGGAATCGAGGCCATGCATGACGTCGTTAAAATATCGCGTTGGGTCACCTACGGCCATATGGCTCGATGACTCTCGCTGGCGTTTGCTCGTACCGCATTCTTCACAAACAATCCACACAACTTTTTCGGACGAACAACGCCCTCGGCGTATTGCGGTTTTCGATACGCTGTCGGATCTAGAAGTATCCATTCCTATAGAAGACTGTGATGATATGGAGGGAGCCCTGGTTGATCTTCTTCCCGTAGTCGAAGGGACCATACTCCCAACGGGAGACCATCTTTTACTAGGCCGGTGTTCAGTATCCTTGGTGGAACTTTTGTCACTCTCAGTGGGTGGGAGAGAAGCTGTACTTAGAAGAATTGATCTCCGCTTCACATGATCTGCGGCGTCCACCTCAGGATCTAGACTTTGCCGTCTTAAATTACCCTGTTTTCCAATGCGGATGAACGGAACGAGTAGAAGAGAAAGACCCGCGAAGGCTGTGGTGGCAATGAATGTGTGTGTATAGGCAAGCTCGGGTTGGGACCAGTCTGCCTTTCCGTCAAAAGAAGACCAGATTGAAGTAGTGACTGCAAGACCAAGTGGAACACCAAGTCGACTTGTGGTTTGAAGAAGCGAGGCCCCAATCGAATGGTGTTCTGGAGGTAGCGAGGACAGCACATGGAGCTAAACATAGTCAGCTCTATTCACATGAGCGGTACGGGTCCTTTGAGTCTTACAGATCCAACATTCATGACCCAGTCGATGCCAACAGTGCTTAGCATCAGTGACGGAAATATCCAGAGCAAGTAGTAGCTATTGTGACGAAGAAAAACCAGGAATATGTTGCTGAGAAAAAGAGCAGAAGTCGCAAATGCTAACAGGCCCGTACCTGGGATGGTATGCATGAATAAGCCAACAAGAGGGCTTACTAGTAGTCCGACGAGGGCTTGTGGTAACAATCGAACCGCAACTTCGAAGGAATTAAGGTTCTCCAGTTGTTGCATGAACATCGACACCCAGAACAATTGTGAGTAGAATGCCATTGACGCCCCCAAGGTGCAGATGACGATCTATAATATGTCAGTAACGGCCTGTAAATAGAATATAGAAAGAAGTATACCAAGGTCACACTCCAATTGTTCCATATTGAAGGCGGTATCATAGGTCTCTTGGAGACATTCTGCCAAACGATAAAACACCCAAGAAACAGCAGTCCCAATGTTAGAAGTAGAATGACGGTGGGCGTTTTCCATGGCTCAGGACCCTCGGGCCCAATAGTGAGAGACACGGTGAAGAGTAGGACACCTGTAAGCAGCAGAGCTAGCCCGGCCCAATCGAATTGCAAGATATTCGTCATCATCTTTGGGGCACCAAGCACGACAATCTGTTGTGCGTTGGGGTCTGTGGTTACGTGTAACTCCGATTTTTGCAGAGTAATTTCAGGTTTGGGCACATTAGGAACAAATACCCAAGCGAGGACTGAAATAACCGCGAAAAGGCCACCCAAAGCAACGAAAGGAGCCTTCCAATTGATCTTAAGAGCAAGCCCTCCAGATCCCAAACCTCCAATTATGGTAGCAGCAGGTGTTCCCATGAAAAAGGAGGAGAAGACTATATTCCTTCGACGAGAATTATCCGGGTATACAAGGCTCAGGATGCCCAAAGCGATAGGGATATTCGCTGCACAGGCAACTCCTGTCAGACCAGAAAGCACATCAAGGACGACGCCGGTTTGTGAAAATGAGGTACACGCAGAAATTAAGGCGAAAGACGTTAGACTGATAACAAGAAGTGTCTTGCGAGGAAGCACTGCGCATGTGTCGGCGATATGGCCAAACGGTAGTAAAAAGGCACCGGTGGTAAGTCTACAGAGCATGAGTTGTTAAAGGAGCTCGGTAAGTCAGGGGTGAGTTACTACATACCCGGAACTGGCTGTAGACCAGGCCAACTCAGCCGGTGACATCCTGAGTGACTCGGCTATAGAAGATGTTACGACGACGATAGATCGTTGGAGAAATACGGGAGTTGCTGCTGCGAGAGCGATAACGGCAACAAACAGGCACTCATGAAGAAGATTCTTAAGGCACCTAGGTCGACTTCCCGGAGAGATCATCGACCGGGAGTCGTGTGTTTCGTCGTTGAGACACACATCATGTAGGTCATCTGGTTGTTGCTCCACTGGCGACCGGGCATATGCCCAAGGGTCTTTGTTGAGAGACATAGTTCGTACCTAAAAGGATGATAACACAACGATCGAATGAAGGAATTGGCTGAGCCAGTAGACCAAGCACATGGGGAAAGCAAGGCTTTGACGAGAGAAGCAAGTTGATTGAGTTGTTGGCGGTTTTCGGAGAAGAACAAGTAGGTACCTATCTTAAGCAAGAGGGGGAAGACAGGAAGACGGGAAGACGGGCAACGAGGCGTAAGACGATGGGGACATTCTGCTTGTTGATGCGGTGAACTAAGGTCAACAACTCATTACATAGAGAAGGAAGTACCCGCTTCCACCTTTGGAAAGTAGAACAGGGCGTTGTGCGGCTCAGGGCAGGTGCTGCCTCGTCTGTTTCTTCTTAATCCTCTCATGGAAGGTCCCCGGCGCCCCAAGCTCTCTAAGTGAGCTTTTAATACATCAGCAAGCTGAAAATGTCAGAGTTCCAACATGCCGATCGTCGTTTCGAGCACCACAATCCTGCCATCATAGATCACCAGAAGTGCCAGGGCCAAGGTCTCAAATAAGATGAATAACGCTGGTAGGCTTGCTAGAATTCTAGGAATCTCAATCCTAGACGAGTCCGGAGTTGCGATCGCCTTGAACTTCGTCGTAAAAGCGCCGCCCTTTCCCAACACCACCAACATAGCCGACAGCCCCGATAGCATAACACAAGTCGCGCCATCCCCTGCTTCCCCTTCGATGATCCAGACCGCTGTATCGATTAGGCCGTCTGCAAGTGCACTGACAGTTGATCCTACCCATGCCAATTGCTTATCAGTGCAATTAATCATATCAAAGGCGTCATCTGGTGTCTTGTGTTGGCATTTTCACAAGCTGAGAAACTAGAATAATTCGAATTACGAGACATCATGTAAAGTTACATCGCCTTTACGGCGTAATGCTACAAAGTAAGCTTCTCTTGATTCCTGTGCAGGTAGCTGTTTAGCATTTGCGGCAATATATGTGAAACAATGAACTTACATTTCGCGACGATTCCGGTTTCTCACGATGGACTTTTCCAAACATCTTCTTTAGTTTCAATTCCAATTCCTTATCTTCCGATCCTTGATAGAATTTGCAAACGAAATGGCCTCCTACTCGAAGTGTATCACTTGCGAATTGCAATGCAGCTAGACAGAGATCCTACGCGATGACATCAGTATGTCACTTTCCAAGCTCCGAAGGCTTCATCTCAGAGGCGAGGAACTGACCATACTACCAGCATGGTCGCGGAAAGGCATGCCACTTGTGTTCATCATCCTGTTATAAGGGTTACTCAAAGTGTTGCTGGAAAAGCCGGATGTTTGTAACCAGGGAGCTGACATGTCGCTAAGTACCACCTGTAAGTTTGTCAGCAGAGATACGAGATTTAAATTGCTCGGAAGATGGAATCATACATCGACGAGTTTCCCATCATTAGAGCTCGTCTCATGATCGGATTCGATAGACTCTGCCCGCTCAGCGTCGATATAGCTGGGTTTCTCAACGACGACACCCTCTTCATCCTCGGAGGCCTCCGCATCTCGGTCTGGTTTGCTTCTGCGCTGCGCAAACTCGACCAGGTATTCTTTGACAATGTTCTGCACAGCAGGCGACAGGAAATTTCCTTGGATGGTAGATACACCCTTGGGTGGCTGCGCTGGAATGAGATCGATTCCAACGACGCGCCCGTTGGGCTTTGTTCGCTCCACGGCGACCTGTAGGTGTTCAATAATGCACATGTTTGGCGTACTGATACACCCTTACCTGAGACCAGCTTCCAGGTGCGTATCCCTTTGATTCTTTAGCATTGGTAACAAATCATTGACTCATGACTTACGAGATCAACCACCGTCTGGTCCCTTTTGAATAGCTTATATTTGGCGTCGATCTATCCGAGATCACCCGTAAGTCGATGCCTATGGTTTGTGTTCATGAGTCGACCTACTTCAAGCAGCTTAAACGCGGCACGACTCTTCAGGCCCTGGACTTTCGCCTCCCGAGCAAAGAAGTCTTTCCCTTGGCGTTGCTTCCATCTTGACTTAGATGAAGACCAGCGTACGCAGTTGCAGACGACCGATGCATGATAGTCAAGAACTGAGGCCCCTGAGGTGAAGGATGTTTGAAAGGCGGCAATCGCAGCAGTCTTCACGAGCCTTCCATAGCTAGGCGCTACTACATTCATCAACGCCTGCATAGCCCACTAATCAAGACTAGGCAACAATCGGCCTGTGCATACCAATAAATTAGCAAGATGGACGTGGAAGATTACCTTAAAAAAGGGAGACCGAGTTTCAAGGTTACCTCTCCGAGGTCGATAAGAGATGCATCCATTAATGCAATTATCAGGTATATTTTAAAGTTGAGGTCTTCGACTACATTGATGGAACTACTTCTTAACTACCAGCTAGGCTACCTAGGTAACGATGATCTCTTGAGAGTGCAACCCATTTAACCATTGTAGTATCTGCCAAGTTGAAAAGGTGCACTTCGATATTGCACGCGCCAATGTGGTAGAGCGACGCCGTAATCAAAATGGTCCGATGGTTTTCTCGGATGCGGATTCACTCCAGAACCCGGACGAACCGGAGTTGTGGAATGATTTAGGATCCTGCTATTGGCCTTGGCAATTTCAAATTCTCACGTTTGATGAGGCTGAGTATGCCGAGATATGTACCCTCCGGGATCTCCAGTTTGTTCTTCCGTATTCGCTTTCAGAATGAAACTTATCAACCCCTCTCCTTTTCTTTCTACCTGCACTTCCTACTGTAGATACCGAGAGGTTGCGAGACTACAAAATCGCTCCTGGTTGTAAAGATCTTGACTGTGGTTGACTCTGGGTACTTCGGCTCCTTCAAGGGCATGCCTACCCGCTCTATAAAGCACTAGTAGTTTAAACAAAATGGCCAGGACGAAGAAGACCACGGTGGTCGCCGTGCCAAACACCACACGACCCTATAATGCGCTCTTCATAACAATATTGGCCGTATCCGCGGCTGCCGCCGCGTGGCTGATGCGTATCGAGACGGCGATCAAGGGCATCCCAGTGGACTTTGTCGAGAACGTCGAGGCGAAGGTGTATCCCGACGGCATGCCGATGCGGACGCGCTACACGGGCATCGATGTGATCGACAACGGGCTTCTATTCTTAGTTGCCGCCTTCGTCGCCGGCCCGCTCGCATGGGACGAGGGAGTCCGCCTCCATCAGCTGCACTTCCTCGTGCAGTTCTTCGCTGTCATTGCTGTCTGGAACGTTGAGGCATGCCGTGCAAGACACTCGTGGAAACTCGTGAGCTTGTGAGTAGCCATCATATACAATCTGATAACTATCCGCGCCCGGGGGACTCTTCTTCGCATGATATGGAGATTTAGAGATTGAAATACCAAGTAGATTATGTGCTGACTATTTTCCAGCACTGGACTATTCGTGCTCTTCTACCAGACCATAGCCGGCGCAGCTATCATCCCGCTGTACTACATATCATTCTTGCTGATATCCAAAGCGGACGCATACTACGTAGACGGGCGTTCAGTGTCGCTCCCGTACGCGCGCGGTCTGCTTATGAGCATAAGCATCGGGTATCTGCTCCCAACGCTGGCAATGTACTATCCTGGCTTCAGTGTTGCAACAAGGCAATTCCTCGTGTTTCTCTGGCAACCATCTCCGGGGTTCGTGAACATCCTTCTGTTCACCGCCTCCCTTGTGCTCCCAGCTACATCCGCACGGAACACAAAGACTCCGGACGTCAAGCATTTGAAGCGCATATACCTGGCCGCGGGGCTAGTGTGCGCCGTGAACCACCTCATAACGCTCTACGTCTGCGCAACTTCAACAAATCCCCAACTGAGCTTCGCGTACGTTTTTCTGCCTGACAGGAACCTCTGGACACAGTCCACGACGGCGGGACTGCACTACATCTTCCAGGTCGACTGGTGGGGCTGCTTTCTACCCACGCTGCTCTGGGCCTGGATCTCTGTCTCCGACGTCCATCGTTTACTACTGGGCGGCGCCAGCGCCGGGGCGCTCATCAAGTGGGCGATTTATATCTTTGGTTTAACCGTTGCCTTGGGTCCTGGAGGCATGCTTGCTGTCGTCTGGAGCTGGAGGGAGGACCGGCTCGTCGCGATCGAATCTGGCGCACGAAAACCCAAGACTACTTGAGCCAGGAGCTGGTGCCTAGAGTAGACCACAGGAGGAAGAAATATGGCTAAGGCTAAGGTCGAAAAGGGGTTATTTGAGGACAACAGCGGACAAAAAGGACAAAATAGTTCAAGACACGCAAGCACGGATCTAGCACTTATAGTATATATACGAGGACAATGGCGTCGTTCATATGCACGCTGACGATTTCGGCATTGGGAATAAAATGCATCATTACCCATAATTTTATAGCAAAGCGCAAAAGAATCCAGACCAGACTCCTACTCCTACAACCGTAGCCCAACTATGCTGAAAATCAACCCGTTCCATACTCAATTAAACCAGGCCCTGACGCCATGCAAAATGCATCATCAAAAGCAAATCTGGCCATGCTCCGCATTTGTACCCCTTCTCGTGATTACGATCAACCCAGGGTTACGCCAGGAAGCTAGCACCCACGCCCCGACGGTTCCGCTTCAACGGAGAGAACGAAGTAACGCCTGCAAAGGCGTTTATCTTAGCGCCTAGCGGCGCCTTCATTTTCTTTGCGCCGAGCTGTATCTTGGCCGGCTTCTTAGCAGTCGCCGCCTCTCCATCATCTTCGTCGAAAAGTGTCTTGGTCGACCCAAGCACTTTACGCTTCTTCTTCTTAGGCACCTCCTCATTCAGACTAGAGGCATTACTCTCATCGTGCGAAGGGGCGAGATTGAACTTAACAGTCGCCGTCTTCTCCGCAGGTTCAGTGTCTTTAGGCTCAGGATGATTTTCCTGCTGTCCGGGTTCGGCACCCTCAGAAATCATTTCAAGGTTACTCTTCGACTGAAGGATTTTCTTTGAGGCTTTCTTGGTCAAAGCATTCTTCTTGGCCGAAGGTGCATCGCCAAGAACTTTCTTTGGTCTACCGCGGGTCTTGGGCACCATCTGAGGTTTCTCGGTCTCTGGGGGCGCCGTAGTAGCAGGTTCGGTTCCGTTGGAGTTAACTGTAGTTGAGGATTCATCTGCGCGAGCCGTCTCAGGCTCAGCTGGTTCTGGACCCGATCGTGGGCCGAGAATAGAATCTTCCAGGACACTTTCATCCATGTTCGATGCCTCTTCACTCATGCTCGAGTTTTTGGAACGGTTCAGAAATGGGGTTATGGAGAATGTAGACTTCTCGCCCACAATTGTCGGTTCAAAAGCAGCCTTCTTCGCTGCTCGCCGTGCTTTCATCGCGTCGTCTGCGCTTGGTGTTTGAATCTCAATGTGCGTAAAATCGCCCATACTCGCTTCTTGAGCCTTCCTCTTACGGAAAGCTTGCGTTTTTGCGGCTAGTTTCGTAGTATCTTCATGACTGGACATCCGAGCGTTTTGTTGCTGAACCTTGCGAAGCTCGGTTTGAGTCTTCTTTAGTTCTTCTTGCATACCCCGATATTTTATTTTAGCCTTCTCAAGCCTTCTTTCAAGCTGCTCATTTCGCCCTTCCAGTTCAGTCATGGCCGTTTCGAGTTCTTGGTGACGTTTATCACTCTCCTTCTGAAGCATGGCCAACTTCTTCTGCGAATCCTCAAGCTGGGTGCGGAGTTCAATTTCAGCAGAGTTGTCGGCTATGGTTTGTTGAGACTTCTTTGGGGCACGTTGTGCATTCTGCAATTCTTCATCCAATCTTTCTTTCTCTTCCTTCTCTTCTCTTAATTGCCGCTGAATTTCCTGTAGTTTCTTTCGGAGATCTGCTTCTGCTTCTCGAGTATTATCTTGATCTTGCAGCGCAATTGCATGGGTTCGTGCCTGCTGTTCAAGCTGGTCTTGTAGTCTTTCCCGTTCGGCCGTCTCGGCAGTCAAACTCTTCTCTGTTTCACGCAGCTTCTTGCGGAGCTCATCTTCGACCCGATCATTGCTTTCGCGATTCTGCATGGCCCGGCGCGTTGCCTTCTTCTCGTTCACTAGCTCAACTTCAAGGGTATTGACTTGGCGTTCGAGGGTAAGTTTTTCGGTGAGGACTGCTTGCTGCTGGTTGACTTGAGATCGCAAATGTTCGATTTCGGGCTTTAGATTAGCCAGCTCACGGCTTAGGGCGAGTTTCTCCGCGAGTACATTGGCAGAGCTTTCGTTGACGTCGTTCATTGATTGGAGTTCAGCCTAGCCAAGGTTAGTCCAGTAACAATTTTATATGTGCTCTACGCGAATATGATCCGCCTGGAGACCCACCTTAAGGTTTGAATATTCCCGTTCCTGCTTACGTAGCTGCTCCTCCTGAGAGCGAACCATAGCCGCTTTGGCTTCAATCTGAGCATTGAGGCTGTCGCAACGGGAGACAAGTTTCGCGTTTGTGCTAGTGTTGAGGTCGACTTCGTCTCGTAGTGTGGTGTTCTCATCTCGGAGTAATAGGATCCGTACGCGTAGCCGGCGGACATCCTCGTCTTTCACCAGGATTGCGGTATCGTGCCCATTCTTCTGGTGTTCTAGTTCGAGGTCATGGAGCAATTGGGTATGCTGAGCACGCTGGATACGTCCAAGCCGAGTCAGTCAGAGTCAAAACATGCTAGGATTCATGCTGCAGGCATACCTTCTCGCCGTCCATATTGCCCCGTTGCTCACGGGCGGCGGCAGCCTTTGCAATCCTCCCCATTTGGGCCAGACGGGACGCGTTGTATACCCGTGGGAAATTGGCAGATATGATTATGTTTTTGCAACAGCACTCGTCGAAGCCAAGATGAGAAAAATTTGGGTATTGTTTGGTTCCCAGCGTAATAGTTGTCGACCTATAGTCTGTACCCACAACCTTGTCAGAATAGATGGATGGGGGGAATGACGGTGTGCGAGAGCGTGTTTTGTGGGGGCACATAAGTAATGGAGAGGTCAACAAAGTGCCAGTTTCAGACTAGCGCATTACATAGTTGCCCAACTGTGGCTGCGGGGCGGCTTCACTGTGGCTCAAGCTTAAAAGCTGAAGCTGACGTAGCTGGGTGCTGCTAAGCCACAGTAGTACAGGGAACGACTCTTTGGCCTCTCAATTAAGGCAATTAAGGACACCTTTGCCTGCAACCACCCACTATCGAGCCAGGTACCACCTCTCTAAGCTCTTGTGGGAAATCGTGAAGCTGGATTGAGATCGAGGCAACAATCGATTGCCTCTCTGCACCTGCGTGTCGAGGCAGTTAGTTGGCTTTCTTGCACTTCTAACAAACAGCACAACACTGCCAATCCGGCCTTCTCTTCTCTCCCCGACGACAACATGCGCTGGTTGCCGGCCCTCGTCTCCCTCGTCGCCCTTCCTCTCGGGTCCTTCGCTGCCAAGTCGTCATCGTCTTCAGCCGACCGTTTCCAGACATTCCACACCCAGGCGGTGTCCTCTTCGCCCTTGAAGCTTGCCGACGCCAGCTATAAGAAGCTTACGTCTGCGCCCCGCGATTATTCGGTTGCTGTTCTCCTGACGGCCCTGGATGCCAAGTATGGCTGCCAATTGTGCGGCATGTTCCAGCCCGAGTGGGATGTGCTCGGTAAGAGCTGGGTCAGGGGCGACAAGAGCGGCGAGTCGCGTCTGATTCTGAGCACCCTGGACTTTACCGATGGGAGGGAGACCTTTATGTCGGTGAGTGCGCCTCAGGAACAGCTAACATGCTTGCATTTAGCTAACCAAGTGAACCCACCCATAGCTCGGATTGCAAACGGCACCGGTCCTCCTGCTCTTCCAACCTACTACCGGCCCTCATGCGGTCCCTAGTCCGGACCCCATTCGATATGACTTCGCAAACGGGTATGCAATTTATGAACAGTTGTGCACATCATCCTTGTTCAACCTGTGCTAACACATCCCTAGCATACCAAATGCTGAGGTGGTCCGTGACTGGCTGGCTCGCCATCTTCCCGACCGGCCCCATCCTCCCGTGTACCGGCCTGTCAACTATGTCCGCTGGGTTGTATCCATTGTCTCTTTCCTTGGTGTTGTAGGCGTCATCTTTAAGCTATGGCCGTATCTTTTGCCCATCGTCCAAAACCGTAACGTGTGGGCCGGCCTGAGCTTGATCGGTATCCTCCTTTTCACCAGCGGCCATATGTTCAACCAGATTCGCAAAGTGCCATATGTGGCTGGAGATGGTCGCGGTGGCATCAGTTATTTCGCTGGTGGATTCCAGAACCAGTATGGACTTGAAACACAGATCATCGCCTTCATCTGTAAGCTTCCTACCGGGTCCTCGTAACCGAAGTTACTAATGCTTGATAGACGGTCTTTTGTCTTTCGCCACCATATCCCTTGCTCTAAAAGCCCCAAGGACTAAAGACTCACATATACAGCAAATCATGGTTATTACGTGGGGTATCATATTGGCCGTCGTGTACAGCTTCTTGCTCTCCGTTTTCCGAGTCAAAAACGGCGGGTACCCCTTCAAACTCCCCCCCTTCATGTAAGTTGACCAAAAATTCACGGAGACAGAGTTTGAGTCACGTGTCTGTCGGACTAGAAACCGCCCTTTGCGCGATGTACTTAAAGGGTATGATTTCTCATAAAATAGAGCCAATGGAATACCCAACGAGGCAGGAAACCGGCCGAGGTGTTTCTATGGTTTTCAATGCCACGAAAGGACAATAAAACAAAATACAGATCATGCATCAGGAACGTATCAGTCCTTCGAAAAGCAATATAGTGCTAAGTTCATCGTCTAAAATTTATTACATGATTCAATCGAAAGACAAATGGTATGTCACAACCGTGTAATTTCAGGCTCTCGCAACATTGGTTGGACTTTAAGGTAACAAGCACTACATGGCATTCTTGACAGGAGGCAAGATAACATGAATTTTGGGAATGAGTCTCGGTTCATGATAGATATGGTGAATGCCAAGATTCCGCCCAGACCTCCATCCCCATCACGCACTCGCCTCTACTCCTTCTCCCCCTCCCACCATTCATAGTACGCTTCATGGTAAACAGTCACGGATGTTGTCGCGACATTATTGCTCATTCCCAATATTTGCCACTCTGCGGGATAGCCGTCTATTACCCCTATCCAGCCACTCCATCTTGTTTGGGTACTCAGTACAGCAGTCGTTCGGCTCGGCGTTCCGAATAATCATGAGGGCGGTGCATGAGGAGCTCAACCTCAGCAACCCTATGCCGCTCATTTCTACAAAGAGCCTTGTGCGTCCGAGTCGCATTCAAGGTCATCTTGCTCCGGCTTGGAGGCTTTAGCCGGTTGCTGATCATCTCTGGATGCGATGCGCGCGTGCGGCTAAACGGGAACACTTGGATGTCGAGCTCTGGCTGGAGTTACCTTACCTGCCCTCAGCTGTTTCAAATAACGAGGAATTTAGGCAAGCATCGTTACTCGTTGCCCCATATTCTTCTCAGTTATTCGTGCAATTATTCAGGGGGTGCCCTGATTCTTGGCTCGCTCCGGGGTATGTTCCTGGGTTAGAGCCAATCTACTGATCAACACTGGGCATAAACTGGGGAAACCTTGGCATTATACTCGATATTCTGTTTGGAGGCTCTTGGTATGGTACAGTCTCCCTCCGACTATTCATTGCTATTCTAAGTAAGCCCGAAAACCACCTTTCGAACACCAACTTGACATCACTCCAGTCAAGTTTCTTGAGCCGTACTGATTCAACCTGAACGAGGGTACAAGAGAGCTCAATGTTGAGACTTCTCCCACACTGATAATATATACAACAGCAAAGAGGCTTTGATAAAGCCAAGTCATAGGGTCCAGTTACATTGCATAATGAATATAAATTGGGTTGATTAATATGCCTAGACGATCCCCCCCCCCATGCGTGTTATGTAGGCCCGAACCGGTGGTCATACCAATAGGAACTGCTATCCTCAAATGGTAATCCATATACCGTGGGGTCTAGACACGCCGTGAATATGGCATTCTTGGCAAAATTGCCGCCTCGCATTCTCCGTGGCGGGATTAGCTGCAGCAGCGTCTCTTCGGAGGCTAACTACCGAGTAAGTATCGTGATCACGGGTTACGGGCCTGCTTCCTTATTGCACAGGTGATGAGACTGTGATGTCGCCCCTTCATAGAACAGTATAAGAAGTAACGGGACACCACCTCGGTCATGTCCTGGTTCCTCTCATCACGCTCGCTCCTACTCAACACAGCATCAAAAGTGCCACAGCAAAAATGAAGGCGGAAATTGCAGCAGCTCTCTTGGCGGCGGGTGCCCTCGCTGCCCCATCAGAAAAGGCTCCTCGCAAGGCTGCGGCGGCCTGCTCGTCGGCTGTCAAGCTTGACGCGAGCACCAACGTCTGGACGAATTACAAGCTGCACCCCAACAGCTTCTACCGCAAGGAAGTCGAGGCCGCCGTCGAGGCCATCACCGACTCCTCGCTGAAGACCTCCGCTGCTAAGGTTGCCGACGTCGGTAGCTTCCTATGGCTGTAAGCTTTTCGTGTTCAAGATTCTACTATACGGCCTGAGAGCTAATTCATGTCTCAGCGACACCATCGCGAACATCGCCAAGTTTGACGATGCCATCGCCGACCTTCCTTGCGAGAACATCTTGGGTCTCGTCATCTACGACTTGCCCGGTCGTGATTGCGCCGCCAAGGCCTCCAACGGTGAACTCGCCTACAACGAGATCGGCAGATACAAGACCGAGTACATTGACCGTAAGCAGATGATATCCCTAAGGTATCCCCGAGGAAGCATCACAGCTGACAGAGAACTTAGCCATTGTCGCGAAGCTGAAGGCCAACCCCAACTACGCCTTCGCTCTCATCATCGAGCCCGACTCGCTCCCCAACCTCGTCACCAATGCCGACCTGCAGACCTGCAAGGACAGCAAGAGCGCCTACGAGGAGGGTGTCGCCTACGCTCTCAAGCAGCTCAACCTTCCCAACGTCGTCATGTACGTCGACGCCGGCCACGGTGGCTGGCTCGGCTGGGACGCCAACCTGAAGCCCGGCGCCGAGGAGCTGGCCAAGGTGTACAAGAACGCCGGCAGCCCGAGCCAGGTGCGTGGTATCGCGACCAACATCGCGGGCTGGAACGCGTGGGACCAGAGCCCCGGCGAGTTCTCGGACGCGTCGGACGCGCAGTACAACTCGTGCCAGAACGAGAAGATCTACCTCGAGAAGTTCGGCGCGGCGCTCAAGACGGCCGGGTTCCCCAACCACGCCATCGTCGACACGGGCCGCAACGCCGTCACGGGCCTGCGCGAGGAGTGGGGCAACTGGTGCAACGTCGACGGCGCCGGCTTCGGCGTGCGCCCGACCTCGTCCACCGGCTCCGACCTCGCCGACGCCTTCGTCTGGGGCAAGCCCGGCGGGGAGTCCGACGGCACCAGCGACACCGGCGCCACCCGCTACGACTCGTTCTGCGGCAAGCCCGACGCCTTCAAGCCCTCGCCCGAGGCCGGCGAGTGGAACCAGGCCTACTTCGAGATGCTGCTCAAGAACGCCAAGCCCGCGTTCTAAGCGAGGGCCATCGCGACAAAGAAAAAGAAAAAGAAAAAGAAAATCACTCGCTCTATCTCGCTAGGTCCGCTGGGAAAAAGAGAAGAAGATGATGATGATCGTCGATGGTTGCGTCGAGTTCCCCCAAGCAACTAGGCAATGGTCCGGCTGCTGATGAGTAGGCCTTCCTTCGCTTTCTCTCGTTCAAGGAATCGCCGTCATCTGCCAGGCCTTGCTCCTTCTATGCCATATCTCGTATCCAGGTGTACATAGCTTCTTCAGTATATACATTAGTTTCTCTTTCACTTTGTTGTTGTTATCTGTGACGTTAACCAAGTTCGTTATCTAAATACCAGCTGTGACCTCTTCACGTCGGGCCGATACCAGGTGTCTTCCGTTCAAGCCAGGGGCATCTTTATTTATCTCCCTGCCCACACATGCACAGGTGAGATTCCCGCATATGTACCTTCATCAAGGCCACCAGGTGGGTAGTGTGCGCAAATTTCGAATACAGAGGAATTGGACATGACATCTCCCTTGTTCTATTGCTTTGCGCTGGCTCCTCACTAAGCTGCGAATTAATGACGTGGGCGGTTCGCGCCGTGAAACCAGACCCTTACCCCCCACATTGCTATATCGGCCCAACCGTGACTGAGGATGGGAGCCGTGGAGCTCATACAGTCTGGTAACATGGCCTCGAAGGCGAAGGAGAAGGGGGCGCGATTTTCATGGTTGAAACGACTAGAGCACTTCACATGGGCGAATTTCACACTTCCTATGGCAACAGGGGGTCTCTCCCTGCTGCTAGCTGAACAGACGCAGGGTTTCACATTCCGTGGGCTTCAGACGATTGGGAAATTCTTCTACATCCTCGACCTCGTCATATTCACGCTCGTGGCCTCTGCCATCTCATATCGCTTCATCAAATTCCCCGGCACTCTTAAGAAGTCCATCGTCCACCCTACCGAGGGACTCTTCTTGGGCACATCCACTCTTAGCCTGGCTTCGATTATCAGCGGAATCGCGAGATACGGTATCCCGTCCTGCGGCGATTGGCTCGTCGTAGTCTACCGGGTTCTGTTCTGGATCTACTTTGCTGTGACGTTCCTCGTCGCCGTGGGCCAGTATGCATTGTTGTTCACGTCCCCTGAGTTGAAGCTCGCGGATATGACGCCAGCTTGGGATCTGCCTGTTTTTGGATTCAGTATGAGATTTTTCCGATCTATTTTCTTCTATTATGGCAGATTTCAGAGTATAATCTTTCTTCTTAGGCCGAAATAGAATTCAGGAGCTTCTGAAGCACTCACAATTCACGCTCAAAAATAGACATGACTGACTCCGAGTGTTCTAGTGCTTTCGGGGACGATCGCTGCAACAGGAGCCGGACTGCAGCCCCCGGACCAGGCTGTTCCTATCCTCGTCGCCGGCCTGGGTGCGCAAGGGTTCGGACTCCTGGTTTCGATCTTTTTCTACGCTTGCTATGTGTCTCGGTTGATTCAATATGGGTTTCCAAGACCCAACTCCCGACCGGGAATGTTTATTGCTGTTGGCCCGCCTGCCTTCACCGGTCTCGCTATTCTCGGCATGGCGAACAATTTCCCGCTCCACTATTACAACTTCGGCCCCGACGAAATCACCGTCCAGGTTCTCCGTATCCTCGCCACGACAGTATGCATATTCATATGGTTCCTCAGCCTTTGGTTCTTCTGCATTGCGGCCGTGGCAAACCTGGCTGTCTGTAGGGAGATGAGTTTCCGTCTAAATTGGTATGCGTTCATTTTCCCGAACGTGGGTTTTACGATTGCCATCATCTCAATCGGTAAAGCTTTGAATAGTCCCGGTGTGCTAGGTGTTGGTAGTGCCATGACTATACTGCTAGTCATTGGATGGGCAATCATAGTGATCAAGCATGTTCAGGCTATATGGCAAGGACATATCTTGGCTGATGGTAGAGATGAAGATTATTACGTGGACGAGAGAAGCCATCGTCACGTGAAGAGATTTGAAGGCGAATCAGAAAAGCAGGCGTAGCGTTCATGAATCACAGGTGATCATTTCATCTCTTTTACTCTAATTTTTCCTACTCTTTGCTGTTTCTGTTCTCAAACTTCCCAATGCGCGCTGCCCATCAATTTGCCTATCTACAGGACTTTAACCCCTCTTAAGTTCAAAATGAAGAACCAACAATATCCAAGTGCTACCTCATATGGTACATTGCGTGAAGGGCCACGAAAAATTTCCGTTGCCTCTCTTCGCTTCATTGTAAACAAAATCAGATAGATAAACATAACCATCGTCATCCAACTACGTTCCTGCCATTTTCCGTATCAGTGTAATCATCCTCCATGATCAAATTATCGTATTTAAAGGGCCAATTATGACGTCTCTTCATAAAAACATATATCGCTCCCGAAGTCATATCAGATGGAACAGCATGGAGTTGATCTAATAGTATTTGTATGTCCGATGTGAGACGACATATACTCTCATCAAAGAACGTCATGTATATGAGTCGTCACTATCCTTGCCGCTAGAACATGTCACGGTTTCTGCAAAACTATCCATTGAGGTATCGCCCATTAACAACTCCAATGCGTTCCTTTCAGCATAGCATCTCTTAGCCTTCTGGCCTACTGATATGATAGATCACATAGGGTTTGTTCTAACAACGAGAACAGGTCGACTGACTCAATGGTGTTGAGGGCTCGATTTGGTCAGTTGGTGGATATGGGGTGCTGTCAACGAGTACTTTGTTGCGATCCCGATATATGTCCATCAAAAGATTCGTTGATTGTATCGTAAGGTGAACCACATATAATTCCACGCTTGCCACGGAGCAGAACTATAGGACTCCCTGTACTGAAACACTACTGGAAGTAGAACGCAGCCAAATCGGATGTTTGATCTGCCCATAGCTATTGTATACGTACCGTGGTAACACTTTCACACACTGAGCTGGACTGTTACAGGGAATTTACGCCGACAGCGAAGCATAGAGTCGGATTTCGCTGACGGGGATGAAAATCAACGATTCTTTCAAACAGGGGTGAACTCAGGGGGCAAGTCTCACATGATAGAGGTAGGGGGCTCGGAAAATACGGAAAGAGTTGAAAACGATACCAAGACTCGCATATGTAATGTGTGCCGCACGCAAGATACGATAAAAAGAACATAGTTTGCATCACTACCGTTCAATCTACACCCTCACCGCTCATTGCACTACCAAGACTGAAAGAATTGCCCGTCTCAGGGGTTCGTAAGGACGTAGTTCATGGCGCGTTGGGGCCTTTCCCAAAGCTCTATCCTCCTTTAGGACACGAAACAAGCTGACATCTGGGCTTACGCGAAGAGAACAGAAACATACTTTCCGCTTTGCAAAAGCGCCTACCATTCCAGTTCATCCTACATTTTTTTGTCACCAGTGTTGCGGCTAAAACTTATTTAAAACCAGTCTAATTAAACTAACATAAGTCCCTTCATGGGGTTCCTTTAGTCCGAGCGTACACATCAAGGAAGCATATTCACGTTAGTACGATATACTCCCAGGACTTCTGATCAACGTTAGTATTTTTGGAGTTGAAGATTCCGCTTCATAAGCACCACAATCCGGAATCACGGATCACATGCGACTCTCGAAAAAGGCAATGGTGTTTGCTTCTATGTAATAATTGGGTTTGCATCATGATCCATGCCGTTCCCGAATCTTGGACTCAAATAAGTATATTGCAAGAATAGATACAAGTAACGTTTAGCTGCAAGTCATAACCAAATATCTGATAACCTCCTGATAGTGTCGTATCTCTCGAGGAGGAGCGTAGAAAGTAGCGTTACTATACGTTTTTCTGTGAGACGTTTGGTATGGCGGTGTTTTTTAAAGTTATATCGGATGCTGGCTCCTTTGAAATGGCTTCTATCCAATAATAATAGCAGCAACGCGTAGCAAATATGCTAGGTGAGCATGAGGGTAAATTGGCTAAGACACATTGTCAATGAACAAGGTAATTGACAGATAATTAAATAAACTACCTCATCTCACTTGGTATAATACGGAGTCCCAATTCCAGAGAGGCTTCATAAGAGAATCCTTCACAATTAATGCGGCTGCTAATTTAACAACGTAGTATTCTGCGGCATTTTTTCACTAATTATGCTCACATGCTCGGATATGTCCCTGCTGCCGGTATTCACTAATTGACCCTACTGCCAGGCACGATCATGAAACATTACTTTTCTACTCAATACCTTCACGCTCACAAGTTCGAATTTCAATAGAAGTGCGAGCGCCTGGGACGTGCGCTTCATTTCCGACTTCGCTCTATATTTTTCTAACCAAAGTTCGATAGTGTAGATTTTCAAATATATCTTCGTAGGTTATCTACGTCTTCTACACGGCCCATGTCACACGAGATGCAAAGACAGACGAGATATAGCTTTGTTATGGCGATCTCATTTCAATGCTGCCACCAGTAAGCGATGCAACGGACGGCGGGCTTAATTAGCATCGAGACGATGGTTGCTCATGTCATTTGCAAGGGTCTCGATCCACCCGTGGCAGCATTGTCAGATTCTATCACTTCCCTGTGAGTATCGATTTTGACTTCGAGTCTGTGAGTTACGCTGGTAGGAAAAGCCTTTCATAGTGCCTAATATCGCGATCTACGTACGTGGCTTCTGAATCATAATAGCGTCACGCTCGGATGTGTGAAGACTACTCCTAAAGCGTGCCTCCTTGGACGGGGATCGAACTTGCTGCTGCAGTCATTAGGTTATATTCTGAAAGCTTCAGACGGATAGAAAGATCCCAGCGTTCTGAAGGGTTGTGCCAAATGCCTGCGGTGCGTCACTTGTAGCTACGATTCTGAGTGGGGGTGACTCTTGGTTGAGTAGAGTATCCAACCCTGGTGTCGGGCAAGGTGGAGTGAAAATTAACGCTTACACTGGCCATGGGCCTTCCAACCAAAAGACCATACAATATTAAAACTCTCCTGCTTTAAAGCTGGACAACTTAACCAGATAAAGTGGAGAAAATATAAGATTTATATTACAATAAACTTCATGATACATGTTATCAGTTATAGCTTTTATCTTGTTTTTCCTATTTTATTCAGCCGAGCTATTCAGCTTTGAAGTAGGAGAGTTTGTGTGGTGTGTGGTCTTTTGCTCGGAGTGTAAGTGTTAATTTTCACTCCACCTTGTCGGGTTCCCCTATCTAGAAGGGTTGCGACTAGGTAGATACCGAAGAAACGACGAAAGAGATGAGGCTGACCACCTTACTAAGACTGGTGGCGACTGAGTCAGGTTCCTCTCCACCCTGATACGGGGACGGTGCACGGTGGCAGATACGGATCGTCGCCGGCAGGATGAATACTTGCCTAACGAGCCTAGTTAGTGGACGGCTGGAACAGGTTGCCGGCACTTGAGGCGGGTTGACGGATGACAGGCTCGACAGGTACTATACAAATTAACTAAGGGCGCTCCGAGACTGCGAACATATAGAATACTGTATGAGAACTTTGGGCGGAGGAGCTAGCAGGGCACTTGTTCCCGGAAAACAATAGCCTACCTATTTACGCGCGATTTGCGGCTCGACATACTCATGCCGGAGATGGCGATGTGGCGTGGTGGATGGTGAAGGGTTACTTGTGTATGCGGCTTAGCGGCTCCAATACCGGCTTCATATTCCGGGCTAAGGGGCTCAAACCGCAACGGTATTGCCGTCCTGTATGCTGTCTATGATTGGCGATTTCGGTCCGTGACAGGAAGCCGGGGTGGGGAGTCAGTATAGTTTGTCCTCTAGATGATATTAGCGGCCGCAACTATATGTATAGTGCACAGTAGACAGTCTTGACAGTAGAACAAGGTTACGAGCCCAACTCGCCCAATTCAGGGATTTCCCAGCTGTTTGTCCGCGGCGCTGGGTTTACAATCCTAGTGCACCCCTTACCCAATGCATCTATCTGGCCCCAGTGTTCCGGTTTTCTTATCTATCACTGTGCGTCGCTTGGCAGTTAGACGGCAATGAGCCGGACCAGATGCTCGGAAACGACGTGAATCTATGTAATGATGATTGGTATGGTTTACTCTTGGCGCGACCAAGAATTGTACAGATGCATTCCAAAGCACGATATCTATAATTCCAGTTACCAATTCTGTGAATACGTTTCTGTCACATCCAAGAGTTCACTGCTGAAAGCGGACACAGCGAATTCTCAAACATGTATTTTGACTGTTGCAAAAACGACCAAAAACTTAATATCATATCATGTCTATTATTTCGTAAAACTCTATTACTGGGATATCTGGTTCCGGGAAAGACAGGCCTGGGATTGCTCCTTGCGGGATATTCAAGTGGCTCCGTATCAGTGAAACTTATTCTATGTACAAAGTAGGATGGGCCGAGCCACCATTATAATCTTCCTTACTTGGGAAGTAACCTCGCGTCTCCTTCAGCGCGATGGTGATCCGGTGAACGACTGTAAATAGGCAAGCCGCGCATTTTGGCCCAAAAGCTGAGAAAGTCCGCGATTTCGTAAATTCGATTTGTTACATGGAAGCCAATAATGTCGCTTCCGTCATGCCAGATGCGCTGTCATCGCTCGGATTCGTCGGGATGATCGATGATCGAGTGCTCAATATGAGTCGAGAGAATTATTTTGTCTTGAAGGTTGATTCGATGAGGACTGTGTGATTTCGGATCGCACCAGTATAATATTCTGGGGAATCGGCTTGTTCGTATTGGGCCCTTTACCAATGCTGGTCAGAGCAATGTCATCACATTCCCCGGACCTCGAACTATCGTCACCAAACCGGACGTAGCTGTTTCCGATCCGACTGGCCTTGGAGTTTGCGTACCATGTACCGGCTGTTGAGCTTCCCTGTGTGTCCTTTCCGGTAATCTTGGCCCGGGCTCGACGATATAGTGGACGTAAACTTGGGAGACAGGCCGACACAATACCGAAAGCAGGCTCAACGGACGATAACAAGAACACATCGGCTTGGACCCATGTGAGATCAACTTCAACGGTGAATTTGTAAAAGGCCCAGATGCGCACGGCGCTGACAACACAGACCCTAAATATTGTTTAGAAGAGGTTTCGTAAAACTCTTATGCACGCAACTTACAGGCCTCCCAATAACATAACTGCGCAGACACCGATCTTCTTCTTCGTGGTCATCTGAAGCGCCAAAATCTCGGGAATCGGAACAACCAGGACCAGGAGATCGGCAACAAGATTGAGCACGGTTAAGCTAAGGAAAGAAGCGTTGATATCGAGGCATGTTCCGGTGGCGCCAAGGAACTTGGTCCAAAAGAACTCAGTGGGCATGCAGAGTGCGCCGGCGACGGACCAGATGGAGAGCAAATATCCAGCGGTAAAGAACGCTGCGAAGCCCAACCGGATGTGAAACCATGATGATCCTCTTTCAAATAATCGGCGGTAGAATAGCAAGATTGATAGCTTCGTAAAAGAAACACTGCCAGCATAAATATATGTATACGAGTACAGCAACTGTAGGTGGTTAGTTTTGCATTGCTAATCGTCATCCCTAGGCGCGTTCGCTTACTCGAAAGATATTCGCTACCTCCTGCGGATGTAGAGACCAAACATGCCTACCGGCCCCGGCTTGGGCTCCCAGAATAGTGATAACGAGCGTGCCATAGGTGAAGATCTAGCATGGTCAGTGACTTACAATACCTGTGGAGGTCGGGTTGGCCTACCAATGCGACTATCATCAAATAGTCATCGGCCATCATGCCGAAGCGCTGGAAGTTCCTCGCCCATATTCTAAGACCCAGAGCGATTGTCGCCAAAGTCGTAGAGAAAATTGCCACCACAATAATAGCTGTTTCCTGTTTTGCCTCCAAGTCGATGCCAGGTGGAGGAGGTCCAAAGACCTGTAAGATGGCCGGATCGATCTCCATTGTCGTCTTTAACGATATTCCCTCCCTGGTTGCCGATACCCAATGCACACAACAACTGCGCCAAGAAAACAGACAATGTGATACCGACGACAAAGGAGCTGGAAATGATGGAAGGGCAACGCTTATATTATATGAGTAATGAAGGAATGAAACTGAAAAAGGATTGGACTGTATCGGAAAAGAGAGATGGAGGGCTACCTTGACTAAGAAATAGATCTGCCTCAAGATCTCTACAAAAAGGTTGCGCACGCTGCGCGGGAACCCGCGGTACTTTAGCTCACTACACTAGCTTCGAGGTCATCACGCGGAGCTACATGGGGCCTAAAAGTCGTAAGGATTTCCGTAGGATCAGGTTTGGTCTGATCATTGCGAAGCCCAGGGGAGCGAGCAAGGGCCCCCTACCATTGTAGTCCATTTGAGATTGGCAAGTGGCTCTGCGTTCTTTTTACCTATAGCAGAACCTGGACCAAACCCAGAGCTATGGTATTATGAAAGCTGCAATATTACAATTACATGGAATCGGGACACGCTTATACCTACTAGAGTGTGATTAGTGTATGGCGACAATATGGGGATAGGCGGGAAGCGAGAGCCATGGTAGAGTATAATGCTTCAACTCCAAGTATAGATTAGCGCACTTCAAATTATCCAACCTCGCCAACATGGGCTACCAAGGCTACTACTCAGTTTTACTGTATTGTGCATTTGGCAACGATGCCAGGTTAGGCAATCAGTGGTAAGGCTTGCGAATAGCCGTGGGAGAGTAGCCTATCTAGTCCAATGAAAAATTTGAACTTATTCTAGAAGAATATCTTGGCAAGCTCCGCATTCTGCAACGGTCCCAGAATAAAATACTGTCGAGACAGTACTAATGTACGCGATTGACTATGCCATTAGGTAAATCATGCGGATTGTCCTTCCCATTTAGAAGCGATCTGCTGCCGCGTCTCACGATACACGTAGGGCGTAAATTCTTTCCCGCTGTTATTGCAACTGCCGATATTACCAGCCAGCCCTTGGATGTTAACTGAGTTCTAATATAGGAAATTGTGTCTTTAATGATATCAAAACTTGTAAGTACAAGAGGGTTCCCGTTGACCTAGCCAAGCTAGCGTCCTAGTTCGTCATGCTTGGTAGTGTAGGTAACTAACTACTATATTCTATATCTAAAGTACGCAGGTAAAGCATAATAGAGGCACGAGTGCACTGTATCTGTGAAGCTGGTCGTATCCGTGGCCTTGGATCTTGGTTGGGTTTAGGGAGTATAGTGGCTGCACGTGTTGCGAACAAAATCCCCATCAGTTAGTCTGGCACAATTGTAAGTATAGATAAATTTGAATATCTTATAAAACCCAAGGTACTGCGGATAATGGATTCATGGTCGCCACCGTTAAATCGGTATATCTGTACAGAGTACATAGTTTGCGCTGCTTTTGACTTCAACAATTCTAGGGGCTGGAGCAGGTTCAAGTGTTGCGCCTATCAATACCATTACGCCGTAGTCTCCGCACTAGGTACACGTATTCGGTCAGTCGACATGGGCTGACACATGGCAAAAGCCGCAATGTCACCATAAGGAGAAATACGAAAGGGTCCTAAACGGGTGACTAGGTACCGGTATCCTCTTTTTCCGGGGAATAGAATGAGAACCTGGCGAATAGAAGAAGCGGGAAAATACTTACGGTACGTACTGTAAAAAGAAAAGACCTCGCTCAAAACTATCTCTAAAATAAGTAGAACCTAACCTTTTATGAACTCAGAAAAGGTTAGGTTCTGGGGTCAATTTTCTTTCTAGAAAAGTCGTGCAAACGAGATTACTAAACTTGACAGTGCTAATTAATTTTCAGGGGTTGGCTAGAAATTCCGCTCCATCACGGTGCATGATGACCCTGGTATACTGTACCATGCTCCATACCTTAGTCGCCTCAACCAATTTCCACATACTAAGTACATACAGTGGATTGGATTACATACTTACATATACCTAGCAATAGGTAATACCATACTGCTGGACTTCATCTCGGGCACACAAATATTGCATCTCATAGCTACCTAAAGAGGTCTCTGCCAGGCCATCCTCTTCTGTAGATGTCAAATATGGAATTATGCACTGTTGGTTGTGGTGGGCATTGTCCAATGTCAAACGGCGGAACTCAAGTTGTCTCTCTGGCACCTGCTGCATTAGGACTGGGATAAAATGCGATGGGGTCAACCAAACAGTTCCCTTTTCCCCTCTAGTCTGAATCTCTCAGTCTTACACAAGGAGAAACCAAAATGTTACACTTACACTAGGTAAGCTTGACGCGTAGAAAGAATCACCAGTGTCTTGGAGAAGCTTGGAACGAATGCTAAGCCTCAAGTCGAACCGACACTGAGGTCGTACTGGGAATCACCCTGGAAATCGCCATGGGTCAACCCAGAGTCCCATTCTGACGTTGCCTGCCCTGACCCAGGGGTTTGTGTCGAAGTCCATCATGCACACCGACAACCTTGGCGGGGCATACTATTTGGTCTATCCATTCGGCGAGGAGAGCTCATAAAACGGCTGTACCTCTCAATTTTGTCCCACAAGCCCCGCGAACACCCCTCATCTTTGTTTCGTTCTATCATCTGATTTCGACAGTTCATTGGGTACTTTGTTAGTAAGATCTTACCAGACCAAGATGCCTTCGGAGTACGCAAGTAAGATCCCGAGCCTCATTCCCCTGGAGAAGGGTGGCCCCAAGGGATACATTCGTTTCGTGTTTCCCATTGAGTTAGGAGACAACTACGACGCAGATGCGGTTTTTGATATCCTTAAGAAAGGCCTCGAGGGCGCCAAAGCGCGAATTCCCACACTCGCTTGTGAAGGCGTACCAGACCCAGATGCACAGCAAGCTGGTGTGCTTAAACTACAGGAATATAACGACTACGATACAATCACCAAGAAAGACTTGAGAGCCCCTGGGGCTTTCCCTCATACCTATGCCGAAATCAAGGCAAAAACGTTTCCCGTCGAGGCCTTTCCCGGTGACCTGATTTGCCATCGCTTCACCTGGCCTTCTCCTGAGGAGAGGCTTCCAGTAGCCGATTGCCAGGCTAACTTCATACCCGGAGGCTTGCTCTTGACCTGCTGCTTCTTCCACGTCTTCGGCGACGCCAAAGCGTATTACACATGGCTTGAGACGTGGGCCGAGGAATGCCGCCGATTACAGGGTGAGACAGGCCCTCGAAATGAGATCCCCGATGTCTTCTTTACAGACCGAGAGAAGCATATGAAGCCTTCAGGTCGCAATGCCGGAAAACCCGAGGACCACCCGGAAGTCCTCGTCTTACCGTTTACTCCGGAGGGTGCGCCGCCGAAGATGATCTCACGCGAGCATGTTGGGCAGGTCTTCCGGCTCAATGCGGAGCAACTTGCGACCCTCAAGGCAGATGCATCGCCGACCAACGCATCTGAGCCTTCCGATCAGACTTGGGTTTCTACCAATGACGCCCTTTCAGCATTGATGTGGCGCTCGGTCATGGCGGCGCAGTTCCAGCTAGATGAGCTTGAAGGCGACCCAACGTCAGTTTTCAACATTGCGGTAGACGGGCGGCCACGCACTGATCCACCCGTGCATCCCCGCACCCTGGGCAACTGGCTGGGATGGGTGATGCCACAGATGCCTATCCGCAAGATGCTCGCTCGTCAAAGCGTGGCAGATCCAGCGCTTGTTATCCGCAAGGCTGTTTCAAAGCTTAACGACCAGTACGTGGATAGTCTGGGCGCACTGTTCGAGAGTGCCGTGGATGTCAACCGTGTCGTGGCTACAGCCTTCATCGACGTGCCCGGCTGCAACTGCGTCCAGACCTCCTGGATTAACCTTGGCGTCTATGGTCTTGACTGGGGCAAGACACTGGGTGGCAAGATTCAGGCAGTTCGTAGCCCGGATGTCGGTGTTATCAACGGTGGCTCGCTTGTTCTACCGGCTCTACCCGGTGGTGGCATTGAGCTAATCATCGGCGTCGAAAAGAAAAGTCTGCCCCGACTGCTGAAGGACCCTCTGTTGGCTAAGTATGCCACAGCTATTACAATGTGATAGTCACATTAGAGGTTTACGGGCTTAGATTTATAGACTCCGGAACGTCATGAAGGGTGTACTTCAAAGCTAAGAACTAGGTAGAAACAGTAAAAATTAGGCAATGATATTGTCCTATCCCAACTTCTTTCTCCTACGTTTCAGGCACTTTGCTCAAGAGATACGAACTCTACGGCATCCCATCTTGTTTCTAAAGCATCAATTAGTCGTTGCGGTATAGACTTCATAGGCCCCCAATATTTCAAAATTGTTTATATGTGAAATATCGCAACACTTTACTAGGGGTTCTGATCAGGGTTCACATCTATCAGTGGGGAAGACACGTACTTAGTACATAGGTTGGTAGCGAGGGTTCGGACGAGGGTAGGGTTGTAGTGCGCATAATTAGCTTGTTTCTAGTTGCAGTAGCTCTGATCTAGCTGCATCCGTCATGGATCATCTTCCACGGTCTCGATTTATCTATGTACTTAGTCTAGTTGAGCTAGTCGCAACGGTGCTCTCGGCTCTTGGACCAGCTGCGCCGCAACTCGAAGCAAGGTCAGAAGCAAGGTGGGCGGGAGGAGCGGGAGGGGCTTGAGGGGTACAGTACTGTACTTAAGTATTAGCCTACCCTGGTCTAATCCTAGTTCTCACTTCCCGTAACAGGAAAATGGTTGACGTTTGGCACACAGTGAAACATTGTTATACCGTGGATCATCTCGATTCCAGACGAACGACGACTGCAGAAGCACACCGACATGTGGAGACGAGCGAATCCCCAAAGTTCGTCTACCAGTTTGCCAGTCTACGCGGTATGTGTTGTACAGTAGTTAGTTGCGCATTGCTTGTGCTTCACATACTAACCTACATCTAGTCTAGATATATACTACTATCACAAGATATTACTGTATTATTATGGCAGTGCCAATTTGACATTACTACCAAGTTGGTATAGTATAAATTTAATAGTGTGGTGCCGTATGTGAAGTAGGAAGCGCGCGGTAATTCCGAGCTGCCGGCAGTATGCCGCTGTCGAAGCTGTCGTTGTTCCGGATTCTGTCCGTTGTACTGTAAAGACTGTACAATATATCTACGACCTCCTTTCCCTAACATGTATGTTCCCAGTACCCCGGAAACACCCAACTGTCAACTCAAGTGCTGACGTGTTTTGCTTGCGTTACACCAGCACGTTTGTTTGGTGCTATAGCATGTCTGTAAACGGGGATATACGCTGCAATGATACACTTGAACTCAAGTGATCTGCCGCATCGGTTCTGCAATGCAACATCGGTGGAGGTCCCATTCCAGGGACCTTTCTAATTAAGTGATAATTCAGCGATTTCCAGGCTCAAAATACGAGTACTTCGTTTATTTTGTGTTGGTAAAATGTGCGTAAGCTCTCGGTGTGATTAGATGCCGTAACGGCATACCTATTTTGTGCATCTTTATTGGCAATACTGGAGCCATCGACACTACTGCAGATCGTGGCATAAATCTGGCAGACAACTTGGAGATGGCGCATAACTGGTGAAACAGCTAACCAGAGAATCCTTGGCTAGAGCTGAAGTGAGCAAGGTGAGTGATTATGGTTAAATTTCTATCTGACGACTTGGACCTAGCGGCATCACCCGCCGTCAGGTTACACTAGTGTGTCTTTAGTCTCCTGCTATGGCTGTACTGTACCGTAACAAGATTAATGCAAGGACCAAATTGTCCTGATAGGTGTGGTGGTACGGAGTATTAGACTGACTATTTTTACCTATAAAACCCGACTTGACAAGGCGCTAGGCCGCTCGAGACGGGGTTAACGCACGAGCCCTTTTGCACTGGGTTACATAGTAGAATATTAGGTAGTTCGAAAGTTGCAGTAAAGTTAATTCTAACCTGCTTAAGTGCACTAGGGGTATGTCCGTACATAGTGTACTTAGTAAGACATTATCGGAATGTGGGAGGGACTGTGGAAACCTTATTCGCCCCGGCTCACGTCAAGAATACCCAATTTATTGGCGACAACCGTTGCCAAGGTTTTAAAGGTTAGTGTTTTGGAGAGGAGTTTCTGGAACGAGTAATCCAGGCCAAACTCCTTGAACAGCCATGATCGCAGCTCAGTGCCAACCATACTATCCAGTCCATAGCTACCAAGCGAAGGGCCCTCCAACTCAAAATCCTTGGTCGGGATCATCAGGATCCCAGACATGCGTTCCATTATGCGTGTCGCAATGACCGTCACCACGGCTTCGGGTCCTTGTGCTCGGGCTGTCTCCAAAGTTGTCGCGAACCCCTGTTCCTGAGTTCCGACTTGGCTATCAAAACTGGAGCTACCACGTGCGGCATCGACGGCAGCCCGCAGGTGACAGAAACGCGCATTGTTGAGCCAAAAGGGATCCGTGATATCGGCCTTTTCAGACCCAATGGCGTTACCGATCTCGCGGGCTTCCATACCCATAATGAGATGAGAATTTGAGGAAATGGCTAGATGTGGGGACCCCGGGGACTGCTGCTGAGATCGTGTGTTCATGGCTGTCGCAATGCCGCGTAGCATCTCGTCTTCACTGATACCGTAGAGCCCCTTACGCATAAGCGATGCCTCGATCGCGTCATCTTCAGCTACAACACCGACGTCAAGCACCATGGGTAAAGCCAGCGACGTAGCCGCTAAACCGGTAGCTGTACGATGTCGTGCCAGGGCGTCCAGAAAGCTGTTGGCAGCGCTGTAGTTGCTTTGGCCCGTATTGCCGAGAACCGCTGAGACAGAGCTCGTCATCACGAAGAAGTCAAGCCGGGCGTTGCCGAGCGCCTTATGCAGGCTCAGCGCACCGTGAACCTTGGGGACAATGGCAGCCATGTAAGAAGCGTGGTCCATCTGTTCAAACATATTGTCCTGGTTTTACGATGTCAGTAACCTTCCGCAGGACGGAAATATCGTGTACGTACCTTCAAAACCATAGCCGCGTGGACGACACCGCGGATTGGCCGCTCGGCTTGTAGAGAATAGACGATGCATTGCATGGCGACTTCATCGGAGGCATCAGTCCGGTACACCCTAGTTGAAGCACCCGGACATTTCTGGATGCTTGCTATAACTCTGGCTGCTTCAGGCTTGCTTGCGCCTGAGCGAGAGATGAAAGCGAAGTGTCTTGCACCATGTTCCATCATCCATTTTGTTAGGCTACGGCCTAGCCCACCCAAGCAGCCGACCAGGACATAAGTTCCTTCACTTGAGAAGGCGACCTCAGGTGCTTCCGAGACCACGTCGCCGCTAGTACTATGGGTATTATGATGAGTCAGTTTCGACGTGCACTCTAAAGCGTTAGGAGAGGGCTCTGTGAGCTGTGCCCATTGCGCTTGAGTGTGGTGTGCCTCAGTTACGATACCATTTGTAGCTGAATTGGGCAAGTGCGGCAATATTGTCGGCATAGCGCCACCATGCTCCTCTTGGTTTACTGCTGGCTGAGGAATATAGGGGTATAGGCGAGAAACTCTTAAGACGCCCTCATGCAGCCAAAACTCAGTATCGTTATTTGAGCTTAAGTGACCCATAGCATCAATTCTATTAATGATTGCGTGGGCGATTTGATTAATCGGCTCGTCATGGTCGACGTCAAGCAAAACTGCCCGTAGTGATGCTTGTTCAGAACGGACTACGCGAAGGAAACCTTCTGCTAACCCCCCCTTTGCCGAATACCCCTCTTGAACACCCTGAGTCAGCCAGAGTAAGGGAGCGCCTGAGGCGAGAATAGTTTTCAAGTTTAAGAAGTCTAGCTCGGTAGGTGATAGCAGTGTTTTCCCTTCTCTGTCATCAATAACGACACATTGTTGGCCGGAGGCGACAAAGTTCGTAGATACGGTTCTTCCATGTCCAGCCAAAGCGTTAACTAAGCTCGTACTGTCCGAAGTTGAGGGTCCGAGTGAAACCAACGAAATTTCGTAATTACTACCACTAATACCGTTAGAAGATTCTGCACTGGCTTGTGTGTACGCGAAATGCTGCCCAGATGCAATGATGTTGGGCGGCAGTGAGGAGAAGTGATGCTGGGTACCAACAAGCCATCCTCCAGGGCTGACAAGAGAAATAAGACCGTCTACTTCAACAGTTGCATCTGGGTTCTCCAGCCCAGAATAGTCGGCAATGAGAAGATCAGACTGTAAACTCTCAGTGCCCGTTAGCCATTCCTCTGGTGACGTCTTGACGGTAATACGCTCTTGTAGGTGTTCGTCAATATGGGGGACCTGTTGTTCTCCAGTGAAGCCGGCTGTGATGGTGCAGCCTTTCGGCAGAACATCTAAGGTACGTTGCACTACATCAAGGGCAGGGCTTCCGCAAATCAAGACGGACTTGATAGGTTGCTTATGACAGATGAGATCAACAAGGTCTGTAAAGGAACTAAGCCCGAGTACCCCATCTGGTGAGATCGTGTTGATGTCAGGTTTCCAGCTCGCCATGCAGAAAGGCTCTGGTTCACTGAGCACCAGCAACTGAGGTGGCAAAACTGCCTCATAGGCGGTGCATGTCAGGCCATCAATGTCCATGATTACTTTTTCTGCGGAGTCTGTTAGGCAGGCATGAGTAACGGAATGTCTGCCATTGATCTTTTCAGTCCAAGCTACAGCGTGCCCCGTGGACTCAGCTTCGCATTCGGGGAAAGTTAACAAGAGTTGCTTTATATGTGTTGGCACGACACCCCACTGCATCTCTCTGTGTTTGCCGGCGTTGAGAGCGACGATAATCAGCTGTAAGCAGGCATCTATTGAACTGGGATGCAGCATATAACGCGACTCGTCTATCATGAGACTGGAAGTTTGCGAAACTATAAGGTTGCCCGCTGCGTGATGTAGGGATTTATCCGTCCGCGCGTCGAGAAGCCGTTGGAATGTATTGGTGTAGTTGAAGCCTACGCCGCGAAAAGCTTCATACCATCTCTTTCCAGATGAGCGTTGCGTGAGCGCCGCTTTGTCAACAGGATGGTTTCGGGCAGTAATGGACTTTGAAGTCGCAGATATCTTGCCTTTACAATGCAACGTCCACTGACCAGACGTCACAGACTCTATTGTGAAGGTGTAATCCTGTTCGTCAGTGGTATGCAGGCAAGTCATGATCTCGATACCGTCGCCTTCGGGAACTACCAGTGCGGTTTTGATGTCGACGTCTCTGATATTCACGCCTTCGAAAGAGAGGCTCTTAGCTTCGTGTATTTGCCGCAGCGCCTCGATGGCTCCGGAGAAGTAGCCTGCTGCTGGAAAAACCGCCTCACCACCAAGCTGCAATCCGTTAATTAAAACAAGGTCAAATTCAACGCTGACGGAATGCTTACATTGTGGTCCTTCAGCCAAGGTACATCACGATGTCGGAGCACGTTCCGCCAGGCTCTATGGCAATGTGAAAGCCCAGGGACACGTGTTCCCAGCAGGTCATGGCGAGCATGTGCACGGCTTCGCGCCTCGACACTCGCTCGCGGCTCGGCCCAGTGATGCTTCTCATAATTCCACTGGTATGGAGGCAGGTCAACTAGTAAACTTCGGGCGGCAGGTTTGCATATACTGCCAGAGTCTCTCGCGAAGTCTATGTTGACCTCTCTTAAGTCTACGGGATAGTCAGCTAGGAAGAGTGAGCCGGCCACTGCCAGTAATTGATCCGCATCGTTCTTGTCTCGTTGTAGAGAGGGGATGTAAGTCCTGTTTCCCGGATTGTTTTGTTTGAATGCTCGGGCTAGAGCAGAATGGCAGCCAACTTCGACGACAGAAATTACATGGTTAAATTCTTCAGCTGACCCCAGTCTGCGGACAGCTGTATCGAAAAGCACGCGTTCACGCAGATTTGTGCTCCAGTACTTAGGAGGAATAGTGTCACCAATGATGATCTCCCCTGTCACGGATGAGATCATCGGTGAGCGGGGCTGTCTCCAGCTCAGATCCTCATCGGTGAGGCCGCCCAGCTGTTTCGGTAGCATAATATCGTACGCCTCTCCTACTGCAGCCATATGAGGCGAATGGTAAGCGCGGCCCGTCTTAAGCTCTTGTGCGAAAATTCCCTCCTTTTTCATGACACGGGCTAGTTCAGATATAGCTGTCGCATTCCCGCTCAGAGTCACGCTGCCTGGGGAGTTTTCGCAGGCTATACACACTTCGTGTGAATCGGATGGCAGCCATTTCGCAACATCATTTGCACCGAGTCCGACAGCAAGCATCGAGCCGTTGCTAGCAGAGCCTCTCACCGCTACGCCGCGAGCAAAGGCTGCTATTATCGCCTCTGGGGCGCTAATAAGACCTGCCGCATATGCAGCGGCGATCTCGCCCGATGAGTGACCGATGCTAACAGATGGCACAATATTCCAGTCAGCGAATAGATCAACGAGAGCTATCTGGATCGCTGTGCACAATGGTTGGGCGACATCAGCTTCGTCAATCCTATCTGAATCAGTTTCTCCGCTAGCCGAGAGTATGGAACTCAAGGTAAACGTGGGACTTGGATCTAGTTTACTGAGTACCAGATCGAGCCTCTGGATCGTTTCCTGGAAGAGTGGGAATTCCGTCATTGCTATCTTGCCCATGCCAGCCCATTGCGCCTATTTCTAGTCAGTTATTATTCAACGGTATCAATGACAGGGAATTATCATTACGTACGCCTTGGCCGGTAAAAATGAACCCGACACCCCCTTTATTTTTAGGAACGATGCCCGTTCGAAGCTCTTCTGCCCCAAAAGCCGCCTCTTCTTTACCTTCTCGCAGGATTGTGAATCCTCTGGACGAGAATTTTGTGCGATGAAGGTTTAAAGTGTGGGCAAGATCAGCAGCATAATACTCCGAAGCCACAGCTTTTAGAGCTGCAATGTTTCGGATGAGAGTTGGTTTATCGTGTGCAGAAAAACATAAGAGCAACGGCCGGCTCGTCGAGCGATCATCCTCCGCATCTGCCTTGCGCAGTCCATGCTGATAGAAGGGGAGGAGATTTCCAACGGACTCGACAATAACATGCCCGTTTGTACCGCCATAGCCAAATGAAGATACACTTGCTCGCCGAAGCAGTGAGCTCGCCGGCCAAGGCGCGGTGTTGGCGTGAACCTTGACATTCCATTCCTTCTCTAAAACTAAATGGTATGTTAGTCCACCAGTGCGTCTATTGAGTTAAAAGGGGGAAAATTAACCTACTCTCAGGGTTCAAGCGATTGAATAATGCGACACCAGGAATGACTGCTGCTTCTGTCATCAAAGCCGCTTTCATGACTGCGAATATGCCACTAGCGGCTTCACTATGCCCAATGTTAGGTTTGACCTATTCATCCATATTAGTTTGAACCCGGCCTTCTATCCTATTTAATGCAAGTACTTACCGCGCCCATCAGTAACGGCTCATCTTCAGAACGAGCATCATTTAGGGCTTTTGAAATTGCTCTGACTTCGATTGGGTCGCCAACGGGTGTTCCTGTTCCGTGCAACTCAGCATACCGCGTGAGACTAGGATCGAGGCCTGCTTTTTCATACGCTAAGCGTACAACCCGTTCTTGGCCCTTCCCACAAGGGTGAGTTATGCCCATTCCGTCCACTTTCCCATTTCTATCCGCAAACACATCTGTTAGCAACATGTCTTTCAACTGGATCAACACAACTAGAAACATACGTATTCACTGCTGTGGCACGAATAACAGCTCTGATGGGATTGCCGTCTTTGATAGCATCGGACAGGCGTTTAACATATAAAGCACCGGCTCCTTCGGCACGGCCATAGCCATCAGCACTGGCGTCGAACGTGTGACAAGCCGAAGTTGGCGAAAGCACTCCTAACTTGGCTGTATTCATATGCTGATCCACGGTAAGAATCAGATTAACCCCTCCAACAATGGCTGCTTCACAGTCTCTCGCCCGAAGTGCGTTACATGCGTTGTGTAAAGCGTATATCGAGGAAGAGCAAGCAGTATTGATTGTAAAGCTGGGGCGGGGTCAGTTATCTTACCAAATAGCCATTCGATCTACTCACCTTGGGCCATTAAGGTTTAATAAGTTTCCAATCCGGTTGCTTATTATTCCGGGATCGACTCCAGTAGCCGCGTAACTGTGTCTAAAGTCCGGCTCTAAAATCGACATTTGTTCTGCGGCCTGTTAGCCTCATTCATTGGCTACGTGTTGATTCCCTTACGGTAGTCCGACGTGAATGATCCGATAAAGACAGCTGTGTTTGAGCCAGCTACTTGATCCAATGTCACCCCGGCAGACTCCAGGCACTCGTAAGACACCTCGAGCATGCGTCGTTGTTGAGGATCCAACCACTGGGCTTCTACAGGGGTTACATTGAAAAAGCTAGCATCGAAGTCATGCGGATTTCCATCGAGGAAATAACCACCAAGAACATTGAAGGAGCCTGGTCGGTCCCGGTCGTTGTGATAATAGGCGTCGATATTAAATCGGGATGCTGGGACCTTGGGTGTTTGCCCGGTTCTCTTGTCAATTAACATATTCCAAAACGACGAGGGCGAGTCTACGCCTCCCGGCAGCCGGCATGCTTGACAGGCGTACGCGTTAGCATTGTTTGAGGAGCCGATAAGTATAACAACACTTACACATGCCGCATATTGCTATCGCCTCGAGGGATGGCTGCTCGGCCATATCATTTTCTACCGCACTCGGGGACATCGTGACAGCCTGCAGATAAATTAATCCGGGGGATTTGGCGAGAACAACTTTACTGTCACTGTTCAATTGTTTTATACCTAGCTGTTAAATTGCTCTATGCCGTATATTCTATGGCTATCTAGTTCAGGATATATACGGCCCCCTGCATCTGCACGTCATCCTCCGGCAGGATTTCTGTGAGTTCACCGAATCTTAGGGGCTTTTATTCTCGTGATGTTTGTGTAATAGTTGATTTGAGGAAGTTCATAGTGTATCGAGCATCTACCCAGTAAGCGTAGGAACATGAATAATGCCTTAGCCTAATCTCCAGGTCGTATCTACATTTTACTCTATGTTCTCACTTCCCTCAACGGCCCTCGAAACTGGCATACCCGGGTCTTTTAGTGGCATGACAGTGATCCGCTTTCACGCCTTGCCACTGCCAATGGAACATTCCATGTACCCTTGTCAGACCCTAACTCGATGAGGATAGACTGCTTGATCCGCAGAAGTACCGTGCACGCACTTTGACAACCCACATTCTTCATACATAGTATGCTGCTATATGTTGAGTGATAATAAGTTAGTTGTCCAATCGGGGTTTTGTATCGATCGCTATGCTGACAAGGGAGTGGACAGGGAAGAGATATATTGCAGGCATATTTTCTTAGCCCAGTTTGATGGTCATTAGGAAAGCTGGAGCGGAGCGTCAGCATATATATCAGAAGGCAAGCGGGCAAGAACCTCCCTTTAGCTGAACAAAGTTCATCCAGAAGTTCTCCAACATGAAGGCCGCCTCACTTGCATTCGGCTACCGTGCCCTTGCGTTGCTCTCCGTCATTCTTCTCTGGGGATTCTACGCACTCAATGGCGGCCTCAAAGCGAATCTGCTAGCACCGTGGAACGGCAAGTTGAACGAGGAAATTGCCCTCAAGAATGCTTACACAGGAATTTTTATCATCGACTACCCAATCGGCCTGCTAGTTACTTTCTTTTACTTTGCCACCAATGGATCCGACGAAGGTTTCCAACTCTTTGTATTCGAGGGTTATTCGACTCTTGAATCATCTTTCGTATGGCTGTATGCGGAGATGATGCGGCCAGGGAGCAAGCCATGGACAATAGCAACGTTGGACCCCCTACTTTCCGAACCTTGAGCTCAGAAATCCGCTAATGTATGAATCTTTCAGACCGCTCCTCTTTTGGACTCTCTCGCAAGTTCTGGGCGGCGCAATATCATTGCCGTTCTACTACGCCTACCACATTCTATGGGTCGATAGTGCAGAAATCCTGCGGGTCCGAGATCAGGATGCCGCCGGAGCGCTCCCATTCAGTTTCCTCCTCGGTGCAGTTCTCCCTACTATCCTTGGACTTGCGCCAACCTGGACCGGTCCAGAATCACGGTCACCCGAAGTCCATCAAAAGTATCTAGCGTTCTTTCAGGTAGATCCTCTTTGGGTGGTATTAACCCAGACCCTCCTGGTGAAATCCTTCCGTTGGCGGCGGTCCACTGAGAATGGCGATCTTGTCCTGGCTCCGAAGACAGCACACAGGTGGACACGGGCGTCGTATCTCTTAGCAGCTGCTTTTTCGGCAGTAGGCCGTGTCTACACTGCTGCAAGGATATACACTAGCACCGAGGAAGGGACCAGCCTGGCGCGAATGCGAATTCCATATTCGCTAGACGGCCCAACAGGTGGACTTCCGGATGCCGTGGCCAGGGGTACATTCCTGTATCTGCAGTTTGACGTCCCGATTTTTGAGCTCGCTAGCATGGTCTGGGCATTCGTGCTGCTCTCGAGAACGCCCAAGCAGACCCGTCCGTCGGCTCTCAAGGTGGTCATCACAATGTTGGTTGGGTACCTCACGATCGGGGCGGGAGCCACGGTGTCCCTGGCTTTGTATGTTCGCGAGGGTCTTCTGCCCGAGAAGGAGAAAGCGGCGAACTAGACGGTTTGATCCAGGTGATCCGGGGGGTTTTCAAAGATCTGCATGCCCCAGTTTAGTGCATGAACGTTTACTTACTTAGTCAAGCTTACGGTAGTGAGAGCTGTCAAATCCAAACTGCTCGTTGCTTTGGCACAGTATTTTAACGTCGACGCTATTACTTGCGGTGAGATGTCAACGTTGTGCTTTAGCCTACTGCAGCTTACCAATGATGATGCACTTCAATATCCTGCGCATACATACTTAGGGTAGCATATGCAAATGCACGAACTAGGGTGTATGAAAATCTCATGTCCAAATTGGGACAACGTAAAACTCATAAATACTCATTTATCATTTATCCTGCCCAGACGAGTATAGTCTCTGTGCTAGCACTTACGTAACCCTGTACACTATGTCGTACGTCTGGGTGGAGCTGCGAGCTGAAACCCCACCGTTTGTTGCATTTCCACCAAAGATCTGACTTCTGCCAAGCCGGGGGGCCAGAAAAACTTAAGTATCAGGCTTCCAATAACACAACAATATTAAATAAAATAACAGTTGTAATAAACTATTTAAAACGATAGAGGTATACTTAATAATAGCCTTGTCTTCTCGGACCAGACCCCAACAGGCACCCAACAAGGCCCCCAAGTCCATGATAATTGTGTAACGCCGCGCTAGACGCTAGAAGAGCAAGAGTACTGTTATTCGCGAGGCTCCTGTACAATTTAATCTTGAACTCAACTGGTCCCCTGTTCAGCAGGTATAAGTAGATATAGCTAACTTTCCACTATAAGTAAGAAATCCCCTGCCTGTACAAGCCCTAACGCGGCGCTACACAATTATCATCTTGTAGACCTGTAGTGCTAGTACTAGTAGTATCTACTAATGCCATTAGCATAGCTATCTATCTATTTATCTATCTATCTACGTATCTATCTATATCCTATACATTACTGTACACAGCGTAGTACTGTACAGGCTACACCAGCAGACTTCGATTCATCAATGGTGCGCAGAATTCTCCGCTGATACAGCTGTTAGCGATCATGTGAATGCTGCCAATTAAACCGTTTCCCCTCCCCCGCCCCTGTCACCGTCTCCACTGAGCCACAGCAAGGGTCTGCCTGCACGGAAGAGGATCTGCAGAGCCGTCAACACCTATCTCCCTTGTCAAGTCTCCATCAAGCTGTGAATGATAGGCGAACATCATGTCGGAATAAGAATCCAGGTCAGATCCAGGTTGTCGGCAGAGGTGGTTCAATACTGTAGGTACTACTTGTATGTACTCTTTTGCGAAAAACCCTGGCCTGTCACCTGTCACTGCACTGCGGTGGGTTAGCCGAAAGGTACCGAGATTGAATGCTTGGCAGAATTACGCCTTTTTTTTTTTTCGTATATATAAAACATTTATTTCTTTACGTATACAAGTACCCGGTTCTGTGCACAACCTAATAAGCTTGTAGTGCAATATTCGTGAAACGACCTAGCTACAGGCTATGGATGGACTATGGATGGGCTATTGACAGCCCTTGTTGGGTCGCGGCAAACTGGAATACCCTGTCGAGCCTGTCATGATCCTAGTACACTATGACTTGACGGCTCTTTTGGATTCAATCTTGGCCCTTGTCATCCATCCCTCACCGCCGGAAATCATCCTGCCTGTAGGGTTTTCGCGGATCCTGGGACTATCCCTATTAGGATGCCAGTACGCTACCTACTGTACCCATTTATGCATCACGGTCCTACTTCCGGTATCTACCTAGTAGAAATTACTCGTTAATACGATGGATATAGACTGGGTATGCCTCTGCTTAGCTGTCGTATTAGGCTTGCGAGGCATGTTCTGCTAGACTTCAAGCATGGGTATATGCCGAGTCCCTCTGTCACCCTTGGCGAACATTCAGCAAGATGGCTAGCTCTCTTGAGCGTAGTCTTCTCAATTAATCAAGGCGCATTCTGCAATGTGCTGGGATAGGAAGGTGTTGCTTTTGGTAATTCACATAACGTAGACGGCGCGATTCATTTAGCGATAGCATCTACACAGTGACCTGTCAAGTGCCGGCACGTTGGGACCGCCGTAATTTCTGCATTGACCTGGAGACTTGTCAGACACCACGAGAACCAGACCATCGGGTCATCATCGTATGATTTAACCCGTGTCCAACATTTCGGGCATGTCCGTAATTGACAGGTCAAAAACCACAACCTCGGGTCTGTCAAGAACCAGAGTCTCGGGACTTTGATTAGGAACCAGAGCGTCGGGTTGCACTCCAACTAATAACACTACGAGAACTAAAACCTTCTTATATTTGAATCTAAGGTTGCATTTAGAGGCATGGAGAACAAGGGCACGTCACAAGTCGACGTAGCCATTATCGGCGCAGGTAAATCAAACAGAACTGGATTGTGGCATCGAGGTAGATACTGACATTTCATATAGGTTGGTATGGACTGGTTGCGGCTAGAACATATCTCCGACTGCAACCGTCAACGAACTTGATTATCATCGATTCTGATAACAGTGTTGGAGGAGTATGGAGCAAAGACCGACTATATCCGAATTTGGTGGCACAGGTCAGACATGGCGTAAGTCAATTCCCAACGTCACGACACCTTGAGTTAGTAAACAATGTCCCTAACATGCTCGGAAGCAATTCAATTACTCGGACACGCCTATGCCGCGGAATGGCGGCAACCCTAAAGATCCTAAAGTGACGGGTGAAATGATACATAACTACCTACATAAATATGCAGAAGATCACGATCTATTGCGCCGGATGCGGTTCAATACCTTCGTCACAGATGCCAAACAAGTTGAAGGTGGCTGGCGACTATCGCTCAAGGGGACCGATGAGGTGATTGAAACAAAGAAGCTCATGGTGGCCACAGGGGTTACGTCCATTCCCAATCTCCCCGACCTGGACACGTCGGCAAGCTCGCTACCCATAATACATTCTCGCGATCTTGGTACGCATTATCAGGAGATCGGTGATGGATCGATTAGAGAAGTTGTTGTTGTTGGAGCTGCTAAGTCTGCATACGATGCTGTCTACTTGCTTCTAAAGATGGGTAAGAAAGTTACCTGGGCGATCCGTCGCGAAGGCGGCGGACCTCTTAGCATTTTGCCATATAAAGTGCTAAACACGATCAACGCAATTGCTTTTGCCTCTACTCGACTTATGTCACATCTTAGCCCCTCTATCCTGAATACTAGGGGCACGCTCTACAAGATGTTTCAGACGACTCGGCCCGGCCGTTGGGTTGTTGGCCGGTTCTGGGATTTTCTCGATTTGAACAGTTCCATCCACGCTGGCTATGGAAAGGGAGACCATGTGGCTCTGCTCAAACCCGAAATCGATCGTCAAAGGTAAACCTCTTGTAGCGCGACCCAAACTGAAATGGACGAATGCTAAAACGAGTAACTAGTGTTTTCTGGTCGAGCTCTGGACTGGGACTTGTCACACTCCCCGATTTCTGGCCGACACTACATAGCCCGAACCTCACAATTCGTCGGGATATAGTTGACGAGATCAAAGGCAATACCGTCAAGTTTGAGTCGACGGACCCGATGCACGCCGATTATATGATCATGTGCACAGGCTGGGGCGACCATTTCGGGATTTTCGACGCCGAGCACAAAGCTAAAATCGGCCTCCCAGCTTACGGTGACCACCTTGAGGCTTTCTCAGGAGCCCAGGATATTAACTGGAACACTTATTACGAGGAGGCCAACAAGACAGTTGACGAGAAACTGCCTTTCCTAGCTGACCCCCCGAAAGTGAAGTACACGAAAACTCTTGATCCTGCTCTGCAGAAGAGATGGAATCTATACAGACGTGTCGTTCCAGTATCCATGGCCGCGAAAGGCGACAGGTCTCTCGCCATACTCGGACAAATCCACACAGTCCAGACACCCCTCGTGTCAGAAGTCCAGTCTTTATGGGCTATTTTGTATCTTCTTGGAGAAGTCGAGTTACCAGATGTCGATACAATGGCGAAGGAAGTGTCGCTCTGGAACACATGGACTCGTAAGAGGTACCTCGGCCAGGGGCAAAAGCACACTTACTCACTTTACGATTTCCTTTCGGTAAGATTCTAACCCCGAAGTAAAACTTGCGTACTGAACTTGTAACTTACATATGGCCCAGTATATCGATAGCATCTTCGCGGATTTGAAGCTGGATAGTCATCGCAAGTCGAACTTCATATCAGAGCTTCTCAGCCCTTACGAGCCCAAGGACTTCAATGGATTTGTGGATGAATACATGCGCACTAGGGCTGTATCGAAGAAGGAGTAGGCATGTAATTTACTTGTAGATGTGGTCCAAAACAATAAAGGACATGATAGACAAAACAAATAGTATAATAATATACCATCGTCTTTTAATCTATATTTGCGAAACATCTCCAACCTCATTCGAGGCCTCCTATCAGAGATTCTATTTGACTTCGTCTATGAACCGCAAAGCCTCACAATTGTGCTTTTATATGCTGGCTGTGAAGTTGGTCATCTAACTCCAAATAACTATAGATATCGGCAATACCGAGGCATCATTCTTTATGCATTTCCTCTTGAATTAGTCTAAGGCTTGTAACAAAACGATCTATATACAGTCTCAAAGAGACGTCAGGGCAGGTGCAAGTTTAGTTATTGACCCAACCCTACCTAGTATCACCCTCCTAATTGTATTGCACCCCTAATCGAATCAACCAATCAACGCTCAGAATCCTGACCTTAAAGCATTATGTCAGCAAACCTCCATAGGGCCTGCGATTTGTGTTGGATTAGCCTTGAGTTGCCTCTAATTACGTCTTCAGACGCTATCTTTATGCCTTTGATCTAACCGTAATGATGCCCATGACCTTCTATAAGCAAAACAGAGGTACGATACAAAAACTAGTACAAGAAATTCTCACACCGATAATAGACGGGGTTCGAATCACGACGTCTTCTCTTCGCTCACAATTGAAATATCGTCATCCAATAGCGACCTGGATAGTTCCCTTTCTACCCAGCTCGCGATGTTGGCGACCGCTTCGGTCGCATTATTAAGATGCTGTTGGAAAAAACCCTGTAGCTGTGAGGGGGTAAAAGTGTCTTCGGGAATCTGGGATGAAAATTGTAAGGCAAGTTTGTGCAACGTGTCGGGTTTGAGTAACGAGGGCTCCCCATTTGGCTCCTTCGTTTCATGTTGATCTTTGGTTACTAGAGGAGAGCTCTCGACGTCGGGGGTGAACATTCGTATGAACATCTGCTCTGCTGATTTTCGACTGATATTACCAAGCATCACTTTCATGTCAACGCGCCCAGGGCGCACTAAGGCGCTATCAAGGCGGTCCGGCTTGTTCGTTGTCATGATCACGATTCGGCCTTCTGCCGATCCTACGCCATCTAGAACGCCTAACAGGCCGGAGAGCGTGCAATTTGACCGGGCGACAGCTTGACTCTCATTCTTCTCAGAATCACGGTCCGTCCATATAGCATCAATGTCTTCGAGAAGCACGATACACTGGGGTGGTATCTCGTGGAACATCTGCTCTAGATCCTGGTCGCTCGCAACGCAGGGGATCTTTACCTCATAAAGATCGAGGCCAAATTCCCCAGCCAGGGCCGTGGAGAGTGATGATTTACCTGTACCAGGAGGCCCGAAGAAGAGATACCCTCTTCTATAAGGCATGCTGCGACTCTGGTAGAGTCTCCTCGTACTAGGATCCAGATATTTCCGAATGTCAGCTAGCAGCGCTTGCTTCAAACTGTCGTCAAAGTGAACCGTGTCAACTCGCCGGATTGGTTTTCGAGCCTTGGGTTGCCAAGACATCCCATAACGATCGCGAGCGTAGATTATAACGAAGAATTCTGTCTGCCTGTCTGCATGCTCCTGGCAGGTTTGGATGAGCCTCTTAATGGGGTCAGTGGACCATCCTAAACAGCCAATAGTGAGCTCTTCACCCCCGAACCCGTCATAGGAAGGATCGCTCATTGAAGCATGGAAGCTGTCAAGAGACCGTGAAACGAAATACAGGCAAGACCCATGCCAGAAAAAGGTTGTCTCGAAGTGCGGAAGGTACTGAACTTCTCTCCGCTTCTTTTTCAGAAGTGCAGCCCTATCAGCTATATCACCTGCATGAACCTGAGTCCGCGCTGTGAAAGACCGGTTTCCGCGGTGTTGCACAACATTAGCCATGACCCAGCTCGTGACCGTTCTGTTCAGAGGGTCTCGTGCAGGTACTGTGACCGTTGCCACGAAGAACTGCCGTATCCAGCCGTATGATTCGCTCCATGCCGTCTTAAGGAAGCGCCAAACTACGGGGACGACGCTAGCACATGCGACGAGGGAACCGAGGCGTGTGATGTCCAGCCCAGATGCCCATCGTTCTAGAGTATCTTTCACGAGTCCCAGATCTTGGATATGTGGCGTCAGAATGCTATGTCTTCCCATGGCCTCGGCATGGAAAGGGAGCGCCATAACTTGCTCTCGTCGAGCCCCAACTTGGCGACAGCTGGTGCTACAGCCAAGGCGGCAAGCTCGGCTATCGAAGGAGAATCAGATCGAGACTAATGGGCTCCAACAGAGCATGAAAGAAAGAGGAGAAAAATAAAAATTATATCTTAAAGAAGGACATTGAAGCTAAATCAAACTAACTAGCACCATTGTTGTTGCCAACGCTACAAGCGGGCTTCTAGTAACCCATAGCTGGATGAAGTTGAAAGATGCTTATGCTTGTCTCCGGAGCTCGAGATTTTCGGCACCAAGGGTTCCGTATGAAGCCACAATTGCGCCACAACGCACCGCCACTTCGCAAAGGCAAAAAGGTACATATAGAAGGGCTGTATCACGCATAAGGCAATAAATGAACTCGAGTATAAATTTGGGTAACATATCAAACGTAAAATCATTACAGCTTAACGTATTCCTGGTGAACCATGCGAAATCATCGACCGAGCTGATAATGGCATTATCAGGCCTAAAATCGCACTGGATGACGTCTGATATGCAGGTAACATATGTCACAAGGCAGACACAGCAAAGAACATTTTGTAAATAAGTGAGAAGGTGGTTTTGGAGACGTTCGCGCAACAACAAGTAGCCTCCTTCGACTACTGAGTTCTTAACATCGAAGATCTGGCTGTGCTATGAAACTATTAGTAGGTTCCTGTATGATATGCATTGTTTTGTTTGTTACATTTTCCTATAAACCTTTTCAGGCTAGTTCTTTACTATATGCATTCACGTCCTCTGTTCTAGAGAAGAAATCGTACAAGCTAAGCTTGGCTTTTGAAGTTTTTATAAGTGTGCTTGTCTGGGATTTCAAATATCTGCATTAATCGTAAGATGCAGAAGTCTAAGTGAGTAGAGATCCAGTATATACAAAGCTCCATCTCGGTCAAGGGAGCTGCATCACATGGTTGAAGATATCAAATACTATTTCGTGATGCTACAGATTTCCCCTATGCAGAAAGAATTTGGGAAAATATTTTTCATACAGTAGTACATAAGGAATTGTTGGCAATTGCTCCAGGCATCTCCCACTTATTAGATCAATTATACTCCTACGTAAGACGGTTGCGACCACCATCCGCATGAAAAGCGGCTTCTAATTCCGGTATAATTTAGTTGTACGTTCTTGACAAGGCGATAAAATAACAGTACAATGCAGAAGGTACTGTAATGGTCAGTATATGTACCGCGGTGTTTATTATACATGCGCAATAGAGGCTCTGAATCGTCATCAGGAGCCCAGCATGCATGCATAAGCGTTAGAGTGTATTCTTTGCTGATATCAGCATCGCCGAACTGCATGCCTTTTACGGCACTCTGCCTACGGCCTTTTGGGTGTCTCCGCTCATATTCCAATTGGTAAGGCATGGGTGTGATCTTCATAGCTACCATTCTTATTGGATGATACAGTTATCGCCCGGGAAGGATCTGGCTGCATACCTATATCGCACTGCAAAGGCCTATATGTTACCTTCATAGGAGCTAATCACGGCTTTTCAAAAGCCACCCAATTATTGACTACTGGATCAACCAGCAATCCGGATGCTTTGATATAAGCCTAAGTTCCCGGCTCCGGCTCACGAAATATTCTCATTGCATATCTCAGTAGCCAACGCACTGCTCCCTTGTTTAGGCCAGTCTACTTGGCAATATCACCGAATGTAGTTGACTGCTACCACTAGACTGACGATGTGAGATATGCTATCGCTTTTGTAGAGACACACAATTAATGAAGTCTAGGGTTTAACGGCATCCTGTGAATGAAGATACTAAATCTTGGGCAGAGGCTTTTCCGGGTTTCAAAAGAAGAGGAGAATTGCTGATCTAGGTGGTCTAGAAGATCTCGAAGCAAATCTCGAACTTCGGCGAGGGAATTAATGATCAGGTCTCTAAGGTTGATAGTATCTCCTGGGAACAAAGTTGGAGTCTTTTCATTGGAAGACGCTTCGTGCGCCGACAGAATTTCATCTAGCTTGGCAACAGATTGATGCCGCAAGTTAAGTGAGGCGTAAATTGGATGAAGTAGTTATGATGCGTAATGGAGTTCAGTATGTTAATTTTAATCCCGATGGATCTGAAATGAAGTGAAGAAAAGTTTGATGCGTTAATGTCGATAGGTGGTTTGGAAGGTGCGAACGGAAAGTGCTTCATGTCGTCGGAATGAGTCAAGTCTTGTTTATGAAACATGCATCATTAACGTAGCATTTAGGGACTGTGTGCTGCATGTGAGTCAGCCAATCCTGCTGCGATAGGACTGGCTGACCACGGAGACTTACGCTATGCAAATGAGATTTGAACGACCATCTCAACAACCACATGCATGAATCACAAAATTGCTTATTAAGGATAATTATATAAGGTAGATCATTTAAGACACTATGATATTTGATATCTATATTTGTTCATACGTCTTCGTTCATTTGCTATTATCGCGTATTATCGTCCGATATCGTGAGGACGGGTAGCTGAATATGCAGATCGCCGCTTCATAGATAAATTACATGATATAGTTAACCCATGGCACCGGCTATATGCATTCCAATACCTTGGATTAGCCCGTGTGACAATCAAGGTCTTCGTATTATTAACTCGTTGTTAAATCAACATCCTGTGTGTGTCGACCTGGATCTTATATTCGTCGTTAATGTCTTTCTCATGGCAGTCTTCAAGGTGTCCTCCGAGGCAGGGTTGACTTGGGATCTATCGAGTGTTATTCTTCAGGAGACGTTGCCGAACCGCTCCCTATCACTTATAAGGATTCCTTGACGCAAGCTCAGTAGAACAGTGTCAAGGTTTGCATCGTCCCGGCTTTCATCAGAGAAAACCGATATTCTTACACTTTGTGATTCATATGAATGAAGCCTTAGCCTAATACCCCCTTGTTCGGTAGACTCCTTGTGACTCAGCATTGACTAACATAAAGAACGACCAACTAAAAGGATTTCCAATCATAACCAGCTCATGGAATGAAGCTATACGTGGCATGGGACAATCGAAGGCAAGATACGCTACTCGTCATATCAACTTATCACTCTAAATACCAAAGAGGTGTAGCCACAGGCTGTGGCTGTGAGATTCCCCCATGATCAAATTTTAGTGGCTGTCGTAGGGAAGGCTGCTGTGAGAGTTCCCAATTATGACATTAATGCCAAAAGAAGAAACGTAGCCAGAACAGTGAAGTAATAGGTTTATATACATGTATATATATATATACATACATTAAGAAATCGCGTCGGCACTAATAGCCAATGAATAACTTAAATTGTCTGTAGGTCCGATTTGGGTTGAAAGGCAGCTGAGAAGGCAAAACGCTCTTTGCCAGTTAGGCAACAGTGACTATCAGTCAACCCTGGCCGTGTACCTATCAAACAACACACCGAAATCTGGTCCCATGCTACTTCTCTAAGATCGCTCCAAGTTCAAAAATACTAATATCAGCACTTATGAATACCATTGCCTGGACGACCATAATACTCGATTTGCCCACCTACCGCCACGAATCCAAACGCCAAATGGATAGGGACGGCATAAAACTTGAGTATTTAGGCAGAAGATAGAAACTACCTATGAGGCAGGCAAATGTGGAGTGGATTTCAAGCTAGTCCCCTCTTGTAAAACTACCTTGCATGACTTTGTGTGGATTTTGATAAAGTATTTATACTGCAAGAGGGAAAAATCTATCACTTGCGCATGGGGTGCATCGGAACCTCAGCTATTCGGCTTATGGGGACAGAGATGATGAGGGGTTAGACGAGTAGAGGAGGAATAGACGAGTAGAGGAGGAACATGATAACCATACTATCGCACAGCGACGCTGCTGTTCTAGTATCAATGTAATATTCTGTCGAAGCTTTCCAGCCGGAAAGGATAACAGCATCTTCAAGAAGAGGCATGAGGTGTAGTAGAGATGGCCTAGTTGATGGTAGTTTACCATGGAAAGAATACTATGGGGGGCTTGCGATAGAGACTTCTAGAGGGGAGGCTCGTCTCTTTTTTGAATGGTAACAAAACTCGAAAGCCCCTTGAATCGCTGTCTTAAAGCCCTTGTTCCTGATACAAGTATGCACAAGGCATCTCGGTCTTAGTTACTAGCCAGTCCTGTATCAAATACTGGAACGCTTATGATATCCGGTCATCTCGCCTCCTCACAGTCGGATTCCTGCTCTGTCACTTCTGAGCCTCCATATCCGATCAGAATCCGATAATAACACCGATACTCTAGGTGGCCATCCATCACAAGAACCAGGGCTGTCGGTGTTACAGTCATAAATACTCCAGCAAGATTCTCTGCGTCAGGTATGGTTATGAGCTGTTGTGACACATTTATCTAGTGAGCGTGAATTGACGAGTCATAAGCACGCGCATGATGGCGTATGAATATCACAGCTGGAAATTCGACGAGCAGGCAGCCGAGCCTCAAGCCTCGACGACAGGGTACGAAACAGGGTATAATGAGGGTGTTAATACAGCTGCAGTTTGGGGTAGCGCTGATGAAGAAGCGGCTAACCCATTCGATGTGATGGCGATGGGTGCTGATGCTGTCTACACCGGCCTGATTCCAAAGCCGCCGACGCTAGAGCAAACGAGTAATCAGGCTGGGAAAGAACAGCAGCCTCGGGATGGTGAGTCACAAACGAATAGCCCAGATGCCTTGCCTGGCTGTATCCCCACACAGCGTGGCGGCATGACACCCACGGCGGCCTAAAGTGAACATGGCTGACTAGTGTATATAAGGAGCTGGGGGTGTCCAGGAAGCCGCCGGGTATTGCAAACGGGGAGATTGGGATTGGAACTGGGATTGGGATTATATTGTTGAAGTGTGGCCAGGAATCGGTGACGACGACGACACCCAAGGTAAGTGAATCATCCGTTCCATCGACCCGGACTGCGGTCGCATCTTGAGAATTTTCGATGGGTTGCTTTTCACATCGTCCAACCATCTACGACAGAATGCTTCTGCCTCCTCCCTGTTATTAGTCATGTTCATTGATTCGCCATCCCGTTGCCTCTCTTACTCGGTCCCCTCACGTGGCAAACGCTTAGTTGCGTGGTGTTGCCTGGAGCTTCGGAGTTTTGGAGCTTGGAAGCTTGGGAGAAGCTGGAGCTGCGGCCGCAAGGCCTGATGTGGAAGTTTCTATATTTGGACTTTGGACGTGGGTGCTGTGGCTGAGCCCGGGGCTTCGGCTCATTCCGCGTAATCCCGCAGTCCCGATGACAACACCTGCATTTGCCTCGCAGCTTCTGTGGCTCTCTCTCTCTGTTTGCCGCTTCGATCCGATCCACTTTTGTTTTATTGCACTCAATTCGTTATAAGCTGCAATAGTGAGCAGTGCACTCACTACCTATTAGCTACCTGAGCCAGTCGCTAGCACCCAAAGCTTTTTCGCCCTGTCGTTCTTCTTGCATCTTACCTACTCCCTCCGCTATTGGCCTCTCCTCAGATGGCTGATATAACACAAACGACCTTTGGGCCAACCCTGGCCCTCCTCGGCTGCTATTGTTGATGCTCCACTACTGCTCTATTTGATCTCGCCAATAGCCTCAAATGTCAGGCCGCTAACGTCCCCATCTTTGGCTTCACATTAGGTCTCAAGTCAGTTGCCGAGCACATTTACCAAATCAACGCGGCTTTCGAGAAAAAGAAGATAGACTACCATCTCTCAGTGCAAAATCCTGTCTCGCCGGCAGACCTGGCGCTTTTGGGGCCGTGTCGTCGCTACGTGCTGCCCCGTCAACATCGCAATAGCGAACGTAACCGTCTGCAGTTCCTCCAGGTCTTCAACTGCGATCGACAATACAACAAAGCCCTAACGGGCTACCAGTACAAGATGAGCGTTGCTTACGAGCCGCCGAGAAATCCGCTGCCAACCCGCTCGTATCATGACCGTGATCATGAGTCAAAGGTCGCTGGCTTCAATCCTTTGAATCCCAACGGAGATCCTACCCTCATCCCTCCATCATCTCCCACTCCGTCAACAAACAGTCTAGCACCCACTACTCCCCCGGATGGCCTTGCATCGCCTATTGCTTTTGCCACGGAGTCCAAGCCTAATGTTCCGAAGGGTCCGCCCCGCATGAAGCCCATTCCAAAACCTCAGCGACAAGTCGTCAAGAATAGTGAAGGAAAGTTTATCTGTACCTGGCACGACTGCAATGCTCTTGTCAAAGAGTTCTCACGCAAATGCGAGTGGAGGTAAGTATCCCTTCAACCCCATAGTAGTCTCTTCTATACTGACTCTTTATGCAGTAAACACATGGACAAGCATGAACGGCCTTACAAATGTCTCGCTGTTGGCTGTGAAAATATATCTGGATTTACGTATTCCGGAGGACTTCTCAGGCATGAACGTGAAGTGCACCGCAAGCATGGCGGTCCGAAGAACCCTCTGTACTGTCCGCACAAGGGTTGCAAGCGCCACAAAGATAGCAGCTTTGCTCGCCTTGAAAACCTCAACGAGCATTTGCGACGTTGCCACACATCTAACGGATTTGACTCGACCATGCAAACTGAGGAGTTAATCCCCTGTACCAAGTCTATAAGTGGTCAAATAAAGCCACTACCTGCGGCGTCGTCTCCTCTCGACGACGATCTCTCTCCTGGTTCATCCACGGCTAGCCCCAGCCCCAGGATTGGCAACAAGCGAAAAGCCGATGACGATGATCTACGCGAGGAAAACAAGCGCCTTCGATTTGAGAATCAAGAATTGAAAAGAAAGATTGAGGCAGGTTATCTGCAACAGAGTGCCATGATGGAACAGATTGATTCCTTGGAGAAAGAGAAAGCTGCTCTTCTCGCCCAACTTGGAGACACAGATCTTGTCAGCCGGGCGATACCCTAAGGCTGTTCATGACCATCTAACAGTCACAACGTTAACTACGGAGATATTTTCATTTTGACATACAGTACGAAGAGATTTGGAAGGTATCATACGGCACCTCTGAGCTGCATTGGCAGAATTTTTTTGGGTCCTTTGAAAATGATATGCGGATGCCAACAGATTAACCAGCAACTACCATTTGGAAACTATCAACCTGCATATCTGCCCCTCTGATTCCACAGATGGCCAATGGGATAAATCAACCCTACTCTGGACGATTTCTTGAGTTCCAAGACAAGACCCCACTATTAATGCACCCTAACAGCTTCTTTCACGTTTTTTGCTTTTTATTTCAGGCGGGTACGAATATTACGAATTTTTGGCGTTCCCGGGTTACGTCTTAATTCGGATGGCCAGATTGACAGGCATGCATGGGGCGGAAGAGCAAATTGCTACATTTATGCATCTAGGGACCTCGCTGGTTCCCTTATGGAGTTCACACCCGGCGTCTTGAGGCATTATGACTGTCCCAGTCATCGTTCGACTGTTTTATTTTAATGCCCAAAACGGGCGAGTGTTTGGAACGCGCAGTCAGTTTATTTATTTTGTATTATAGGATCCCAGGTGATGATACCCCCCTTCTAGAGTTTGCACGCTGCGCACATGGACCCCGTGAGACTGACAGGAAACATGGCAATTCATTACGCTTCTGAGTCACTGAATGTCATAATAGTGTTACAATACATACCTAATCTTTTTGCGCCCGCATCTTGCATACTTTTCATCAGAATTTCCTCGCTTCGTCGCCACAATTGCTGCAGTGACCCTTGATTCCTACATTAGTTTTTCGAAAGTAGACGGTTGCACGATGGAAGGGGAAGACTTTGATATCATGTTGGGAACACGAACAGGGTGGAATCCCGTAGCTAGAAAGTGAATTTAGCCTTCTGCTCATGTATACAACGCTCTACAGGTGGAATTGTTATCAACGAGGTAGCAATAAGAAACTGAGCGCTTAAAGCAAGTTAACTACAATGGCAATAGTGTTTAGGCTCTAATATGCATGAAACTGTGCAAAAATTGAGGACCCCTTAGCAGATACTTTATGAAGAGAGTTTTGATCACCTCGAATGTAACAAGGATAAGGATTGAAACCGAGCTCTCGGCAACCTGGGTCTACATACACGAAAGCTTGGTTTTCGTTCATCTGCTATTATCGTGTATTATCGTCTGTTTTCGTGATCAGGCAAATAACGGGTAGGTGAATATGCAGAACGCCGCGGCATATATAAATAACATGATCTAACCCCTGGCATCCGGATACACGCATTCCCACTACCTTGGGTTATTCCGTATGACATCGAATCTCTATTAACCCTACCTTGGCCATGTCCCTCAACAGATACACATTTTGGAGCCCTCTTCTCGATGCTTTTTGACATCTTTTCCATTAAAGAGGCTAACGTGTTGCCTTGTTTCAGGGCATCTAGCACTGAATGCCCACTCATTCCAAGTATGTTCTGATACGTTGCATGGCCGCTAACACGCCTTTCATCTTACACGGCATCAAGGCATTTTTGAACGACCTGGGAAACTGTGTCATCGTACCAAGTATTGTAATGAAACATTGCGTTGCGTTTGATCACACTGGAATACTTAGACTTGGCTATCGCTGTCAGGATCTCTGGTATGGGGTACGTATAAGCCCTGTTGTTGCGCAAAGAGGTCTATGTGCCTACGTAAGCTAGATCTCAGCTACATACGTATATACCCTTTGTTCTAGATGATCGTCACAATCGCCATCTATAGCCCGTTACGGATGGTTTTGGAGCCCCATGGTTTTGAACAAAAAAGAGATACTTAACCACAAGTTTCTAGAATAGTATTCAAACGAGTTATAAAATTACTTACCAGCGTAAGCTACGCTGATATCTACCCCTTGCTTCCCACTGATCGTTCATGTTGAACAACATAATATGTTTCACACTCCTCGGCGGCCTCCATCTGAAATTTTCACAGCCATCCTAATGGGCTGTCGGGGGTGGGCATTGGAAGTATAGGAAGACGTCAAGATGTCGATGCTAAGTATAAACATATAGTGCTCAGCGCTGATGTAAATAGCTCCCTTGGGTGAACAATTGCTGATATCTGAATCGATATAATCATCAGTGGGACGTGGTTCTCTGCCTTTTACCTCTAACACGCGTGAGACCGGAAGCCGAATAGGATAGAGACCATTAATGGCTCTACGGCTCTCCCATGTAGCGGAAAAGTGTGAGCATGCGAGTTGGCGAACACATATTATTCTCTTGGTTTCCTCATTCGTTGGGACAAGACGGTCTCTGTGATATTCTAAGTTGGATGTTACTAATATAATGATTCGTAGCTTAGCTAGAAGCTTGGCTGTTACGATCATATATAACGAAAGACATGTAGATATATAGCCGACGTGGGCAGATAGACCTCTTCGCGCAACAAAAGAGTTTATACGTACCCCTTACCAGAGATTCTGACAGTGGCTAACGAGGGGAATTCCTTAGGCGATACCATGACGACCTGTACGTTAGTTTTGGGGGTTCTAAGCTCCAAGCAACTGAGATAGTGATCTTGGAGCAAGCAACGTACCTAGGATAGCAGATATATCGATCCCTTCTGCATGTACTCAACTTATTCGAACGTGGCGGCTAACTTAGGCGGATATACGTGGGACGAACAATAGCCAGTTATCCAGGCAGCAATAATTATGGGAAAAGAGGTGCTCGAAGAATAGGTACTTAAGGAACTTATAATAGAGGAAAACGGGTCCTTACTACTGCTAACTGTAGTTGCATAGGTGAAAGGTAGTCGCTGTGATTGCAGTCAAGCTGCGCACAAGCTACGCATGGTATACAAATGATGAAGGGTTGCCTCCGAGATTGGAGTTTTGGGATACGAAATGGTCAGGTTTGTAGAGTTTAAGGACTAGTTGTTTCGGTTCCATACCAGAATGAAATTATTTATTTCAGGGGGTACATTCGGTAGCACCTTTCACGAGTAGCAACGTGATCAGGTCAGGTACAACAATCATAGTCTTGGATTGTAGGTAGCATACAAGACTAAAAGTTTGAAGATTGGAAGAAACAGGTACCGGGTATGTCTGGTGAATATGTAGGCTGTGGGCTGTGGCAGCCAATAGCCAGTCCTGACAGCACCAAGAATCATAGTTTTAATATGCTTCCTTAAGAATCATTTTTTGATACTAGTCAACATCAGACACCTATCCCAAGCAAGATACCATCACCACAGACCTATTGATTCAATGTCACAACGGCCACGGACCTATGGAGTGAATTTCATGTGCAGACGAAGGTTGAAGAATGCAAGCAATAAGTATCTTGATGACCCTCGCGGCCCCTTCGCCAATACCGATGTATTAAGGGGCAATCGGTAAGTAAATCAACCCCCTAGGCACGGCCGGCAAGGATCAGACCGGCGAGGCTACTGCCGATCATCGCCACAAGACAATTACCTGGTATAGCGCTTGGATTGTGCTCCTACCTGATGCAACGTCATTACTCTATTTTTGCGGTGGACGGCGCTCCTACCTAGCCCCTTGCTAAAGAACTGCATATTTAGCCTGCAGGGCGCTTACACACAGGCCATCGTGCGGATCGAGTTTTTACCGACCAGCACACTTACAATGTACCAATGTAGCAGCGACATTACCTCATAACCCGGACCATCCGCTCCTTTAGGTAGGTAGACATCTACTTCACTATATGCTTAATTGTCTCCTTACTGAAAATTTCAGTTCTGGTAATGTCGAACCCAAAATACACAATCTTAGGTTATCTTTCTAGCGGGAATATTATGGCACCTTCAGTGCCCTGTCATGATAATGTTGTACGAAAGTATATGAAGCATTAGTAAAACACTACCACCAACAAAAATCACCCTCCATGAGTTTCAGCCGTTCAACACAACCCAACACAGCTGAGCGTGCTGCGTATATATCAGCAGCCTTGGTGTGCTGCAGGGGTTTTATCTCTTAATTCCAAGAAGGAATAGCCTTCAACAGGTTGGCTATTCGCTAGGCCTTTGTCACATTCTCTGGTATGGGAGTACGTATTGAAACGACCCGGAGTGACTTACCTGCCCATGGGCCCCAGCCTAGAGGAATACTACATATACGCACCCACGGCTGGAGATAATCACTGAATTCAATGGAACAAATTGATCAAATAGATCGCAAGTGAATTGACTTAAAAAACATGGAAAAACTGGCCAGAATGGCAAAGGAGTGTGTAGCTAAGTCTGTGCATGTAAGTATGCAAGTCGCGAAAAACTTCGAACAATTTAGCAAGGTGACCCCCTATAAAATGAATCTAGAAAGTAAGCCCTTCAATTAGTCGAATCCATCGAAAAGCCACCCACACCACTTCAGTATAAACTCTGTTGTTGCGCCAAGGTCTATCCGCTTACGTGAGCTATATACGTACATTTCCTTTGGTCTAGATCATCGCAGCAAAGTAGCGCAAGAATAATGCTCGGCTTACAAGTAACATAAAATATGTTTTTCTAAATAAATAACACTTCCTGGTAATATGTTTGTTAACATGTACACATACCGTATGTGAACATGTACGCCGTACGGCGTAGTTCGTTCCTCGAACAATGTTACGTAAGTATAAGCAACAAAGACGTGTTATCTTTAATACATAGTGATACCTGTCTGCTACTTGGATTCCGCTGCTGATAGTTCCTGACGAGATGAACCAATGTGTGTGGACCTGGTCCTTTACAGTGGCCCTGAGAACTCTCTATCCTCCCGATTCCATCCAACCCTGGGCCAGCCTTCGGGGAGCGTGGAGTACGGAGGAAGGGTATACCTGCCTTCACATGAAGATTCTGAACAAACCGTGCTACAAAGTCCGAAAGTTTTGCAATAACATTCCGAAGCCGACGGACAATGCACAGGTGCCATCCCAAAGATTACTTCAGAGTTTAGTGAAGGCGATGCAACCAGAGAGCTGAGAGATCACTTACTATGCCAAGAAAATTCAAAAACCCTTCCGCTTAGAGAGTCAGGCAATGGTGTTTCAATAAGCCAACGACGATAACGGATGTAGTCCTCCTTTGGCCTCATTCGAATTGTGTCCCGTGTTACACCAAACTGCGAGCAGCAGCTAACTGCAACTGTCTCTGGCATCGGTACCTCTGGCAAGATCTCCTCGAACGCCTTTTTGTATATGTGCTTGGCCTTCAGGTCCGTACTGGGCGAGCCCTCGTCTAAGAATGGGCGAATTTCGGCTGGGCAGCCGATGACCCAAACGCAGCGCAGATTTACATAGCCAGCTTCTTGTAAGTACGACAAGCGTAAATTCCGTAGTATTGGCAGCCCATCGTAGTCTGGATCATCATTATGCCAGGCGAAGCGTGAGGCGTGTAAAAACAGCACGTTATTTGGCAAGTTGTCATAACGATCGATGATATACGTCAAGTAAACCATAGCCTCGTGGCCTTTGTTCTCAGGCACAGTCATCGGGGCGGTAGGATCATCAACGACATAGATGTTCTTCTGCCAGTAATCTGGCAAGTACGTGTGCAACCATGCCGTGTCCTCCTTTGACATGCTCGCAACTACGAGCTCCAGCTCGGCTGGCGCGGGATGGAGATGGCCGGGTGAGGTATCATTGTTACCGCGGCGGGGCAGCAAACACAAGAGCAAGAGCAAAAGCAAAACCGCAATCCAAATCCAGATCGATCTTGACCTGCCGCGTACTATGATTCGCATAGCGGGCTTTGCGCAATGTCTCCGTCAGTGATCGAACTGGGGAAAGGCAATAAGAGAATGTCGGAATCGAAATCGATTCTGAAATCTGCCAGAATATGATGCGGTGCATTGTCGGCGCCACGCGTACAGGCAATCGAGACGAGTATGTTTTAGAGCTGAATCAAAATCATGAACAACTGATGGGAAAAGCGACGATTATAGGGAAATAAAGGTTGGGTTGCAGCAACATCAGCCGTACAGGGAATAGCTGCTTCAATCATGACGGTTCTCGTACGCACTGCCCCGCTGGGGTTCGATTCCATCGGTGGCAGACATCACCTCTTGACGAGAAGAGAGTGGTGAATCAACAGCCCTGGCTTACCTGCAGTAGGCCTTCAACAAGAGGCGGTTTCAGATTGACAGATAGTCGGATATTAATAAAATCATTAGTCCTGCATCTAAGTCCTACATTTAAGTTGTAGGTAATTTACTTTTGTGAATAAGTTTTCCCGCATCAAAAGGCCTGATCTATTGCATCTTTCCATTGTCACTCATACTTACTTATTGCGTAAACACACACCTCTCTACAAGCTATTAAATATATTAGCCGTGACAAGATCAAGCGACTGTCCAATGAAGCATCAACTGTCGAAGCTACGGCACGAGATTCCGTCCTTACTCCGGCGAGATGCGTGTTCTGACGCCTTTGGCTCGGACTGGTCCGATGACACCTGCTCACCTAGCGACACGCTCTGTTGTGAGTCCAGTCGTTGACAAATATGCTTTCATATGTTTTTCTAACTCTGTCTCCAGGCGTCCAGTCTGGGGAGGATTTCCCAAGGTGCCAAGTACAACTAGGCAAAGGATGGTGTTGCGTAGGAAAGTGAGTGATCGCGCTAGTTTCGGACGCCCACGAGGCTAGAATTGACATAACGCAATGACATAGTTCCAGTACAGACAATTGCTATGTCGACCAAAGGTCTGTGTGCGACACAGCTAATTCCGTGCCATGCACGCAGCTTGCGGATGGTGTAAACCAAGCTTGCTGCCCTCCTCTAACTAGCTGCTCGGATGGTTACAATGCGACTACAACTTTGCTGCGTTGCCAAATTTCATATTCATCCTTGCTGCTGCTCGATCTTCAATCAACAACATATTCTACGACCTCGGTGTCGACAACTTCTTCGGTAACCTCAACTTCGACAACTCCTAACTCATCATCAACCCGGGCTCCCGTGGAGACAACAAGTTTGGTGGAAGAATCTCTATCTGCTCAATCTAACTCAAGCCAAAGCCTTTCTGGTGGAGCTATAGCAGGCAGCGTCATTGGTGCAGTTGTAGGTCTGGTAATCGCTTGCACAATAGCATACTACTTCCTTCGGCAACGGTGGACCGCAAAATACGGGGTTCCTAATGAACCTAATAGTACCTTGGATAGAGTCGTTGCAGCCCCTTATAGCGACGCTAAAGAAATGTATCCAAGGCAATATACTCAACCACAGGAGCTGAGCGGTGATACACGAGTTGAGTTATCTGCAGACAACTATTCAAGGTAAGATGTTAGGCACTAGGGTCCCAAGACGGTCGAAGGGGGCAGGCTCCTCCACCCTAGGGCGTTTGTATCATAAGACTTAGCTATATGAGTGCTTGAGTCCTCCCAATAGTTAGAAATTAAGAATCAGTGATATTGAGCCCTTACCCCTTCAATTCTAACTAGCAGCGACGTACCTTGTGACCCAACTTCACTCTGCCCACCTGACACAAAAAATGGATACCAGCGATTGGCGTGTTCCAGATAGTTTTTGTCGAACGGGAAAAAGAGAGTCCCCTTGTATAAAGCCAGATAGCACCCACGAATGCAGATTGGAGCGTTTGCGTAACAACAAGTGTTTATTGCCTACCTCAAGTACGGGGTTCTAATAGTTTCAGCTCTTCAACTTCAGAATATAGCACGATGCGGCTCTGGGAAATTGTATGGCAAATGAAATCCCATCGGCTGATGAAATGATGGGCAGAGTAGACAAAACCGGCGAGACCGCCAACCACTATATGAGTCAGGGGACACCTCTGTACTAAGTATTAAATACTGCTAAGGCCTGTCAGTGGCTTGATCGGGGTATAAAACTGCTTGCAAGAGAAACATGCTAACAGTAGATACTGCTTAGGAAGGTGCTATTGAGAGCTTTTAGACGTGTGGCCAAGTGGACTGGTGAGTGTGACAAAGTCTTCATTTAAATATCAGAATTTTAGATGATGCTATTTCAGCTCCTAGAGATGCTGCTAACTATCATACTAAAAGGTAATGGTAGTTACTAGATGAAAAAATAACTAATAAGAAGGGAAAAGCACAATGCAGCGATGAGTACTGAACATAGAGATATTAGAAGTGAGACTTTCCCTCGAAAACCACTCATATCTACGTGCTGCTGTGCGCGTAAAGTCGAAATTGAACCCAAGAATAGAAGCACACAAGCAGCTATCTGTAGCGTAGACAGAGTTTCCAAAGATGTGATGAGTTCCATGGGCTCTCTTCTAAAGTTGACCAAAGGTTCCATTCCTTCCATGCTGTCAGTATATGTTATTATCTGTTATTCAACTTCTCTTAATGATTTTCTGTTGTCGAGGAAGAGAGGTACATAGATGTTGAAGTGATCTAAAATGTGGTTAGCTGAGCCATGGGGATGCAGAGGATTATATAATCTATTCTGCTACAAACCGTCCATCAGCTCTTTTAGAATCAAGTTTCACGTCTGAATAAGCCATGAGTTTAGGATTATCTTAACATTATTTCGAAAAGGCTGGACGCTTTAAACGCATAGCTAAAGACAAAGAAACCGGATGACTTAGACTTTGTCTTGGAGGGATGATATCTTGCTTCTTTATGTGTACAGCAATTTTCTTTGTCTATTTTGAGTTTTCCTGGAAGAATGCTTAGATTATGTCCCTTAAAGAGATATTTACTTTCGATAAGAGAATCACGTATGTGACTTCGGCAACCCGATCGTGCCAACTTACCTAGTATCAGAACCCTGCACTTGAGGTAGGCAAAAAATACTTGTTGTTGCGTGAATGTCTCTAAATTGCCTTCGTGGGCGCTATATAGCTATATACAAGGGTACTCTCTTTGTCTCGTACGAAGTTTATATGAAACTAGTAGAGGAGAATAATCCTAACTCTTATTTTAGATCTATACCACCCCATTAGACCTAATTAGACGACCCATAGAATTTATATCATCTTTGGCTTAGCAAACCTATACACTCAATGAGAGAAACGATTAAAGCTATTTTGGAACCAAATCGTATATTTTCTTGTCCACCCTCTTTGAGAATAGGGGGCAAACAAGCTTTGCGCAAAGATGTAATGAAACTAATTTAACGTCATTGATGAAACTTCTTTTCTACCAAAAGCGTTAAGTCAATAAAAAGTAGGTGTCAGGATCCCTGGTATGGGGTACGTATAAGCTCTGCTGTTGCGCGAAGAGGCCTGTCTGCCTACGTGGGCTAGATCCCAGCTATTGTTCTTTGTTCTGGGTGATCGTCACAGTAGGGTAAGAATTGAGTCAGGCAATAACTTCAAGGGCATAACAACCTTGTAACAGACATAGCAACTGCCTGGTGTATATATTGCGATCTGAACTCTTTGCAGGTACATAGCTATCGCTCAAAAAGTACTTGAGAGACAAATCGGCAGGCTACTTACATATGAGATCACAATGGAGAGAGAATGGTTGGGCACGCCTAGTTCATTTGACAGATTTTATTCATGTATTTCCCGTAAGGGATAGTCGAGGCGATAAGTGAATGCTGAATGTAAGTAGTCCGGCAACACCCTGCCCCCATGAACGATACGGATCGCGCTATGATGACTGCCACTCCACTACATGTTCAACGCAGCAGAAATGGCCACAGCAATGACGACCAAAGAGGTAGCCATATTCGATGACGACGCATCACCCCTAGGCAACGAACCACTTCCGTTGCCGCTAGTGCTATTGTCGGTCTTCGAGCTAAACGTTGCGGGTCCCGTGCCATTGCCCAGCGTATTAGCCGCGGGTTGCGTGACGTTGCTCTCGAAGGTGAAAGGCTTGGTAGAACTCAGGCTGTCAACGCGGCCGAGAAGGAACTCGAGGTGTCGGAAAGCTGCGCTCGGGGCGTACTGGGGCACCATGTGGCCGCTAAGATCTATACTTACGAAGGTCAAACCGCGTTCGGTATGGGCAGTACCCATGACGCCGGCGCCTGTGATGGAGCCGAGGGCGAGCATGTCGGTCTCTGTGTAGATGTCGCTGGCTGTCGAATCCTTATGATATGGCACGAAGAAGGGCTCGGTAGGCGCGCTTTGGAATCCGAGCTGGCCGCCCCACGTCATGTTTTGAATACTAAGCAGCGTGCCGTTAGGGAGAAGGATCATATCAAGCGTGCCGTGGCCGATGATGACATTTTTTGTTGTGTCGATGACATGGGGCAAGGCTCGCCACGTTGAAGGATCCGAGGTGTCTGTGCCGTTGACAAACACGTCTTTCGAGGCACACGCTTCCCAGGTTGTGTTTAGGTCTGCGTGGATTGCGCGCTTGACGTCGTCACGGTCGAAATATAAGGGGCCGGATCCTGCGGGGCTGTAGGTAATAGATCCGGGAAAACCGAGTACATCCCATAACAGAGGGCATGTCGTGGCAACCTGGTACACGTCGAAGCACGGGTTGGCACTAAGAACGTTGTCCTGTACGAGCTCCCAAACGCCGTTGCACTCGTCGCTTACGGTCTCGGTGTAGTTTGACGGCTGCGGACCCGGTGGCGGATATGTAAGATACTTGTCCTGATAAGCAGCAAAACCACAAGAGTTGTGGAGATCGTGTATGTGTTGGCTGAAACTGCTGTTGAACGGAAACAGATTGTGGTGGTAGTCGACGAATGGCACAGTGGTCAGAGCATCCTGAACTACATCGTTGCCGAGGACAGGATCATAGATCATTAAACCTGAGAGGTCGTAATGCGTCGTGTCGTTCGTGTCAAGCATTGCTGATGCAATGTATGGGCAGTAGGCACCAGCGTACGATTCGCCAGTAATGTAGATCTTGTACCCTTGCAAAGAGAAGGTCTCGATGAAATTCTTCCAAAAGCCTAGGAATTGCTTTGCTACGTCTTCCTCGCTCGTTGCTGTGACCTCACCGCGTGAGAAACCGGTACCAATGGGCTGCTCAACCCAAACAGTGTTGATCAGCCGGTTCCACGCCCAAGGGTTGGGCACAGGCTTGTAAGTGCCATACTAAAAGATGTCAGTAAAGATAAAGCCAGTAGCGAATTGGAAACTAACCTGCCATTGGAAAGGGCCGTTTTCTTGGATTAAACCTTCAAAAGAGGAGCAACCAGGCTGCAATATATGTTAACCAAATCGTTCGGTCGACAAACCATCTCAACTGGGTTAGTGAAAGGGCCCTTACACCTCCGTTGAGCCATAAGAGAATTTCTTTAGCATCAGAGCCTTGACTATTGGCAAAAAACCAGAAGAACAGCTCGTTTTTGTCGTCCGGGTTGTCGCTAATCGGAAGATATCCCGCGTACGACTCACCGACATCAAAGTCCACATCGGGAATCCCGGTTCCGTTGACGGCAAATTCTGTAAGACGATCGTTAGCCCGAGTAACGGCAACGCACCCCCGCAATGAGCAATTGAAGTGACAGCTCTTACTAGTCGTGTTATCATTCGCGAACCTGGGCTCGGGCACCTTGCGTGTAGCGAGGTAGTGCTCTAAGTGGTTGACCTCGCTGCGTGCAGGCTTGTTATGCTGCTTTTTGCCGACATGCTGCCAGCTTCGTGCCTCCGTCACGGCGGCCACGGACAGCAGCCCAGCAACAATGGCGGGAACGTGCATCGTGAACTAGAAGCGAGGGTATAACCGGCACACTCTTGCCGCCCAATTATTGTTTCGACTATCTATTCCTTCGAATGACCCAGAACCACGGACAAGCGTCAATCAAGCTTCACGCCCAGACGCTGGGCAAACCTGGGCAATGCAAGCACGGTGGGTTGAACGAAGAGAGGAGTACACATCTTGGTGTCACCTACCCGAGCCATAATATATACCGCTCTGCTCACGGCCCTGCGGCCTACCAGGTCCTGTTGATGAGTGGCGCGATTCTTGCCGTCTGACCGTGTCACCCCGGGAGGGGCTGATAGATGCAATATCTGGGCCAATACAATGGCTCGGTTACATCACTGCTATCTGCAGTTTCCCAATTCTGCCACGATGGGCGGTAGGCGGCTTGTATCCTTGCACATATTGACCTGCGAAGTGGATCTACGGAAAACATAACGACCCCAGACAGGACCCAGAACTTGCTAGAGGCTTACCAAGACAGGGAGCTGCTACGGCACGGCTAGGGTTAGCCGGACCAGTAGTTGAGATCCTTGGTAGATAAGAAGTCTGTTGCTGTTCGCTTAGGATATGGTAGAGCAGAAAGATTTACGTGATAGACCTATTCTGCAGCTGTGTGCGGTGACGCAATTTCTTTGTCTCGGATATATGAGGTTTGTTGATACCAACCCCAAACCCCAGGTCTTGGCCTGCAGACAAAGTGATCTGTGATTCGAGGTGATTCGTGCTTGGCACTAGAGCGTTGAGCTAATGATGCATTATTCTTTGGGGCGAGAGGTATAGCTTCGTTGACGTGCATCATGATGTGTACATCAATTGCCCTTTGAAGCGCAGGGGACGAATACACTATGATCAGTTCCAACCACTAGATAGAGCTCAGTATCATGAATTTCTCCTGTTAAAAGATGGTGAACAACTAAGCTCGTCGCATAGACATGAAGAGCCGTAGATTCTATTCGGGTATTGTGGAATGTTAGAATACAATGGATGTACAAGATCTACAAGTAGGGTACACACGAAACGATCTACCGCTTCGCCTTCTTCGCATGCTTAGATGCAGCACCGGCCGCAATGGCCTCTTCCTCGGCAATCAATGCCTGTATGTCTCGCTGGATTAGCCATTCCTTTGTGCTATCCATGATTCTGTCAAGCGTCTCTCCGCCATCGAGGACATCGGGAAGGTTGTGCACATCCAGCCCGCTTCTGTGATCCGAGCATCGGTCCTGGCTGTAGTTGTACGTCCTGATTTTGTCTCCACGAGTGATTCGGTCTTTGCTGAGGACACTGTTCCTCAGTGCTAGAGTCTCCTCTTCTCTCTCTTCTCTTCGTCTTTGGGCTATGCGCGATCGAAGCAAGTCCCATGCGGTCTTGCGATTTGTATGCTGTGATCGGGAATCTTGCATGGAAACGGTAATGCCTGTCGGCTCGTGGGTGAGACGAATGGCGCTTTCCGTCTTGTTGACGTGCTGTCCTCCGGCGCCAGATGCGCGCATCTTTTCTTCGCGAACTTCTGACGGGTTCACATAGAATAGACTATCTGGGTCGTTGGTGTCCTGGTCGGATATGTTGTCTTCAGGAAAAGAGGGCAAGACCCATACAGCGACGGCGCTCGTGTGTGTACGCCCACTCTTTTCCGTCGAGGGGACGCGCTGAACCCTGTGCATGCCGGCCTCGCCCCGGAATCTGTCATAGGCCCCCGTATCTTGGACCTCCAAGACAGCTTCCTGCAATGGCGACTCATTTGCGCCGCCAGTGGATTCGCTGCCATCCACCACTTCGTACTTCACCACTTTTGTCCGCAGTCCCACGCGGGCGCAATATTGGCGATACATACGAAATAAGGCGTCGGCGAAAAAGCGACCCTCCATGCCACCCGGGCCAGGACGAATTTCAAGCATGCAAGGCATATCAGCGAAGGGATCGCGAGGTGTCAAAGAGGCAGAAAGTGCGGTCGCAAGGGGTTCGAGGCTCGAATAAGTTGAGGATAGCTCTTCGCGAGCCAATTGTTCTAGCTCCTCATCTTTGGCGTCTGTGGACTCGAGGAGAGCCGTGAGCTCAGCGATGGACGACTGTGCTGTATCCCATTCTTTCAGGGCTAGAGCGACGCGTGACAGCTCGCCTGCTCGTTTAGCCGTCTTATTGTCGAAGCCGGATTCGAGTGCGGCGGTGAGCTGGTCGTGTTCCTTCGCGATATTACGGGCGCGCTCGAGGAGGACAGGAGGAAGAGTGCTTGTGGTATCTGGGGGCAGGTCAGATTCGGACACATTAGTTGGATTGGATGGGGAATGACAAACAAACCTACTTGTGCTAGCGAAACGGATAAAAGGCCGGTTCGACGGTCGGGCCAGAGCCGTAATGCAGCGCCGGCATATCCATTGTGCTGGTAGCATTGTCAAGCATTGGAAGTTGTGACGTGCACAGAAGGCCTCGAACTAATATCTATCAAAATCGGCTGCAAACTTTGAGCAGCCGATAACAAAGGTTGCCAGCTGTTGCCGATTCCATACAGGATTGCTTAAGCCCAAGCCCCACTAGTCTCTGCTGATACTGCTACAACACCATGAAGCAAAGCATGAGGTATACAACCGCACAATGGTCGTAGGGACGTAGGTGTGGTACAACAATGTCATTGTTCTACCAGTATGACCTCGTGGCTGCCAAGTACAGTTGATCAATGATTGCGTATGGCTTACGAGGCCTCCTTGCGTTACATGCCTTGAAGGTAGGAACATGTTCAAACAAACAAATAGCTCCAAAGCTTTCCTCCCTGAAAAGGGTGACAAGGGAGGTCGCAGGGCAGGCTCATATCGCAGCATATAACTTGCGAATAACGATGGCGGAATGATTTGCGGCATGATAAGGCGAATCACTAATTCTTCGTTTTACTCGAACCATCCGCTAAACTTACACGCAAACACATTCACCACCTCGCTCGTCACACTAAGATGCATTTCAAGACACTTCTTATCGTTTTCTTCGCGGCATTCACCGCTGCCAGCCGCATGGATGATGTTGCCTCTCAGATACCAGCGTGCGCCAGAAAGTGCTTCGACGAGGACTTGGAGAAGGCCGGATGCGCCATCGACGACGACTGGTGTCAATGTAGCAAGATCAATGGGATTGCCAACGGAACCTCCCCGTGTCTCTTAAGTAGCTGCAATAGCAACGACCAAACTGGTATGTCTAAATAAACTTAGCTGCCATATCTACCTGGGTGTAACAGAGCAACGAAACAGACACAATGTACTAACTCAGCGTTACCAACAGAGGCTGCGGGGATCGTCACCAAGACCTGCCTGGACATTACTCACTCGACCATGAACTCACTTGTCGGCATTGTTGCCTCTGTCTTTGCTGGTGCAACCAGTGCCGTGGAGCCGGTATTCACGAGTGCAACTGGTGCCGCTGGCGACATCTTCACTAGTGCCGTGGAGCCGGCATTCACGAGCGCAACCGGTGCCGCTGGCGATATCTTTAGTAGTGCCACGGCTGTTCTCGGCGACGCGTACACAAGCGCTACCGCTGCTGCGGGTGATATTTACACTAGTGCTACTGCTGCTGTCGGCGATGCCTTCGACAGCGCTGCCCGCGGAGTCGCTGTCGAGATGTTTGTAGTGGGCGCCGTTGCGGTATTCGCACATGCTCTGTAAGCAAGCAATATACGTTAAGAGAGGCGAGTGCCGTAGGGAGCACGGGGCGGGACGGTGATTGTGGCATTAAATACCCTGATATTGTAATCGATGTTGCTGGCGACCATTTTCAAAGCCGTAGGCTCATCCGCATAAAATCCGGACTCGGCTGCAAAGTCAAAAACTCTATCTATTCATGTTCCTGCGCTAAAGTATGTGAAATCTATGCAAAGTGTCTATGTGGGTATATGTCTAAATCCCCGCCATTTATTTGATCTTTTTCCGAAAACGATTGAGGGAGGTTAGCCCGGACCGAATCTCCCCAGAGGGCCACCCTCTCCGGGTTCAAATCGGTTGAGCAGGCCGTCGAGCGAGGCGAAGTGCTGCGCATATTCAAAACCCTTTCTCCGCTCTTCTTCCGTGCGCCTCCAATCCCACACCGTAGCATCAGTCGCCCCTGACGTAGCATGGCCATTCGTAGTCTCCGATAACTTTTCAAAGCCATTGTCGTCTCTGACCCAGCCACCAGGTCGCTCGGGAAGCATGTTACTTGCTTCAATGAGGATCGCCGGGTGGACTGTCAGACGGCCGATCTTGAAGACGTACTTGCTGACTGCTGAGGCGTGGATCTTCTTCTCCCAGTCCTCGGGCTTGGAGCCAGGCTTTACGGCGCCCTGCTCGACGAAGTGCGTGACGATGTACATCCACTTGCGGTCCCAGCTCAGGACGCGCGACCACATCTCGAAGCGCTGGTACGGCTTCAGCTCCTTCTTGAAACTGCACTGCGCGGCGCCCAGCACGACGCCGAAGTTGCCCTTGGCAGGCCGCGACGGGTTGGACGGGTCCATGACTAGTTTCGTGGTGGCATTGTTGCTCAGCTCGCGGCAGCCTGCGGCCAGCAGGTGCCCTACTAGGTGAGTGCGGCTTACATCGAGATCAGCAAAGTATGTGGAGTTCGACTTATGGATGTTGTAGTCGACCTCGAGCAGCGTGACGTGCGTCTCTGTCTTGACTGGCTGAAAGAGCTTGTCCGGTGTGTAAGTGTGGAATGGGCGGACGAGGAAATGAGAAGCCATGGCATTGAAGACCCGGTACTGGTGGTTCGTATGTTAGCAAAGCCGATATAATAGAGCAATTGGGTTGTACATATATCATACCGTCCAAGCTAACGGCAGGCTCTTCCAGTTCACGAGAACCACGACCAGCGCGACAATACGGCTCGTTCTTCCCGGACCTGTGAAGAAGGCCTCGATTGCCGCTGCAGCATTCGCCTTATATGCACCGTATGCTACGGCCGGGAGGAGCAGTGGTCCGGCAACCCGTGTTGCCCGGCTGAGGGAGCCGGCAGCGGACGCCATTGCTATAACGTCGCTTTGCCTGAGCGAGACTTAGCAGCCTGCGAAGAGACCTGGCGAGGAGCCGCGGTAGCGACAATTCGTGGCCAGATTGCTCCTAATGCTAGCAATAAAAGAGCGATTGCCCAGAGCGGGATGGCTCTCAAATGGCACAGGGCTGTGCTTGTGCACTTCGCGAGGAGGCCGTTGCTCTGCGCAAAAGGCATGCAGAGAAATGATTCGCTTGCGCCTTACGCAGATTAATCAAAGAGTGAATGAATGAATGAATGGAAGGGAAAAGTCAAATTACAACCTGATTACGAGAGTCGCCTAAGCTGCCGTTGCTTGAGTTTAGGAAAGATAATTATTGAGACCCGCGCCATCGGAACCCGAAAACTGCAGCGCTTAGCTGAGAGCCGAGCCACTGAGCCGAGGTATACCGATAAGGCGTATGATAAGCACCTAACGCTCACTGAGAATACAATTCGTCATTTCTAATATGAGTTGAATAATTCATCTCACTCGAGTATTATGTTCATTGAATTTAGCAACTTATTTATTGAAGGAAAGAGTAAGTTCTTACATGTAAAATGAACATGGCTATGGAATTTGTAGCAACTAAAGCACGGTCATCACCTACTCATCTAAATCGTCCTCACCGATAGTTAAGCATTCAAGCTCCCTTTCCATAGTTTCAGAGGCCTCTTGGCTTTGTTGACATTCGACAAAATATTTCTCAAATCGCCATAGTAGATATTTGACAAGCGTCAAGTTACCAGTAATGCCCTCGATTCCCAAAGTCCGGAAAACCATTCTGAAACGGGGCGACACCCAATCTTCGTTGAGGCAACAAGCACAAACCATACAAGCTAGTGCCACCTCTGAGGGTGATTGGACTTCCAGCACGACGCGTTTGACCCATTCGTCTGTGAGCTCATTGAGGGCCTCTGCGGTTAACCTGGCCGAGTCCGTAAACTCAGTGCAAAGAGATACGGAGTACCGCTCTGCAAAAGTGAAAATAATGTCGGAGGCGCTCATGATGATATTAGTAGATTGACTTTGATTTTGTAGTAGCTCGATATGTTTGAAATGTAAGGCTGATATACTGAACAAGAAAGCGGTATAGGAGTTAATTGGTGATTTTGATGCCTTTAAATATGTGTGTCTTTTCATATATCACATATGCTTGGTTTTAAAACAATGCCACCCAGCTTTGTCTTCTGTCTCGGGACACAAAAATTTGAACAAGGTAGCATTTGAGCACCTTATTAGAAAGGCTATGTGTATATTTCAACAAAGAGCACCGGAAGATCCCTTTTTTCATTCTGGCTCAAAGAGCTTATTTGATCGAATTCAATTCAATGAATCGAACTCGACCCGATGTGAATTAGCTGCAACTAGATGCTCTATGTTGAGTGAACAGATCATGCCCTCTTATTAGTTAGACGACCTTGCTATTCGAGGTACTCTAATATACCTCCCTTCAATTAGCGCTGATACCCCACTATACAGGGACATTACCACAACACGACATATCCGGTGCCGGCAACAAGCAGTCAGTTGTTGAATGATGCGCAGAAGATTAATAGTACTATAGTAAATGATTTCTAGCACTAGACGCACAAGGCTGGTCATCGTCTTAAAAGAGAACTTATCAGCGTCATTTCGTTGAGTAAGTTATGTGCCCACGTCACTGGCTATTAAGTACCTATCAGAACTGCCTGGGAAGAATTGCGAAGCTCACTGGCTGTAACATTTTCCACCAAGTTCTGAAGGGCATCACGCACTTTAGACCCGGACCATCTCTTCTCGGCATCCTCTTCAACCATTGAAGACACCAGCTGTATAACCTCGTCTGCAGTTTCCGAATTGTGACCCTCTGCTTCTATGTTCTGTCGAAGTTCTGGAGGTAGTTCTCCGCGCTGCAGCCCTTTGAGCATGTCAGCACGCTGCATTGCCGTGTTGCAGCGGCATAGCATCTCTACCAAGACCACGCCAAGTGCAAAAATGTCGATCTTCTCATCTTTCCTTTCACTTTTTCGAGGCGGCTGATAATAGGTCGTCCCTGCATTGTCCTTGGGATCTGCGGAGTTTTGCGACGTTGTTGGTACCTCACCTTGCGCAAGTTGGTGAACTAGGCCAAAATCACCGATCCTAGGGTTTAGCCACCCTCGGCTATCAGACATCGCTCGTTTGGTTTCTGTGCATGATCCGCACGATATATCACAATAGCCGCCCTCAAAGCCCTCCGCTGGGCCCGATAGGAAAATGTTCCCTGGTTTAATATCCCTGTGTATCAAGCTTTTGGAGTGTATGTACATCAAACCTTCGTGTATGCAAAGCACTAAGCGCAGCGTTGGGGCGAGATGGAAGCAGTGCCGCAATTCCGTGCTGGAAGACGAGTGTGGAGATATGAACTGAGCCAGGGTCATCGGGTACAGGGACATTTGGATGTATAGTGCGCTTACACTGGTCTCCATAGCATCTTGAGGAGGGGATGAACCGTCCGAGTCAGTATCCCCTCCTGTGAAGAGATTGGTCCCGGAGGCCGAAGCCGTGTCGTCAACACTGAGTCCCATACTAGCGTCTTCGGACCACCCTCTATTAATGGGATCTAGAGCGCGGTCATTTGTATTCGCGCTCAGGCGGGATGCTGTGTCTTCTCCGAATATAATACCGCCGCTAATAGACGATTCTTGTTCGTTATCTTGTCTAAAAGCATGGCTGTCTAGCAATAGCTGCTGGTGTGGCCTTCGAATCTGGTTATTGCTATTTTCTGACAGCAGTCAGTCAAGAGAACTAGAATACCGGCATGAAATTGCCAGATTATGAGGTAGTTGTCAACTTACCGATTCCACCATGAAGTTCAGGTAGCTGTGGAATCTCGAACCAAGTGGCGTGGTAACGAACAATGTTAGGATGATCGAGCACGGCCATCGCCTTTACCTCACGTAAAATATGCTGCAGGTCTTCATGTCTGCCATCTGAGACGCTCTTCACGAGTTTCGGTGGTAGAACAATCTTTTTCACAGCATATGTCTTTTGGTCTAATTGATTGTAGCACTGATAGACTTTTCCGAATCCGCCCTTTCCAAGAAGGCGGTCTTCTCGAAAAGAGGATCTATAGTGGCTAGGAGGCGGTGGTGGTAGTGGCTGATGCAAAGCCAATTGAAGACTTTTAGCGGAATGAGCTGCTAGATCAAGCTGCGACGTTTGGGTCACCAGATCACGCATTGAATCAAGTATGGGGTGTGCCTGCGACCCAGCAACAAGACTATCGAGCCCTGAGAGGTATTGGCGACGCATCCCCTGCGATTCGTCAGAAGTTGCCCGTGCGGAAAGCAGGCCGTTCGATGAAAGAACCTGACTGGCTTGGCTGAATAATTGGCGAGCAATAGCTTCGACTTCCTGTGACTGTCTATTATAAGGCTGTCTAGAATTTGTGGCATTGAGGAATTCAAGAGCGCGACTGCGATAGTAGTCCTCAAGTAAACTGGCAAGCATCATGTTACGATGCTTTTCCATGCCGATGGCATCTTCAGAATCCGGCAGGGTCTCATCTTGATCCTGTAACTGCTCTCGAGAGGATCTGCTAATGCTCTGGACATCATCGTCCGTAGAAGATTTCGATCGTATTGAGCCATCGATAGAGTCCATAACAATGTATAGGAAATCTTTCTTGGGGTGGAGTGACGTGCGTTAGGCCTGAATGGGATGTCAGCGGACTGGTATCATCTCTTAAGAATAGTTATGGGCAAAATGCGAGGAGGCTAGATAGCGGATAAAAAGCTCACTCCGTCTCAGCTAGTTAGACTCAAAGCCTTCAGTAAAATACAAGTAGAAAGGAAAGCCCATGCTTGTCGATTGGCATGTGACGTGTTTTGTCAGGTGTTGAGCGATGTAGCACAGGTGACGGATAGAAAGTGAATCTGTTGATAGCGCCCTTCACAAGACATACCTATGACAATTAGGCACCAGTTTGACGTTTCTCACATACCAGGTCAACTTCTCTAAGCCCGAACTATTAATGAAGGTGTTCCCGGCTCAATTTGCCACGCTCTTCCATGCCTTTCTGAGGATTCGTGTCACTTCCAAGGTGGAGATGGCAGCACCAACTCGAAGGCCATACGTTCTCTGGTAATAGCTGATAGGACTATGAAGAAATGAATGAATGAATGAATACTAGGGTTCTGGATTAGATCATCCGCGGAGTCTAAGCGACATTGCTCTCTGCAATTGTCCTTCGTCGCATTTCGTTGCTGAAAGACCACGTGGAGGCGAATAATTCAATTGCATATATATATATATATATAAGCCATATATTTGATTATCAGATATCTGCATCTGGGATTACGCGAACGATTACTCACGCTCCAATAATCTCGGAGTTGGAAAGCGCTTCCTTCAAGAGGGCACTCAAGAAGTGAGCATCCTAGGTGAAATTACCTACGCGGCGGTTGTTTAGATGTTGACGTAGAGAATATTGCACTAACATTTTATGAATCGTTCGTTCGTAGCTTCTACCCAACGTCTCGCGGCGAGATCATAACACCTCTTTCTTCTCACAGTACCACTACCATCTCCCCGTCTCTGCTCATATTCTAATGTCAGAACTCCCATACAATGTCCAGGAAGCCCCACCTGGATGTTGTACATTCGACGATGATCGGGAAGCGGTGGTAGTGTTAAATCCCGTTCCGTCGGTATGCTGACAATGTTGAACCCATCATCCTTCTCGAAGTCTTGATAATAATCGCCCTCCTCAATTCGTAGGACTTCCCAAGCAATGATAAGTACGAGTCTAGAATCCCATATCCCTTCTTTATGTAAAGTTTGCGATAGTAGCTTGATCGCCTGCAGTCTAATTCGATGAACTCGGCACTTCACTGCGACGAAGTAGAGTATAGGAATCCATCCTTTGTCACCGACCGAATGGGATATCCTGCGAGGCATTTCAGTCGCCCATGGAGCATGGTGCCATACTGGTCGGGCAACGTGAGCTTTCCAGATACTAATTAATTGCTGTATCAAAGAAATGAAATCCGCGGTGTACAAGTCGTACATAGTTTCGCTTGCGGGCCAAGTGCAAGTATTTGTTATGAGGGTCGCAATAGTATGATAGCCACGTAGCAGCTTAAGGTAGAATGCATCTACATGGGAAAATCCTTCACAAGAATCTGAGTTTGTGATGTCGTATGCTGCTAACCATAGTTGAAGCTCGGCTCGTAGATGCTGCTGAGCGTCGTCAAAACCTGCAGAAAGGGTTGGATCCATCGCACCCTCATCCGATAAAGAGCACTGGTATGCCAGATACAAGGCGTCAAGCAGCAACCGGTCCATGTAGTGAGCAGCCTGATTAGTGGACACGAATACTCTTGGTATCGGCGCAGTTGGGTACACCGGTAGTACTGGGTATAGACCAGGTAGGCCCTGGCCTAATAAAGCTGCTTGAACATGCAACCTGGCGAAACTCTCGATAATCCAATCATCAACATATCCGCGTGGTTTGATAGAGACATTCGGATGACGGATAGAAAAGTAAGTTTCCGATAGTAGTCTCAAGCCAGAATGGAGATGCGCATTGGCAGCAACATAACGCCCAAGTAGGTTTTCAAAGAAGGTAAACAATACACAGGTAATGAGCGTTACGTGAACAGATCTCCCGTCTTGGCTTGAGAAATGAGGTTGGAGGGAGCGGATCGCTCTGCCATATTCTCGTAGCATAAATTTCTGCTGAGAATCCAAAGCCGCACAGGTCTCTTTCGGTTTACCTTGTTCAAAACTCTCCTTCTGGTGGGCTGACCCCAGCGCAAGCACTGCATGGAGGATTGCGGGCTCAACCGCGCATGCCTGAAGGACGAGGGTATGCCAAAACGGGGTGATGAATGGGAGTGGTAGTTTCGTATAAGTGCGATATTTAAACCAGCGGAAGCAAGTCTCTTGCTCAGGGCTCAGCTTTGCGTTTTCATCTGGTACACCGTACTTCACGGTCTCGGTCGGACGTCTCGGCACGAGAGCTCGTCCAGAGCGGTTCACTGCGCCACCACCCCATATTCCATAGCCTTCGCAGATACGACCTGTAGAGACGCAACGGTGGCAAGCCGGACGGCCTTCATCACACTTCACATGTCGTGCCTTGCAGGTACGGCAACCAGTCTTGACTCTCTTCCTGCTCGTCGGTGGATCAGGGGGTTGAAAATGTTCCATTGCAGCAGGTAGGCATCATGCTGACACCGGTATAGCCTAATTAATAAAATTCCAGTTGTTGAAGTCGACGTGTAGCATTCTGGCAAGACGTTGATAGCGGAAAAGCGTAAGAGCAAATGGCTGGCCTTAGTGGATTAGTGACGCTCCAATGACCTACAGCACCTAGTACACCTAAAGGTAGCACTGAACTAAGCGGGTACGCAATGGCCAGCATCGGTGAGCGTCCTACGTCTGCGAAAGCAATTAATGCGAATAAATAAATTGAGGGAAAATATTATGATACTTGCTATTTTTCTTATTTTAGTTTCCTTCGTGGCCTTTCTTTATTTAGTAGTAAAAGTAGTAAGTTTTTGGTGAGAAATCGGTTAGTGCACGGGGGCTGAAGAGATCCCTGGATGAAGTCATTAACTTTAGGCTCAGCTTTCGAAAAATTGAAGCTAATCCAAACCTTTATCGGGAAACAACGTATTTTATCTTAAAGTAAGTTGGGAGCGAAAGGATAGTCGCTAATTCTCATGTCTTCTGGCTTCTACTGACGATCAGGATACTCATATACTAGTCCGAGAAGAATTATGGTTTGGATGAGATTTCTTTCTGGTAAAGATTTCGAAACCCATCAATGATCCTTCGCACCATGCTTCTAAAGTTGCCCAGAATCACTCCTTCAAAGAACTAGCTCCTGCATCGACACCACTTCAATAACATGACTAAGCATGGCAACTATCTAAGCGGGCTCCTAAGCAACTTAATCAATGCCGTGGCTCTAGCTGTACCGCTTTCGACATAGACCGAGTGTGTTAATGATACTAATGCCCACGCACTCGGAATTAATCTATCTACCGGTAATTCCTGGCTGCAAAATATGATTTCGGCTTCTACAACACTCAGCCTAGCCACGGTTGTCTTATGATAAATTTACTGCATTTTGGACCTATACTCCGTTTCCTATGCAGATCAGATTGGGTTGGAATTAGCCCACAGCTTGGACCCTTAACTAGTTTCAGAGTTTCAAGATCCCTGCACAGTTTATAGACGCCGTCGCCTTCGATAAGGCAACATTTGGTGCGATATTCATATTAATTCCCATATACTCCTTCCAGATGTTAGTCGACAACATTGGCCAATGTATGAAAAAAAATGGGTTTAGGTCCCCAGTTGAGAACGACTCTTCCCGGGAATCGCGCGTCGAATAATCACCCCTAATTGACCCATGTACTTAAATGCGTGACATACCGTCATCCTCACTTCAAAAGGCTTCTTTTAAATGGAGAAGGTACACTTTGGGACTTTGATTACGGGAATCTAGGTACAATTTTGGTTATAGTGGCTGTGCATGTGCGCTTGCTGACATCTTGTTCAACACGACTCAGTTACGAGTATCTTCTTTTCTCTGGTCGTCGTGGGCTCAGAATTTATTGTTTCCAATTTAGCCAATGTCAGTGCAGTAGGCATATCAATTCCTCCGCGGAGCATTGGGACAAGTGGAGCGCCATGCTAAATGAACAGAGACAGGCATGAGCTGGGGTGAGGTTTTGTATAAGGAGCATGCTGAATTCATGGGTTAATATAACGGAGGAACTGAATCTCACCGCGGGAGAACTACAAAGACGGAATTGCTCTTACAAGTCGGAGTTCAAGATCAAGGTCAAGTGAATCAAAGCCCAGCACCTAACTTCAGCTTCATTTCGTTTCTCAAAGTACATTGAATTCAATCGGTGCTGATCGCACCTAACATTAGTGTCATCCGGCCGGATTTTTACACGTATAGACCGCATTGAATCATTGCGTCCAGAAATAGTGACTTTCAAACGAACTCACACCCCTATATAAAGAGTCTGGGCGCCGCGCGTCTATGTTTGCGATGCCTCCTGCTACCGAAAGTGAACTGTGTCAAGGTTTCACTTCATGTACTGTACAAGGCGAAGGGGCACGGACGTCCTAATTATGTATATAATGTGGTCTTCCCGCCTTACTCATGAAGTCTAACTGGGTGTAACGCTCATGTGCCTATCATTGCATTATTTACCAACTACCAAAGACCTGTCCGTCTAGCTTCTATCACTTCTCTGGCCCGCCGCGCCTGAAGAAATATGAACGGCCCAATCTCTCGCCCAAGAGGCTTCAAGTCTGCAGTCGTTTTCTCAGCTCTAATACTCGTTGATTCGGCCTTGTGTCAATGCGCCCAAGCAGACCTCAGCTTCGGAATAGGATCTCATGGATTGGTGCCACTTGACGGTGTGGCGACTGCCGACCCTACCGGCCCTTATGGTGTAGGAGTCACTTTTGAGACGTACTGTTCCGACGACCGTGATCTCACTGTGAGCATTTGGTATCCGGCCACACCCGAAGATGGATCGTCCCCCTACATCTCAGCCGGTGGTATTGCTGGGCAGGCGTATAAAGACGCACCACTCGACGCTTCCGGTGGACCATATCCTCTCGTTATATTCTCTACGGGCCTCGCAGCAGTCAACGATGCGTACTATTTCTACCTACAGAACCTTGCTAGTCATGGGTACATAGTAAGCAGCGCCCAGCACCTCGATGCCAGACTTGCCAACACTACGACGAACGCTACTCTACAGCTCATCGCAGCTGCCGATTCATTGGCCGGTAACACCAATGATGCCGTCATTACCCTTTATACTGATTGGTTCCGAGAAACGCAATACGCATTCACGTATCGACCGCAGGAGATCCAGTTCAATCTCGACCAGACGCTCGGCTTGGCCGATGATCCATTATCAATATTCTACGGAAATGTCGATATGGACAATATCGGGATGACCGGCCATTCTCTTGGAGGATTCTTCACCAACGTTGTCGGCGGTGGAGCCCCCATCTACTGTGATTATGTCATGCGGCCAGGAGAAGATAACCCCAACAACCCATTACTAGCGTCAGTGAGTCCATGTGCGTTTGAGGCGGTGCAAGAACTCTCGCATCCACTCGCGCTGCATGATAGTCGCATTAAGGCCATCATCCCACTAGCAGCGCCGAGTTTTCTCACGAAGGACCAGATAGCGCGATCTGCGGCCGAGATCCAGATTCCCGTGATGGTTATGAGCGGAGATAACTTCACTTCTGAGACAACTGAGTGGATCCAGAAGGCTGTCTATAAAAATGCCCAAGGACCGGCCTACTATGTCCAAATCGAAGGCGCTGACCATTATTTTGTATCCGACGCCTATGGCCTAAACCCAAATCTGTCACTCAAAGGCGACGAGGACAGTAACAACTTCTTGGATAAGGCAGCTGTATACATGACGTACTCCGCAGCGTTTTTCAACTGGTACCTAAAAGGGAACTCATCGGCATTTGACACCTTACATGAGACCTATTCGTCGTATGTTAAAGAATTAAAATACCGAAATGAATGATCGCCGACGTAACAACTCAGCTATACTCAACTAATTACTTTAGCCTGAGAATCAAGCGTTGCCACTGGTACAATTCAAAGAGGATTTGCCAGATAGAATAACCCCTTAATTTAATACGGAGAGAAAATTAAAACAAATATACTCTCCATACAGCTCATTGTTACTAGAGACCGTATCTTGACTCGAAGAAAAGTCGGACGTCGTGGTCAGAAATCAATTTGATGTTGTGATTACAAACGCTTCTTGGCATTACTTTCCCGCTAACCCCAACCTCACCTTTTACCCCCAGCGCCATGGTCGGTCACAATACACAAGAAAACAGATCAACTAAACTAAGCCTTCGATGTTGGTGGGTTGGCCAAATTTGTTTTACTGCGGCATGCACGTATTCCTGGACTTACCTAATGCGGCTTCGATACAAGACAAATGGCAGCTGAAGAACACCGGAAGCTTCTTTTGAATGCATACAACATCACCCGATTTGGTCTCGACCCGCAACAAATACCAGCTGAAGAACATTAGGGATTTAGTTAAAGTGACAAATACAACCTTGTGTGTTGCGGTCCGATATTGTGTTCGCCGACTTCTGGTCTAAATTATGGCCTAGATCCAACAAGATGGCAACATCGAGTACTCCTTCACAAGACAGTGGGGCATTGTTGGATACTCTCGTCGTCTTAGAGAGAGATGAATGGAAGATAGTTCTCCTGATATTTCAGGGAGTTTCAGCTCGGGGCGTGTCACATTGGCGCATATGCACATGTCATTGGCATAATCTGAGATGCTGACTTGTTGACAACGCAGTAATAGTCAACACGAAGTGCAACTTGACTTCACGATATTGGTGGATGATTTCCTCCTCTGCCGTGTCTCCTCCCGCCTGTTGCGATAGTCAAGGGAGTTGATAGGACCCAAGTTGCTAAGCACTCCGGTAGTGACGCGGATAACCGCCCGTAGATACTACTAGTTTGATATGAATATACAGATTTGGGAGTTTTTAGTACTTCTCTGCAGAAAGCGATGCATCTCCTGCGTTTCAATATTGACAGCTCAGCAGCAGACACTGCGCGAGCGCAGCCAGTCACTCTCCTCTGCTCGCGTTGCAGTATTCGATCCAACCATCTCGTCGACCCGCTAGCCGCCATAATGCGCGGAAACTAACTGTCTCGAGAAAGGGGAAAGAAATTGTTACAGCATAATCTTCCGGTCACGGCTCAAAGTATGGACTGAACCCGTCGTGTATAAAACCCACCGGGCTTCCTAGCAAGATTCAGCTATTTGCCGAGTCAAGCTTACAAAGAATCGTGAACAAACTATTCTAGTTATCTAAACTTACCTACGGAACGACCTTCAGCATCATGCCTTCCTCTATACCCTACGACCCCAGCCTCGTCCTGGCCAATGTTGTCGATAACAAGGCCCTTCAGCTTATTCAACAGATCTCGGCAGCCGCTGCACCCGCTGATGCTGCTCAGAACGATTTGAACGCATTGATTGCAATGCGTCGCAGTCTCGATATGACACGGAACGAGCTCGTCAACTTGGGTATCAACACGAAGAGCTGCAACGATGAGCTCTCGAGCCTGAACGATGAGATCACCACGGCGGCGGAAGACTATGTCAAGAAGAAGATTACCGCCGAGAAGACAATCAAACCTCTCCGCGCACAGATCAAGGGCGTCAGCGCGCAGGCAGAAAGCCCCGTTGACTACACCAAAACACAGATCAAGTCGATGCCTCTTGCATCTGATTCCATGAATATGGATGTTCAGTATTTTTCTATGGACTCGAACATTGAGAGCGCCGATGCGTATGCCTCCACTATTGCCACATTCGTCGCTGCTTCGACCTCTTGGATGGGCGTCAACGCATCCAAGGATATGTCCAACGCTGCCCAGAAGCAGGTGTCATCTCAAGCAAAAAAACACAGTCTCTCTGGAACCCTCGTGCTCTCCGTGTCCTGCACGCACAAGAATGCATCAGTTCTTGCACCTTTTGTACTGAATCCCGATAAAGCTATCGGTACTTGGAACCACCTCTTCCCGAATGACTCACTCGACCCGACCAACCGTCTGGAAATGTGGAGGTGCGCTTGTTCTAAGGAGGACCAAGGCACTGCCAACCGCTACAGCATTCTCTCTGGCATGACGTTCGGCTCTTCCTTCGTGGGCATGGTGCATGTCCTCAACAGTACCGACAGTAATGTCAACGAGACCATGACCAGCGCCGCTCAGTCCCTGCAGTCGCAGATGGACTGTGCCGCGTGGTACGAGGCTCAGTCGGGTGGCTTCGGGGTCAACAGCTCCATGGCGACTGATGTCAAGAACCTCCTGTCGTCGCAAAACGTCACCACCCACGTCACACTCATCTCCATGGGTGTCATCCCCTCGATGGTCGCCAGCGAAGTCAAGCTCGGCGTGCAGACCTTCGCTAAGTTCGACCCGAAGGCGAGCATGGAGGCCATCGCGGAGCTACAGAATTCAACCGTCCAGGGCGAAAACAGTCTCAAGGCGTCGGCGCAGGCGGCCCGCACCGGGAAGCAGATGGTAACTATGAAGGGCATGGAGATCAAAGCGGCCCTAGAAGGCCTGGCAGAGATTGATGACGGACATAACAAGATGCTGGATATCAACTCGATGATGTCGGCGCTGGACGACTATCTGAAGAAAGCGGCGGAAGGAACTTCGGGCGTGCCATTGAATTACTTCTTAAAGGATATCACGAAGAAGGAGTTGGCTGAGGCATGGGTTGCAAAGTACTACCCCGGGCAGTACAATGCGATTACAAACGACGATACTGCAGCGGTGGTGAGAGCTCAGTAAGTAGTTAACGGCATAGTGGAGATAGCGAGGCACAATGGTTGATGTAGTTCGCGTCAGGGTCTAAGGGGCTAGTAAGGAAATTGAACCGCTCTTCTCCCTCGCCTGAGTCCAATGGTGCTTATTTTCCGAATAGAATGAGAGCAGCCGAGCAGTTGTAATCGTTTGACTCTACGAACTCGTAAATACTCGGTTTAATAACTAAGGGGGTAAGAAGAGTGAAAAAGGGGAAAGAAACAGAGAAATGAAGGGAGAAAGGAAGAAGAACTATTAACCAACTAACTAAAAATGCTTTCATTAATGTAATAATTTTATTATTAATTACTAGATAAATTATTTATTATTAACTACGCTTAGTGAATAATAATGGAATTAACGTCCCGTAGGCAATCATCCTCGTACAGTAGTCGTGGGCGGTATGGAACAGGAATAGTTCCGTTTTCCTTGATACGGTAAGCTGAGCACACCCGGTAGCAATACAGAGAGTCCACCGCCGCCACAATGGCCTTCGAATCGAGTGTTTATTTTTCCACTGCTCACTATCTAAAGGGAATTTGGGTATCACGATGGCATACTTCATTGGATTCTCACAGCCTGCGCGTTGGCGTTAAGATTTCTCTTGGAGCGATACTAAGTATTTCAATAATAAAATACAGATTTTCGCGTAAGTACTACGCACAATAATATGCTGATGTTAAAAGTACACCGAAAAATGCTATAGGGGACCATAAATGCAAGCTCTAAATCCTTTACAACAGTAATACAACGAAAAGCCAGCGTGGTCTTTGAAAGAGAAAATGCGAGAACCAATCAATATCATTCCACTGTTCATCGAATTTCTTTCACCCCCCGCGCGTCGCCACAGTTATCCGCCAAAGGGAACGCTACATCCCGTGACCTCGACGTTTTGCCAACTCCGATAGAACCGGAAGACAAGGCTTCAAAGTAATAGCAGACAGAGTCCTACGGATAAATACGACGTCCTACTTTAGGAGCCGGTTTAAATACGGTCGGGTGACTGAGGGAGACCTTGATAGCACGATCAGAGTCCGTGCAATGTGGGCTGAACTAGCAGTAGTTACAAGTCCGATGGTACCGCAAGAACTTTTTTTCAGTCTGTAGAAAGTTTGCTATAGCCTTCATTATTCGGCAGCAGGCGATCGATTCAAATTCAGATGTCCCATCTGTGGTAGCGGTGGCACCGGATGGTCCTCAGGGTCGTCTGCGACTAGAGTCTGTGTAGACCGAGCGTCAAAAGACTTCTTCAGCTTTAGTTTCGATAGATTGAATGACGGTTCGGATGTTGATGTCGGCGGCGGGGGTACAGGTGGAGGGGTTTGGTTTGCCACCTTATCCGTGACACTTCTCCATTCAACTCCAAGTGCACCGAAGAGAGCAGCCAGAGAGAAGGCGAGCAGCATATACCAGACATGTTTCAATGCATCACTATATGCAGCCGCTACTGTCGGTATAATACTCGGATCTACCACGGATCGAAGTTGATCAGCGCCAAGGGTAACTAAAGTAGCAGGGTCTACCGATGGGATACGCTCGATGACCAGCTCTTTGAACCGACTATTAAACAAGGCTTGGCCGACGGATATGGAAATCGTAGCACCCAAAAGCTTCGTAACACTTGCCAGCGCAGTTCCAGTAGAGATGTCTACCGCTGGCAGCACAGTCTGGGCAATGAGACTAGGTTGTTGCCAACCCAGGCCCTGACCGACACCGTACAACGCTAAGTAGCCGAAAACCTTGCCGTCGCTCGCGGCTGGATTCCAGGTCGTGAATAAGCCAACGGAGATGCTGACCACGATGACAGACGCAATCATGAAAGGGGCCGAGTATCCGCCCTTTGTGAGGATATAACCGAGGATCAACAACACCACGGTTTGACCGGCAAAAAAGGTCACGACGTCAAGACCGCTTTGCAACGGAGAAGCCCCCCTGACGGCTTGGAACCAGAGAGGCGCGTAGTAGATCACGCCGAAGTTGACACCACCCTGAGCAAACGAATACCAAGACGCAAATGCCATACTCCGTTGCGAAATGACGTTCCTTGGAATGGTCGCAATTGGTCCGAGATAGACTTGCCAGCATATCCATGCAATCATTATGACGCCGAAGAGTACCAGTAAAGCAATAATGCGACTACTGGACCATGGGTATGTCTGGCCACCTAGTTGTAAGGCTAAGAGCAGCGAGCTTATAGACCCGACGAATAATACGGTGCCGAAGGGATCCATGCGCTTGATTTTCTCTTTTGATGGTAGACTCGCCAATTGGGCCCCTACTGCCGGAGACCGGAAAAAAAAGATTAATCCAGCGATAACAAAACCGCCCAGCTACATCAGTATAATTAGCTTGTTTGCGCCCTTTTGTTTCCTTCGGTTTTCTCGATAACACCACGAATACCACGACAGTGCTTTTGGTGTGCTCACAGGTAGGTTGATATAAAAACTCCACCGCCAGGTTACCTTCGAGGTAAATGCGCCACCTATTAAAGGTCTGATGACTTGTTGTTAGTAGCTGTGAGAGTAAAGTGATACACTGAACTAGTACTCACCCAAGAACGCTAGCAATGCCATAAACGGCTGCAAGGTAGCTAGAATAGATAGGCCGCCTCACCAACGGGACACTCAACGCGACAGTAAGGAAAGAACCGGAGAAGATGCCTCCAGCGCCAAGTCCGGCCACGGCTCGTCCTACGATGAAAGCGGGCGAATTAGGCGCAGCACCGCACACTGCACTACCAATCTCGAAGATCACGATGGCGGAGATGTAGACCGTCTTGAGGTCGTAGAAAGTAAATAGACGCCCCCAAAAGATCTGAAAGGTGCACATTCCAAGGAAATAGGCAGAGCCATACCAACCGACATCTTGAGTTCTGCGAAACTCGTCGGATATGGCTGGAATCGCTGTCGAAACAATGGTTGTGTCCTGCACCCTCCCATTAGCAGAGCCAAAGATGTGTATAATATGTATCATACCAAAGCTTGGAGGAGGAGCACTACGCAGGCGAATAATACAATCAACACCAAACGGCTCCCCTTGGGTAATGGCGGTTGTTCATGAGGCGGCGGCATGGTTCTATGGTCTAATAGCTTGTATCAAAAAGAAGCCTCAGAGAACATATGCTTTCCCGTATGATATTCTAAATTATACGAGTAAAGTTGGCTAGTAGTTTGATTTAGTTTATAATTGTTCAATTAGCTACAATAAAGTCAACTTTATGTTTGAAGTCCAATTGAGGCATTGCTCAGCTTGGTAATCTTTCAAGATGGCAAGTAAAATCAAATACTTTCGCCTCTGTGTTAATAATGGTTCTTTGTGGTTGGCCTGTTTGAAACCAACTCCAAAGCTTGTGAAGGTGGAACGAATGAAGCCCAAGACCTGAGACCCGAGACCCGAAACCCGAAACCCGCGCCTACCGTTACGGCAGCCAACAACAGCTGAAAGCATAGGAAAATAGATTTCTAAAACCAAAACAGTTTATCTTACTAAGATTTATTAAAAGAGAGTTTGCTAGATGTTGATTGATTTTTCCGGTCGCAGCATCTCGTCATGGCGGCCATCATCATCGACCAGTGAGTGGATCGTGGCTCACGTATATCTAAGTAATTTGCATCATGATTTCGTCCATGTAAGCCCCTTGTTTCCAGTTTTGTTGTTGATCCTAGGATCTCGAGAACGTATGTCCTGAAACCTTGTCGACGCTCAGTGGGGTCAAGCACCATTACATTTCAAGTGATCGCCCATTACCAGCTTAGTAAAACATGAAGTGGCAGGGGCCTTCATGTAGGTGATATTTGTGTGCAAATTTGAGCTACGCCGTACGATTTCGGTTTCCGGGTCTTGAAATCCTAGCCAACACGATGCCTTCTCGGCTCGTGAGCTGGAGGTTTCTATGAATACGCCCTGCCGAACGCCGGATCGATGCCAGAAACACCATGGCCGGCGAAGCTATTAAACAGCAGAATCGCCAGGCAAGGGCTGAATATATCGCATCAGTTGTTTAACATTAATTACACAACATGCCCACTGTCTACGCTGCAGGGCTTTCACACTTCTATCCCTTCCACCCGCACTGGCCTCGGCATTTTTAAAATCAAAATGTTCCAAAAACTCGTGTCCGGGATCTACTTGGCCTTGGTTGTAGGCTTGCCCTCCTCGCTAGGACTGCCTTCGTCTCTTACGTCCGACAAGGTCACACGCACATTCGATCTTACCGTTACTTGGGAAAAACACGCGCCAAATGGCTTCAGTCGGGATATGGTTTTGATTAATGGCCAGTTTCCCGGCCCGCTAATTGAGGCCAATGAAGGAGATGACGTGTTGGTGAAGGTTCACAACAAGATGCCCTACAATACAACGATGCATTTTCATGGTACGTAAGAGGCGTTGGTCACGAACCATTCTAATTACTCACGTGGCTTTGAAGGAATTGAGCAGCTGGGCACACCTTGGTCAGATGGCGTACCTGGTGTTACGCAAAGAGAAATACAACCTGGTGCTTCCTTTTCGTACCAGTGGACGGCTAGTCAGTATGGCGAGTACTGGTATCACGCACATCACATGGGCCAACTTGATGATGGCCAGTTCGGCCCGCTTGTTATTCACCCTAAAAAGGATAGAGATTCGCCGTTCTCTCTCATCTCACAGGATCAGGAAACGATTCTGGCAATGGAGGAGGCTGCCGCTAATGTTAAGCCACTAATGTTGAGCGACTGGCGGAATATCAATTCGTACGAGTCGTGGGATATAGAGCTTGCGGCCGGTTCGGAAATACCGTGCTACGATTCTCTTCTTGTCAATGGCCAAGGAAAAATAAAGTGCTGGTCCTCCGAAGAGCTGGCTCCCCTCTTGACCCCGGCAATGAAAGCACTTCTTGCCAGTGGAAACTTTACTAGTCTGACACCCAAAGGGTAATAATCTCCCACTGCCCCGAGACAGTCGTAAAATAAACTGACGTGAATCATAGCTGTCTTCCGAAGCCGGTGGCAGTAGCGGCTGTTAATGGAGGTGTCCCTGCAAAAAACCTCTCAGCAATTCCATCCGAGATTTTTGATAACTGCGATGCGACCAACTCGCCCGATGCCGTTATCGAGGTGAAGGAGTCTTCAGGGGATCAGAATGGGACTTGGGCTGCATTCGACGTCGTTGGTACTTACACTCTCATGACCGCAACCTTCTCGATAGACGGCCTGTCCATGTGGGTATACGCAGTCGACGGCGAGTACATCGAACCCCAACTTGTAAAGGCTATCAGCGTCGCCAACGGCGATAGATATTCCTTCCTGGTACACCTCACTGATGCGGGCAACTACACAATACGACATGCGGGTACGTTGCCGATCCAGTTGATTAGTGGACAGGCGACTCTGTCGTACAAAACAGATCACCCGGCCGTTGGTTGTCAACCCGCAACACAATATATCAATGATGTCGGCCTGCCTATTGGCTCAAATGTAACATTTTTCAACCAGACACTCCAAAAACCATATCCGGCTTTTCCGGTTGCGCAGAAAGTCGATCAGACCTTCGTCCTAACCTTTGGTAATGTTCAAGGTACAGGTAATATCTGGTCGATGAACGGGACGGCGGCGCCTATGAGTTTAGAAGACGATGAACCCGTGCTATTCAAGCCGCAACCCAACCTCATGAACAATCTGACAATCACGACACTTAACAACACGTGGATTGACCTTATCTTCATCGTCACACAGTTTCCCCAGCCGGCGCACCCTATCCACAAGCACGGGAACAAGATGTGGCAGATCGGCTCGGGTCAGGGCCCGTTTAACTACAAAAGTGTCGACGAAGCGATCAAGGACATCCCGCAAAGCTTCAACTTAGTCGACCCGCCACGCCGCGATGGGTTTGCCTCGCCCGATGCTCCTAGAGGCCCGACTTGGACCGCGGTGCGGTATCATGTGACGAATCCAGGCGTATGGTTCATCCATTGCCACATCTCAACCCATCTCCAGAGCGGTATGGCATTGGTCATTCAAGATGGCGTCGACCATTTCCCGACAGTGCCCCCTGAGTACCTATCATATGGAACATAGCCGAGGTTCAAATCCTACCAAAGAAGTTCAGGCAGGCAACTAAAAGCTACCTCTGTAATATTAAAGATAATAACGATTCGAAAAGAAAAAATCGAATCCCGATAGATGTTTTATCATTTCTCGGTACTTGATAATCAATTGTAAACCATTTCTTTCTCGTTTCTATTTTACGACGGTGAGAAGATAGGTGTGACACTCGTCACATAGTATAGCACAAAATTGAGGGACGGGGACGTCTAATAAACCCTACATCCACCCAATACAGGCATTCATGGGGTAAAGTTACTGATTTTGACAAAATAAGTCGATGGTTTCCTATTATATGTAAAATATCACTCACGATATAGTGTTTAGGAGTCTGGTTCTAGAATGCATTTATACTAGGATTTCATTTCCTCCGTTGTTCTATTTCTTCACCATTCTCTCATACAGCTTCCTAGGGAATCAAAGTATAATGTGTGATTATAGAGCGACCTGTTTGGCTCGACCCTGAATATTCTTTCATTCATTTTTTCCTCTCAGTTAACCAAATCTTCTGCCATTAACCTTTGTAGGAGGAAGCTTTCGTTCACCGGCAACCAAATCGTCAAGCGATCAAGTAGCTTAGTGGTATAGCAGTTGTTTGGCTTGACCAGTTGATCAACTAATATTGCACACACAGACAAAAAAAAGACTGTGACAGAAGGGGAACTGAATCGGGGGGAAGCTTATAGCACTTGAAAATAGTGCTATTAGTGCTGTAATATATAAGACATTACCCCCGTCCGCACTCCTAAAGCATAAGCGATCTTTCCTGCTGAGTGGAATTATACCACTTGATGGCATGCTACCCTTGCCTTTGCGAAAGATCAAGGATATAGAGACAAAATGCCTTCGTGCCAGAACCACAGCCTCGATGGTGGGGTTTTTGGCGGCAGAAAGAAGAATTATGCACGACTAGACCGGTATTTGGAAGCACGGTACTTGTAAGTTGCAGCTAGTTTGTAGACTAATGTGGCAGGGGCTTGATGTCAAGGGCTTGGAACTTTAATCAATTCAACTGATGATTCTATGGTTCTCAAGGTCTATACGGTTTTCCTTCCTTCTAGCCAGGAACCTGATTTTGAATTCAGGGGCCCAATCCATCTTTTGGGTGCTTATCTCACTGCTGGTTGCTGCCCTTGCAGGACAGCGGAGTCCGCGTGACCTTGCCGCCGACTAACAGTCTTTATCCCCTATCTGCATGTTATACCAACAGGGTCTTGGCAGCAGTAGCGGCTTCGCGGCACTCTAATCCGTGTAACAGCTTAAGCCCAAATTTTGGTGGAGTACACTATAAGAATCTCCTTTTAGGCTCCAAAAACCTTCATCCTGTCCTCGACGGGCTCGAATGTCTTCTCCCTCAGGGGCGGCCCCGTAGGCTTGCCAAAAACCATCTGAGCCTTCAAGCTCCAGTCGACCGGAATATCCCACTGCTTGGCTGCGGCGGCATCGACCATCGGGCTGTAATGCTGCAGATTAACGCCGAGGCCCTCGGCGCACAGCATCGTCCATACAGAGTACTGCAGCATGCCGGTAGCGTGTTCCGACCCTATGGATGTCCCGGTCAGCATTTCGCACTCTGTGATTTTTGCTAGAGCTAGCTATCAGTGCGACTGACATTCGGGCATCTTAGCTTTCACCATGGGCACCTTGTCACCCACTTTGTCCAACGCAACCTGGCTCTCGTAGAACAGGATCTGGAGGCACACAGAACGTATGGGTCAGCTTCGCCGCGTTTCCAACAGGTGATTCGAGCTCACCGTTCCATACGCGGCGCGAAACATCTTGATGCGCGGCTCAAAGGCTTTCTCGAAGGCCTGCGGCGGCACGCTGGCCTTGGCGGTCTCGTACGCCAAGTCCCAGAATCTCCTGTGCTCTTCCTTCAGCAGCACTACGGCTCGTCCAGACTGGCAGTTGAAGGGCGAGGGCGCGTGGAGGATGGCATCGCGCACGATTTCCTGGATGCGGGAGTCGGAGACGTTGATGTCGTCGGAGAGGAGATGTAGCGACTGTCTTTGCTTGATGCCGTCGAGGAGGCTGAGGGCAGACATGATGGGCTCAAAATGGTCGGGTAGGATTCGTGGGATTATTCGTAAGTGATGAAGATCCGTGTAGCGAGTAGTAAGAGTAGACGGATTTAGAAACCAATTTGATCAACCAAGAACCAGAGAGATTAAATTCGTGGAAGTTCCAAGTAATATTGTTAATGATGATTGTCTAAAAGTTCTGCTAGCATGACGTGGTGTCTTCGGCGCTCGATACATCTCGTCGGGTTTCGGGGCTCGGGTGCAATAAGGCCTTTTTGCATTTTGATGTTCCCGTCATGTCATACCAATAACAAAGAGACCTGAAAAGGAATAAATCCCATTGGGGGTCAGCGCTACTAGCCCCACGCCCTCTCTGTAAGTACCGTATTACTACAAAGCTGAAGCAGTTGAGCGAGACACAACTCATAACCAATGATGAAACAGCCACCGAAATCCTGATCCCTTGGAAGTTGACCTTGCCCAAAGTTTCTATAGCGTAAGCTTGATAAGGCATCTAAATCTTATAGGTTAGGTCTAATTCTAATTAATTTCACAGCGTACTGAAGGTAGTGATACTATATGAAGCAATTTCATGGGTTTGAGCTACCGTCACGATGGTAAATTGTACCAACACGGTCTAATATAGCGTAATGTAGGCTATGTCGGGGCTACGTCGTTGTTGTATGGTGTGCAACTTTCTAGCCTATCCTAGGCCATCCAGTGTCCTTCGATTCGACCAATCATATCGTTCTAAATATACTTTCTAACGTTTTAAGCGTATCCAACATGATATCTGAAATGCCGTCTAAAGAGATTAACAGAACTCAAGTTAAGCTGCAATTCTCATTCGCCTATTTTTTTCGGTAGTGTGATTCGCAATTCGCAGGCTTCTCTTGTCTTCTTATAACGATCCTCGATAAACTGCATAAGGGCAGGGTAGATTGGTCTCTCGTCGCTGGGCTTCGCACTTTCCCCATGCCCGCAGTATTTCTCCCCAAACAATTTGGCGATGCCGCAAAGCTTCGATACTTCATAGAGGACTAGCTGAGCTCTCAAAGTCCCTTCTATTTCCTTGTCTACGTTGTAAGAACCAAGTTGAAGCGGGACTGCCACGAATGTGTCTTCGTTGTAGTGGTGGTGGTGCTGTTGTTGTTGATTCTGCTCTTGCTCCTTTGGGATACTTGGGGTTGCCGAGTCGAAGGGTGTGGAATTATCGATCTTGGCGACTGCGCCGTACGTTGCCAGCACTTTGGAGATCAGCACAGCTACCAAAAAGGGTAGGTGTGCATCAGATTCGCATTGGCATTGTAGTATCTCTAGTAACTGCCGGCTGATGCTCGAACACACAAGTAATACCTGGTCGATAGGTATTCTTGGCGTCGTAGTGTGAAACATACTACATTCATCTTGTGTTGTCTCGTCCCTGTTAGCTAAGGCGATGACGGATCTCTGTAGTGCCTTGGCCGAACGGAGACAGCTGTGTCCCGGCATTCCGGCCGGAGGTTGCTGTGGGATTGCCCCTATCGCCATTCCGTGGGTGCCGCCTGCTCCGGTCATCTCAGACACCTGCGGCGGTTCGGGCTCGAAAAAGTCAAGTGGGGCGAAGTAGTCTAAGTCTATCCGCGGAGTCGAAAGGGGGAATCCCGGGACGCCGGGCTCGGCGGCCGGAAAGCCCATGTCACCCGCGCTCATGTAAATGTTGTCGTGCATGCTCATCACATCGCTCCGGTTATGGGTGGGGGCGGTTATGTCCGGATCAGGGTGCAGGCCCGGGGTATTGATCTGTGTGGTAGGTGGATCAAGATCCATACGATCTCGGCGTTGGTACGCACCCATGGCTACAGGGGAGAACTCCGAATCCGAGGCAGGTGGTGTTGAGCAGCCGGCAGCACTGCTTGATAATAGGCCCTGGCCTGCCTGAAGGACATTCCGAAGAAACTGATCCGAATCAACTCGTTGGAGAAGCTCGGTAACGGTCAATTCATTGGCGTTCGTTGGAGTGTTTTGGTGAGACGACGTCAACACGTCTTTGATCAGATCGGTGGCTGACTTTCCGGTTCTCATGGAGACGCTGTAATGGCAGCTGTAGTCCATACGGATGCACCGGCTACATCTCGGGTGTTGTTTGTTACACTTCACTTTGCCGTCGGTACATGCGTCGCACGACCTTGAGAAGAACCATTGTTAGTCAGTTCTCTACGCCACGAGGGGCGCGTTGATCTTACGAACGAAACTTGATTGTTGGTGGCCTGGACTGACGAGACTTGCGCACTTGGTGTCGGGTACTCTCGGGCGGCGGCGACATGGCCTCCACACCACGGGGGCACGGTCTAAGCAATACTAACCAGCCAACAACCGATGGTGATATCGGGGCTCAATGTCCGCAAAGGTCGGTGACGGCCGGTCTCAGGCGATGATACAAATGGCATCGGGGCTTTGTTTCGTGCCAAGTGGTCGCCCAGACCTTGGGAGGCCGGCACGTCGCGCGGCTTTAATTGAAAGGAGTGCGCCTACCAAGGTACTTATCCCTTATCCAACGCATCCAGCGAACGCCACGCCGTGTTGGTTGAGCTGAAGCAAGGCAGCAGGAACAGATGCAGGATGCTGACGTTCGGTCAGCGTTCCCCACCACCAATTAGGATATTTGTCATGAGTTATTTCCTACGGGACCGGTATTGATGTTCGAAACAAACACCCCAACGTTGAATGAAAGCAGGTGGTTGTGGTAGGAGACAAGAGGTTGAATGGGCTCTAAGCTCCTAAGCCGTCTTTTACCCCGTATTTTCTTCAAGGGTTCGGCGCTAGTGCTGTCAAGTCAAGTCTAACTGCATACTAAATAAATTAAAGCTGCGGCTCAGATACTAGGTTAGCCGCACCAAAGCGTACAGCGACTGTATACCTAGTTAGTCTATAACTACCGTATGACGTATAACAACTGTATAGCGCACAGCAACCGTATAGCGTACGGCCCTAGATATCCAGTTTAAAAAAAAGAAAAATTTCAGGTTATTAGTAGAGCGGTTAATACGGCAGCTAGTTGAAAGCATCTAGCTATCACGCAGTGATAGTTGCGCAGTCGGAAGTAGTTCTAGAGCCGGGTTTTGAATAGCACTATATGCCCTATAAAAACAGTGGCCTTAGGGCACCGAAAAAGCAATTAGGCTGCATATGTTCAAATCGTTGGCGGATTGGCGGAAAACCTAATTGACGCCAGCAAGCTATAATAACCTAACCTTGGAATACTATCAAGTCTTCTCTATTCTCGTAGTACCCCCACAACTGCGACTCCTACAGCTACGCCCCGCACTTTTAAGTCTTTTGCTGATTTTAAAGTAAAAGTTTAGGACGTGCGTACCTGTTAAGTGGAATGGGCGTGGCGCGGGTGGCGTACCACCCTTGGGAACCTCTTCGTTCCTCAGAGAAGGTTCTCCAAGGGTGTTCTACTTCGGTAGAGGGTAATATTTGAATTTGATCCTCCTAAGTAGTAGGAAATGTCAGATAGCAGAGAATTTGCGAAGCACGGCAGCAGCTTGTGCGTGCTGAGAAGATCCGGTAGGTAACATACGATGATGGTACCTAGATACTTATGTACTTAGTAGTGCCCGATAAAGTAAATGTGCTATAATTAGTATAATTTTCAGCTAGCATGATATTCAAACATCGTCTATAATGTCGTTCTAACATTGTTCTTCTCGACAATCTGACTCTCTCGATCCTTCCACTGGTGGTATAATCATATGATCACTTGAACCAAGGTTCTACTTAACGAAACAGAAGTGTAGAAAAGAGATTATATATATACAACATACAGCTGAGCTTCCGGACCGTGAGGGAGCTCTTCAGACCCGCTTACCCGTCGCAACATAATACTCTTTGGGTCCCCCAATTTAATCTCTTCGATCTATCATCCGCCGTGTTACAACATATCATATCAAAAATACGCCACTCATGCGCATGGTACTTTGTACACAGCCTCCTCTAGCGCACAGAAGGTGTCGGTTACAATCTTGTCGCCTGGCGGTAGAAGCTGGGTGGTAAATAGTCCCGTAAGCCCTGTCGCTCGATCAAGCCACTGTTTCATTGTCAGTGAGTGAGGGTCAGCATCAGGAACCTAAACATACAGCATGAACTCCCGGCATTCCCTGCCAGTTTGCACTATTCGCGGCTCTGCGGCCAGGAAAGCCCGTGGCGTTGATGGAGGAGCTGAGCCCAAAGTCACCCGTGGATCCCGGCGGCCACGTCTGGCCCAGATGCGCCCGCTTCGTGCCGCACACGACTGACAGGAAGTGCGACGAGTCCTCGGTCTGCGGAGTCAACAATTCCTCGAGTCTCTCGCTGCTCAAAATCCTGTGATCGTCCTGTAAGAGGCTGGACAGGAGCTTGATCTGGTCGTGGGGGGTGCTGAAGAGGCCCACGCCGCCACAACAATCGGCCGCGGGGCCAAACGGGTTCTTCCCCTTAATGAGCGCGCCATCTGGATTCCGCCAAGCCAGTTCGACGAGCGTCGCTTCAAGATCTGGCCGCTTCCAGGGCCGAAATGTCGTGGATTTCATACCGAGCGGGGTCCAGATGTTCGTCTTCATGAAACTTTCGAGGTCTTGTTTTGCCACAACCTCTATCTGCCGACATATTTAGTGTCCGATACCGTCGCCTTGCATTCTCTCAAGGCATGTCGGGATGAGATAATCAGAACTCACCGTTCGGCCTGCCCAGTCCATTCCGGATCCGTAAGCCCAGCCTTGTCCGGGTTCGAAAATCAGCGGGTAGCGGTATCCTTCCTGTGATAAATCTGTCATTGAGTGACCGCCCACTGCAATTTGGGGTAAGCTACGAATACCACCCACCATAGACCCAGTGAAGGTTGTTTCTTTTTTGCCGACGTACTTAGCCCACCGCTGGAGTCCTTCGTGATGCTGGTCATAGCAGAAGCCACTGCTATGTGATAGTAGTTGACTTATCATACTGTGTAAGTGTGGACCTTGGATTCCGGCATATGGATCATGTCTTACCGCAAGGAAATTGGAGCCGTGCATTTCCTCAAGCGGGGCTTGCCATCGTCACTGAAGCCTTCGAGCACATCGAGCTCCGCTAATTCTGGTACGATCTCTCTGACGTTCTCGTCAAGTGTAACCAGACCTTGATCGACGGCTATCAAGGTAGCCACTGCCGTAGAAAGCTTGGTGAGGGAAGCGATCCAGTGAAGAGAGTCCAGGCTGATAGATTTGGTCCGTGCCAAGTCTGCCGAACCATGGGCTTTAGAGTAGACCATGCCTATTTATTCGACTGTCATTAGCCACGACGCTAGAACGGAAGTTGGGTGAGGGAATTTGGCTCACCGTCTTTGCTAGCCACGAGATAGCAGGCATTGTGTAGTGCCGGGCTCTCGCCGTCGACCTGCGCCTTCAAAATTCGGTCGATAGATTCCATCTCAAGTATCCTTAGGAGCTTTCTGTTGTGTCCCCAAAATCAAGGTGGTCAACTTTTCTGCCTATCTCTACCGATTGGACCGTGGTTTTCGTGGATAATATAAGATGTAAGCTGTCGAGGCGTTTATTTTCTTTGGTGGCGTATCAATAGATGGAGTCTCGGGGGTAGTCACCGACTTTCCCATTGGACCTCTTAACGTAGGCACCGGAAAACCGGATGCAAAGACCGAGGACCGAAACCCGAGACACCGGTACTAACGGTGCATCCAAGAGCTCAATCAGATTGTAAAATTACGCCCATGATTTCCAAGCAAAGGTACACATCAATGAAATCGGGCAGTTCAGTAAAGCTAATAATATTTCTAGTTGCGCTTCAGTTGTTCATTGAGGGATACTTCTTTCAAAAGGATAAAAAGAATCAAATAGGCGAATCAAACAAAATTATGCCAGGTAAATCCAAAACTCGATCAATTTTGCTAAGTAAATAGAAAAGAAATCTATACACATGTGCAAACTATCCGCAGACGCCGCATCTATGCTCTGGTGCGAAATATTTAGTTTTTATAACACGCTCTATCTGAACCTTGATAGGCACAATGACCCACGCTTCAAGCTGCCTCTACTTCTATGCAACAAATGGTGTACACTGATCGAATGGCTTCTGCCCAAACATTTTGCGGCCTCCGTGGTAGCTCCTGCGAATGTTTGCCCCTGCAAACTCGCGCATGGCCTGCTCAAAATGTCCAATACTCTCGGTCGAAATGCCGTTCGTGGCTATTGTCTCGGCGAGGTTGGCGCCATCCACCAGCGCCGTCACAGCGCCAACTCCTCCGCTAGGGCTCATAATGTGACATGCATCCCCAATGATTGTTACCTTGTCGGATGGTTCCCAAGCCTTCATGGACGGATCCGCTGATAGAATTCTCAACAGACTAGACTGCTTCTTGTCCTGCAAAAGCAAGATTGATCGGAGACTGTCGTTCCAGCAATCGGCGATTCGGAGCGATATCTCTGCAATTTCGTCGCCTGTGTATGCAGAAAATGGCTTATCGCTCGGAAGATTGAATACTTGCTTGCGTGCAACGAGCACCCAATACATGTAATCAGTCGGCATGTATTGGTCGTACTGGTCATTCCTCTTTGGAAAGCGAATTGGTTCGAGTAACAGAGTGACAGCAGTGTCGTCAATGTCGAGTGTCTGTGTCAGGGGTGTGCGGTCAACGACGAGCGTCATCCATCGCATAGCGCGCGATGGGAACCGCTCGATTAACTCTGGAGTGATAGGCGTCTTGCCGTAAATACATGTGCCTTCTGTGTCTAGGGGCAAATGGTTTGGGAGAAATTGCCTTCGTGTCACAGAGCCCCTGCCATCAGCACCGACAAGAAAACGACCGGTCGCCTTTGTGCCATCTTTGAAGTGGGCAATGATGCCTCCGTCGACATTCTCATAACGGAGGAGCTCCTTGCTATACGATATCCTGTCTTCGATGCCATCTAGTAGAATGCCCCGTAGAACCGTGCGGTCGCAGGTGTATGGATTTAGGCCTTTCATCGCAGGACTACCACCTGCTCGGCTGGCAATTATGGTACCATCAACTGCGTTGATATCGGTTTCGCCTAGTTCGGCAGAGCAACATGTTTGCTGGAATCGCTCCCACAGTTTTGCGGGGAGGGTCTCTTTCAACGCATTCGCGCCATCGCCATTAAGACGCAGACGATAGCCCTGGGCTCTCCAGTCCGCACTCGCGTCGCGTTCGAAAATGCGGAACGAGATTCCGGCTTTGAGAAGGCCTTGTGCTAGGCATAGCCCGCCCAATCCCCCGCCAATGATGAGTATACTGTTGTCCATAGACCCCATTTCGTTCATACTGTAGAATAGAGTCGAAAATGAAAAAAGTGATATCTGCTTGTTTCCGAGGTTGAGAAGTGAGTGGACTCTAGATGGCTTGTGTATAAGCAGCACGATTGTATGGCGTAATTCCCGACCACGACTAATGCAACAGCGAGGGTGGCAAACTCCTTTATCATTCTCATGTTCAAGTCTTAGGTGCATTCGTACAATCCTACGATGGTGTTGCTATCATTAGCCATTGTCGAGTCCCGAAGCCCGATGATCCTTCGGCTCGGCTCCGCTATCAGCCCACATAGACGGGCTTCGAATGAGGCGCAATTGGATAATAAAATGTGCACGAAAACAACGGTGCATGTGGACTTCCCATTTTACTCATTCAATTTTTACCGGCTCCTAAGCATTTCAGAGCTACCGACATCTCACTCTTCCTTCACGACCTATCACTACCATGACTAACGCACAAGAGCTCAAGGAGCCGATGCTCTGTCTCACCATGTGCGCTTACAAGCGAGACGGAATGGATGAGGAAGATTATCGCAAATACATGACCGAGCACCACGTGCCCCTCGTCCGTAATCTGATGGTCAAGCATGGGATCGACAAATACAGCATGGTGAGTTCGAAACCTGCATTCCGAGCCTTGGAGTGAATTACCAGTTATCGCCAGGTTGATATAACGATAATGACCCCGGCGTGTTACGTTAACTCTTCTAAAAGGCACACAACCCGCTATCTACTCGCTCTTTAATGAGCAAGATATTTGATTCTCAGTTCTCCAATGTGGCGGACTACGACTGCATTGTGCAAATACAGTTTCGCGATATAGAGCAGTTTATTGCTCTCAAGGCGGATCCCGAGTACAAGAAAGCGCTCTTCGCAGACCACGAGAACTTTGCTGACACCAAGAAAACAAAGTAAGATATCTAATGACTCAGCCATGTTCACATAATCGGAATGGCTGATCTGTTTTCAGGATGACTATTGGCTATATTCGGGATTTTCTGCGTGATGGGGCGATCGTGTGATATTGAAGCAGTATACTTGCATGTAATTAGCTGCCTCGATCTAGTCCTGAGACAGGAAACAGCTTTCAATAGCACTAGAGTAGAATCTTATCGTCTTGGCGAGGAGATAATGAATTGGAAATTAAATTATCCATCCCATAATTAGAAACAACCCAGTTGCCATGTGCTGATTGATCCATATTATTTTACATGATCCGGTCGATCTCAGAACAGAGGGCGGTACCTTGACATCATCGAAAAGCTTTAAAAAAGCCCTCAATAAGATATTTTTAATTTTAGAGCTGAGATTGAAATGAGGTAATGCGTAGAAGCTAAAAGATGTTGATCCCTTGTCGTTTTGTTGGTTCGGAAGCTGGACCGGAAGGCCATACCGACAGCCTTGTGCAAAATCGGGTATTATCTCGGGGACCAAGTCCAAATCGTAAGATTCAAACCGGACACCGTGTCGGCTTTCGGGAGAGCTAACCGTAAGCATACAATTACAGATTATCATGAATTATCTTCCTGCATCCGTAGGGCTGACAGGTTGTGTCCAACTCAAATCGTTAGTTTCAGCCACAAGTAATTCGTCGGCCTTCGGTGTTCATAGAAAGGTTCTAGAGCTACAAGGCCTTTTCATAACGACACTAGCGAGAGACACGAAGAAGCATGTTGCTATCGAATAGTCAATAATAGCCTCGATAGATATCAAGATTGTGGAACTATGCTCTTGATAAATATAGGCAGACTCAGCCGCCGTTTTAGATCCAAGCATTCTCGAAGCTTGCAACTACCATCATTATCCTCAATTCACCGGTTGACGGCCCGGTCACGGTAGGAGAATCAAGAGGCGAAATAACTAAGTCCAAGATGGAGGAAGAAAGAAGCATTTGTCTTTTCGGAGACCAGACAAATGACTTTATTCCGGGCTTGCGACAACTGCTACGCGTGAGAGATAGCCCTCTACTTCACTCCTTCTTCGAGAAATCACACCTCGCGTTAAGGAAGGAGGTCGCTCAGCAGAGTCGTGGCGTCAGAGAATCGTTGCCACGTTTTTCTAATACGAGCGACCTTTTCGCCGCCTATTTGGGGGATCACACTTCCGATCCAGTCCTCGCCATTATTCTATCGACAATATATCAGCTCGGAAGCTTTATACGGTATGGTTGAGCCTGAAATTCGACCGCTCCTCTCAATTTTTAAAGACTCTAACATATTTTAGTTACTATGGAGATACGTGCCGGCAATATCCTTCAGGTCAGAGCAATACGGTGATCGGCTTGTGTACGGGCCAACTCGCCGCCAGTGCCGTAGCATCTGCCTCGGGAATAGGCGAATTTATCCTTCTCGCTATAGAGCTAGTGGTGATTGCATTCCGTACAGGCCTGCAGGTCGCTAAAGCTCGTGACCTCGTGGGGGATGATATACATGAGAACAAAAACTGGTCTTTTGTAATCCCAAAGCTGCGAGTAGATCTCGCTGAGTCAAGGATTGAACAGTACTCCCAATCAGCGGTAGGGTGTCCCCTTTCTAAGACAACGGTAAATGAATTCTCACTTTTCTAACAATAATAGAATTTGAATGTTGGTTCGAGACCATACATTGGTACTGTAGCACCATCTAGTGTTACTATATTTGGCCACCCTAGAGTCTTGGAAGACTTCTTGAACTCACCCATCATGAGCGATATGAGACCCATTTCGGCACCCATATTCGCTCCGTACCACGAGCCTCATCTATATTCCCAGTCAAATATTGACGACATACTTCAAAGTCTTACCGAGACGGCCGCGAACACAGCAACGAAGACATCTATGATTTCCAGCGTCACAGGCGAACCAATTCAGGCTACTACCTTCAGGGACTTGCTTCATGCTGTCCTAGGAGAAATCCTCAGGCAACCTCTACGCCTAGATCGGATCATACAGTCAATCAAAACTTCCTGTGATGCATCCGCCCAGACTCGATGGGTAATCTCGCTGGTCGGCACAACTTCGCAAATTCTGGCCAATGCTCTTGGCGAAGTAGAAGGGTTATCAGTCCGCACTGAACATATAACAAGTGTGCCAAGTGCCAGCACTTCTCAAATAAACAACAATGGGCGGCCTGAGAAGTCCAAGATTGCAATTATAGGGTATTCCGGAAGATTTCCTGAAGCCGCTGACCCCGATGGTCTTTGGAAATTACTCCAGGAAGGCCGGGACGTTCACCGCGAAATCCCGCCAGACCGATTTGATGTAAACGCACATTACGACCCAACAGGGAAGAAAAGGAACACGTCGACAATCCGACAAGGCTGTTTCATCAATGAACCTGGGGTTTTTGACTCTCGATTTTTCAACATTTCACCAAGGGAAGCTGACCAATCCGATCCAGCCCAACGGCTTGCTCTGATGACCGCTTATGAGGCTCTCGAAATGGCTGGAGTTGTTCCGGACAAAACTCCTTCTACTCAGAGAGACCGAGTCGGGGTATTTTATGGCATGACAAGTGACGACTGGCGCGAAGTCAACGCCGGTCAGGATGTAGGTACTTACTACATCCCTGGCACCAACCGCGCTTTTACCCCAGGTCGTATCAACTACTTCTTCAAGTTCACTGGGCCTAGCGTCAACGTTGATACAGCGTGTTCCTCGAGTGCAGCTGCTATTCACCTCGCCTGCAATTCCCTCTGGAGAAATGACTGTGACACCGCTATCGCTGGCGGCACGAATGTTATGACAAACCCTGATAACTTTGCTGGTTTGGACAAAGGCCATTTTCTATGCAAAAGTGGCAATTGCAAGACATTCGATGACGCTGCGGACGGGTACTGTCGAGCCGATGCCGTCGGCACTGTTATTTTAAAGCGACTGGAAGACGCGGTGGCCGACAAGGATCCGATCCAAGCCGTCATCTGTGGTGCTTATACGAACCATTCTGCTGAAGCCGAGTCCATCACTCGCCCGAATGCTGGCGCACAGGCTGCAATTTTCCGTCGCATACTCAACGACTCCGGCCACGACCCCTTGGATGTGAGCTATATTGAAATGCATGGCACGGGGACACAAGCCGGAGACGCAACAGAAATGAAATCAGTCTTGGAAGTGTTTACGGGAAAGAAGTCTGGTCGATCTGCGGCTCAGCCATTATATCTTGGGTCCGTTAAAGCCAATATAGGCCATGCTGAATCAGGATCCGGCGTAACATCGCTCATCAAAGTGATAATGATGATGAAGAATAGCGAGATTCCTCCTCATGTTGGGATTACAACCAACATCAATAGTAAATTTCCGGCCGACTTAACGGAACGCGGCATCCGTATCGCTATGGAAACGACACCGTGGGAGCGGTGTGAGGGCACCCGGCGCATGGCCTTTCTGAACAATTTCAGCGCAGCGGGCGGGAATTCAGCACTGCTGCTGGAGGATGCCCCTTTACCATCTAAGGCTCGGACTTCAGAAGATCCGAGAAGCTCACACGTGGTTACTATTTCAGCCCGAACCGCTCAGTCGCTTCGCCGGAATACGGAGCACCTTGCGGCACACTTGGACATTTCCGATGTATCCCTCGCAAGCTTGGCATACACGACTACCGCTCGTCGAATGCATCATCAATATCGGCTCTCTGTGACAGGCCGCACGATTGCCGATATTAGAGCAGCTCTCCATAAATCCGCTGATCTGGACGCCTTCGTTATTCCTCGAAAAGCCCCCAAGGTTGCATTTGCGTTTACGGGACAGGGGTCCGTTTACGCGGGAATGGGAAAGGACCTTCTTGCCTTCACTGTCTTCCGTAATGAGATTCTGCACCTGGCTAGAATCAGCGACAGCTTTGGATTCGACCCCTTTTTGTCAGTCATCAGCGACACCACCACCCCTGAAGAGACACTCACCCCGCAAGCATCGCAATTGGCGTTGACGTGCTTTGAGATTGCCCTAGCTCGACTTTGGGAGTCCTTCGGTGTTGTTCCCAGCATCGTGGTTGGACACAGTCTCGGCGAATACGCGGCTCTGCATATAGCCGGGGTGATATCCGCGAGAGATGTTGCGTTTCTCGTTGGAACGCGGGCTCACATCATGGAAGACCGTTGCTCAGCCGGTACTCACGAAATGTTAGCTGTCAAGGCTTCCGTTCCTATGCTTTCTCCGGTTATGCAGAGCCATCGCTTAGAGGTTGCGTGCATAAATGGTTCAAGTCAGACTGTCCTCGCTGGCTTAAGTACCGACATAGAGAGTGCCCAAGAGGCACTACAGCAGTCTAATATCAAGTCAAACCGGTTGAAAACCGCATTCGCCTTTCACAGCTCCCAGGTAGAGCCGGTCTTAAACGACTTCAAGAAAGCGGCACAGGGGACTATCTTCAGAAAACCTAAATATCCTATCGTCTCTCCTCTATTGAGGGCTTCTATCACTGACGAGAGTCAACTTAGTGCAGAATATCTCACACGCCACTGTCGTGAGACAGTTGACTTCGTAGGCGCTCTCGAATCCGCGCTCTCTGAGGGATTGGTATCCAATGAGACCGTCTGTTTAGAAATCGGGCCTGCCCCAATTGTCACAGGAATGATGAAAGCTTGTATGGGGCTAGATACTAGGACGGTTGCCTCGACCAGAAAGACCGAAAGTATCTGGCAAACGTTGAGCGAGACCCTTTCGACCCTTTACCAAGCCGGAATGGATATTCAATGGGGAGAGTACCACCGGGACTTTAACGCCATGCATGATATTGTATCTCTACCTGCATATGCCTGGGATTTGAAGAACCATTGGATTCAATATGCTAACAACTGGTGTCTGACTAAGGGAGCAGCGCCTGTTCCTAAAGCCGAGTCAGCTGCAAGCGCTACATCTGAATTCTTATCCGCTACGTGCCAGAAGGTCCTGGAGTCTCAACATGGGCCGAATAAGTCTTCTGTACTCGTTGAGTCCGACATCTCTCATCCCGACCTTCAGGCAGTCTTAGAGGCACACAAGGTCAATGGTGTGCCCCTCTTCCCGTCGTCTGCTTATGCGGATATCGCAATGACGTTGGGGAACTATTTGAGCAGTGGAAACCCAGTGAAAAGCAGCAGAGGGATCGAAGTTGCGGATATGGCTACTACAAAGCCTCTTCTTATGCGGACACCTGGCAAGCCGGAACTCTTCCGCGTATCCGCCGAGGCTGACTGGACCTCTCAAACAGCTCACGTTGTTTTTTACAGCGTCAATTCGCGTGGTGAGAGCACGCTAGAACATGCCTCATGCACGCTTCGGTTCGGTGACCCAGATGCTTGGATGCGCGAGTGGAAACGCTCGGCGCATCTTGTTCGGTCGCGAATGCAAGCTTTGCGCGATACAGCATTGGATGGTAGCTGCCATTTGATTAAGCGTGGAATGGCGTATAAATTGTTCGAGAATTGCGTCGAGTACGGAGAGAAGTTCCAAGGCCTGGAAGAGGTCTGTCTTGACAGCAAAGGCCACGAAGCCACGGCTCGTGTCGTATTCAAGGATAAGAGCAATTCGTTCGAAGCCAATCCTTATTATATCGATAGTCTCGGCCACCTTTCGGGCTTCATCATGAACGCCACGGAGTCGTTTGACTATAAAGCCCAGGTGTTCCTGAATCATGGCTGGGAGTCAATGCGATGTGCTATAAAGCTTTCACCCGAAGATATCTATCATACTTACGTCAAAATGGAGTCATCAGATGGAACGAAGTATGTTGGTGATGTCTACATTTTCAAGGGCGATTCAATTGTTGGTGTGAACCAAGGCGTCATGGTAAGTAAATATGAAAACCCTCCCCTAGCATCCAGTCCTAACTATTTTGCAGTTCCAGGCAGTTCCCCGGAAGGTACTGGACTTCCTTCTTCCCGATGCTACAAAAAAGACTGTGTCAAAGCCAGCGATGAAGGCAAACACCATTCCCAATACGCATCCGAGCGTACCACAGAAAGCGATTGCGCAAACACCAAAGAAGCCGCGAACCCCCCTATCACCATCACACGGTAGTATTGAAGAGCCGCTTCTCATGGTGAAAGCCATCAAGATTATCTCCGAAGAGACTGGAGTCCCCATTGCCGAGATGAAGAACGACCTGGTTCTGACTGATATCGGAGTCGACTCTCTCCTGTCCCTTTCTATCTACGGCAGACTTCGAGAAGAGCTCAGCATGGAAGTTAGCTCGACTCTTTTCATGGAATACCCCACAGTAAGGGATCTGAAGAAATGGATTGGCACCATATCAGGATCATATACCTCGGACGGGAGCTCCAAGATTTCGACTCCGAGTTCTGTATTTTCCTGTGATGACGATACCAACTCTTTCAATGAAGCGACTCTGGACGAAGACGAGGTACCGCCAAGCTCGGAAGAGACATATAATATGTCTGAGATATGCAATATCCTGGCAGAAGAGATTGGGGTATCAGTCGAAGACTTGTGGACCGCACATTCTCTATCCGAGCTAGGTCTCGACTCACTCATGTCTCTGACTATACTCGGGCGGCTACGAGAGGAATTAAATATCGATCTGGCTGGAGATATTCTTTTCCTGGACAACATGGCTATGATCCAGAAACAGTTGAAAGGCGGCTTGCCTGAGCCGAAAGTCACAGCCCAAACAAAAACGCCATCAAAACCTCTCGTTGGGGCAACTCCCCCCCTCACCATTCCAGCAGCAACATCAGTAGTCGTCCAAGGAAGCCTCAAGACAGCAAGAAAGATTCTCTTCTTGTTTCCGGACGGTTCTGGTTCAGCGACCGCTTACGCTGGCCTCCCCCGCGTTGCTCCTGACGTCGCGTTGGTTGCGTTGAACTGTCCGTACATAAAGCGACCTCAGGACATGAAATGTGCGCTACAAGACCTGACCGCTCCATATCTAGCCGAGGTCCGCCGGCGACAACCACATGGGCCGTACTACGTGGGTGGCTGGTCGGCAGGCGGCATCTCGGCCTACGACGCGGCAGCTGAGCTAATGGCCGCAGGGGAGGAAATCGCAGGATTGATCTTACTCGATTCACCTAACCCAATTCATCTTGAGAAACTACCTACACGCCTATTCCACTTCCTTAACAGTGTCGGTATATTCGGATCCAACTCGGAGGGTGCACCCGAGTGGCTCTTACAACACTTCACCGCGTTCCTCGATGCGTTGTCAAAGTATAACATCACGCCATTTGGGCCAGGGAAGACGCCCCCAACGACAGCTATTTGGGCTGCCGACGGCGTGTACAAGTCAACCGGGGGGAAGAGACTCGCCGAGGAGCCTAACGATACGCGTGAAATGAAGTGGTTGCTGAACGAACGCACCGAATTCGGCCCAAATGGATGGGATAACGTCCTCGAAACCGGGCAGCTAAAGATGGATGTTCTACAGGGAGCAAATCACTTTACCATGATGGAAGGTCAACAAAGCTACAGGTTGAGCCAGTTGCTTGCCAAATCCATGGGGGTCTGAGGGAAAGCTAGCCCCATCGCACATTCTTCTTCGTTGCGGTTGGGCAGTAGGCCCTTATTATGACGGTCGCGACAAAATTCGCATGGAACAGAATTTCCGAATTGGTTAACTGGCAACCTTGTGCAAGGGGATTTTCAAATAACATTCAAGGTCATTTTGGAATTACAAGGTTAGATTCCCTTCAATTGTATTATTTAGTTAGATTAGCTTCCCCAGGTAGTATGGGGTATGTATAAACTCTGTTCTTGCGCGAAGAGGTCTATACTATTTGCACACATGCCTCGATTGTAACAAGTGATCATAGAGGCGACCATGACATTACCTAATCTAGCAAAGTTATCACGACCAGGTAGGGTGATTTTTTATTTAATATAATTGCAAATAACTTATGTTGTTGCCGGGAATGTATTCAATGGAAAGAGGCAAAGTCCCGCTACTGCCTGTCCGATATGACTTATCATGCTTTGAGAGATTGCTTGGTAGGAAACTCAAAAATGATGAAACTACCGTAATTGATGCCGCGAGCTAGTATCTCGACAAAATTGGTAGGGCAAGTGCATACAACACGAGACCGACTAGAGAAATCAACAAAGAATATCTACCGGCTTTTATGAAATAGAAATTTGATTTATATACAACTATTTATAAAAAAAATGCAAGCGCTTGCTGTGGTATCTGTGTTCTATCTATTCTCATGCTCGTACCTCTATGACCCTGAGTTCTCTATTCTTGGTTACTCTGTCCACCAATAAGACTCTCTTCCTCTTCACTTACATTATGGTGCGCATCGTCAGTTATACCCTTCATCTCTCTCAGTATACGTAATATGTGAGCAACAAAACTGGTACTTTTCCTCCTGTACTCAGCTATTCCGAGATGTTCCCATTTGATGCTAGCACGGGTACCGCGTATTATCAACATGGCTAGTAGTCTAGAGAGCAGGTTAGTCCATCGCAGATAAATATATCTAACTGATATGGAGTGCCCCAAAGATACTCCTCGTTTACTATAACCAATACCGGATGACATAGATAATTGAGGGGTGCGGTGCCTGAGGCCTTAAAGCAAGAAAAACAAAGCACACTTACGCAGTAGAGCCAACAGCAAGCAACACGATTGCATACGACAACACCGAGATACTAAATATCTGGACTCGATTCATCTTTACCAGGGTAAGCAAATTATCGATCGGATATCCCGGATCGATGATATTCTGTGTCACAACATCTAGGGCCATAGTGTAGCCCAGTATGGTGCCGTTGTTATCGAGCGCGGCGACCCGAACATACCTCCTGTTTTCTAGGAGGTTAAACGACGTTTCAAAGCCCATGCGCTCAAGTACAGCCGTCATGGTGCCGATACCGTTTAAGTTGGTGATCTTATCCGATGTAAACTAACACATGTTAGCTATATTAGGCGAAACAGGGCCCTCCTATCATGGCATCGCAATGCACTATCTACTTACAAGGACGTATCGCTCCACCTCCGTCGCCCCGTTCCAAGAAACATGAACAACCACCCCATCACCATCGACAGTTGCCGCAATAGAAGGCGACCACTTAGGCAAGCCAACCCAATCAGCTTTCACAGCGCGGTACGCAATAACGGGAACAATGCCATGGTCCAACGGCAGCACTTGGCCGCGCTGCACGTCCATGGCGAGCTCGCCACTAGGAGTATATTCGGTGTACATAGGGTTCTGACCCCACGCAACGAGGACATTGCCCTTTGGAGTGTGACTGACGCCGCCACGGGAGGCCGAGATGATATTTTGGGGATGATACCACTCATTCACGACCCAGTATGTCCAATTCGTGGTATCGAACTCGATCTCGAGGCCGCGGGAGCAGCCGTACTCCGTCTCCTCGCCGGTGCAAAAGCCATTGAACACAGCCTGGTTATCGAATAGGGAGATCCTGTTCTCAGCCGTGAAATGCGCGTTATGCTGCCAATGGAACACCGCCGAGGCATTCGCAGAGACGTCTGTAAAATTACTCCTCTTGCCGCCAATAACCCACTTGATCTCGCGTGTAGCACCATCTACGAGGAAGATGGAATGCAGATGTCGACTGCTTACGAGAAAATCGCCGGCGGGTGTCTTCTCGACGGAGTTGACATGCCAGAGGTCAAACGCGGAGGGGAAATCGTACGGGCCGGAGCCATCGTACGGCCAGAACGAGTCCTCGACACGGAAGTAGCTGCGCAGGTCGAACTGGAATAAGACCTCATTGGTGCGCGGCTCGACTTCCTGAATCAGGACGTTTGTGAGGTAGTCCTCGCCTTTTCCAATCGCTGATAAGTCTGCTTTTTCGACTCGGGCCACGACCAGCGCGACCGTGTCGTCGCCGGTGACGTACGCTTCGTGTGAGTCCGCGACTGCGCCGCGGAGATCGCCCTGCGGTGTCACGGCATATAGGAGCTCGTAGTGCTTATTATAGATCCTTACCGCATCTCCGGCATACACAACAAGGACTTGCTCCCCATATAGCGTGGCCGTATGGGCCGCTTGCGCGAAATTGTACTCCTGGTCTGCGTAGACCAGACTGAGGTCCTTAGAAGAGATAATGCTTGGGCCGTACGCGTTGTACCCGCCCGTCAAGAAGATAAAGCCTGAATTATCGATTTTGGTAGTGTCGAACTTATTGACCTGGTATATAGGCGCTTTTATGGGAGAGGAGAAAAATGTCTGCGCTGGTACTTCACCCAAGTCGCCTGCTTGGTAGGAGGTCAGGTTTCTGTAGTGCGGGACATCAGCGTATACTAGAGGGGGGAATATCAAGAAAGTAGATGTTTTTATGAGAAACAAGATGGCGGGGATTGCCTTCGACGACGATATTAAGTTAAAACCGTACATAATGTCAACAGCGTTGTGGCAGTTAGTTGTACGATGATAACATCATTTGCACAAGTGTCGCAATTCTCGAAAAGTCGGAATAAATATTTTGGATTAGACCTGCGATAACTACTTATCTAGCACTCATATATAGTTCAGTTTATTAACACGATATTCTCTTACGTCTCCTCAGACCATAAATTTCTAACTAGAAGAAAGATCTAGGGGTTTTCGATTATTCGATGAAGGAATGGGTAAACTTACGCGGTGCCGCGTGTCATGATCCACTTTTCCCTGGGGATTTTCCACTGCGTTTAAGTTCTATGCCGTCGACATAAGCGCACATGGATCCTCCGGATGCCGCTAGTCGAGGCTAACGTAATTGGCTGTTGTTAATGATAAGAATTAAATATCGGGATGTGATATAGACTAGTCAATTGTTCTCCGTAGACTAAGTTCATCCATAAGAGCAGGGCGTCTATAGACAGATGGAGTACGCATACCAGTGGCTGATGCGATAGTTATTACGTATATCCCTAATTTCGTTCCTTTCCACCCACGGACTAGAAAGGATTTATGAAACTTTAGCTAACGCGACGAAAAAATAAGTGAGACCAGTACGCTCCAATCCCCTGTCTGTATGTCTACATATACTACTGGGCGCCCAGAGCCCTTAGGGCTTCCTTTCACTTCCTAACTCATTCAGAAGCCCGGTCACTTGGTTATATATATGCCTCTCATTCATTCTAGATGTTACGAAGCACAGAGTTCATGAATAAAGAGTGCTCCTGTTGTATAGCCGGATAGCGTTCGCAAAGGTGATCTTAGAGACTTTCTCGCAACGACAAGTGTCTATTGGCTACTTCAAGTACAGGGTCCTGACAATAGAAGCGTCGCATTGTGTCAGATCGAAGCTACCACATCCATAGATATTTTCAGTAGATTAACGGAGCAGTGTTCTATCTGGCGATGCTACATGCCTGCCGAATACGATTGAAATCCTTGCTTAGATATCTAGTGTTGCATTGGCTTCGTAGTGAGTTAAATGTCACCGACGTATGAGCATAAGTGTAAAACGAGTCGTCTCAAGTCAGCCCAAAGTCAAACTATTACAGATGAGTTAGAATAAGAAGAGTGATTCTATCGATCACATTCTGGGCGCATGAAATAATGTACAAGGATCCTGACACTGAAGGCACTCTCAAAGGTATGTTCTCGATAGATTTGAAGTTCAAACTGGGTCAGGCGGAACAAACATTAAACCCTCAAGCAGGCCTATCCCGAATTTAGCATTGGGGCCGGTTTGCCCCTCCCTCCCCCCATTGAGCAAGTTGATTTTAAGTCCAACAACAATGTGAGCCTTGATCTTATAGCATTACCGCTAAAGCAGCTACCTTCGCCAGCAATACAGTTTTTTTATATATCACTATTTTCCAAAGCAAAGTTTCCGCGCGGTAGAAACCTGAATCGCCAACTCTCGCCTATTCCAGACTAAACAACCACATCCTAACCCTTGATTTTGAAAAGCAGTGATAAATCTGATCAATAGGCTGTCGGCGACCATTTCTAAGTTTTGCTACGTCAACCCAACTTAACGAAAAGGTACCGTCGAGGTGCACTGCAATAAACAAACACTACTCGATTTTATCTAATTTCCTCCTCCAAATAGCTTCGTAGGCAGTCTGTGCCAACTATTGAAACCATCGATCACTTGCTATATCTTTTGCCGTAGATCTCAATGACGGCTCAAATTTTAATAGCCGGCCAACGAATTCACCAATTTTAGCTATATCTTGCTTCGTGAGTTCGCAGCGCCTGTCAGGGTCAAAATATACTTCTTCCAGCCATTCTTGAAGTGTGCAGGGCAGGTCTTCATCAGGATGAGATAATCTCCTTTTCATATCCTGCCATTTCCCCTCCCACCTGTCCGGTAATTTGTCGGCGGAAAACTCCATCATTTGTGAAATCAGATCATCGGGGGTGATCATGATACTATCGAAGGGAGGCTGACCGGCGAACAACTCGAAAAGCTACACGTTCTCATCAGTGTATAGGTAAACCGCTGGCCCACGGGAAATGACCCTACCAAGCAACCCACGCTCCATAAATCGACGCGATGATCAATCGGATCGCCAAATAAGACTTCCGGAGCCCGAACTACAAGAGGAGTATGTAGTGTAGTAGGGGCTCGATTAGAAAAGAAAGACTCTCCAAAATCGATAATTTTGACGGCAGGAGCTCGTAAACTCTGAAGAACATGTTTTGCCTTGAATTTCGTAGGTCGCACAATGTAGGGCGGGACATGGATTTCTGGCGCGTGACCGTCAGTCCGTTGCACTAGACCGATCTCAGGCTGCCCAAGCGTGTCTACGAATTCTTGCTCGTTTAGCGAGTCGACGTTCGGCATTGCTAATACTATATTTCGTGTGTGGAGATCTTGAGGAGGAGCATCAATATTCCTGGTGCGAAACCGATTGCTGGTCCTCGTTGTTAACCTACCTCCATGACCGATCTTTAGTCGTGTAAGAAAATCCACACCCATCAAGGTTTGATGTGCAATAGATTTGGCGACTCGCGCAGGGAGTCTTTCGTCTCGGTAGTAAAAATCTATGATGTCTGGAACACTAGGTCCCAACAGTTCTAGAACAAGGCATTGATGTCTCCCGTTCGGCCCGTCAACGTGAAATCTATCGAGAAGTTGGACGATGTGCTCTTGACCGGCGCGACTATCACTTGAAATCAATCGCAAGACCTCAGTCTCATGACCGCTTCCCGCTTCTGACGCAGATATCTTTAAAGCAACATACCGATGGTCCCTTCAAACTTGTCAGAGATATAACATAGACAATCAATTGAATGGGATGTTGCCAACATCTGGTCTCGAGCAGCCCAGGTAGTTGAGTAACCACCCCATCCAACCTTATGGAGGATTTTATATCTTCCATTCTTCAACCGATCACCAAGACTAATAGGATGGTAGCCACCAGGTCGATATCGATGAGTGGGCTCAGCATCGATATCACAAGTGTAAAGGTGTGACGGTATTTGGGAAATAGGTCGGCGAAAGTTGCTCGCTGTGAAGGCTGCAGGTGTCAATGGCCCGGGGTTCCCAACAGGAATACCTGTTGTTTGAAAGACCCTACGTAAGATGGACATGTTACAAGGACCATGTGCGGGCACGAGGTATTTTATTGCGCGAATACTTGCAGAATGCATTGGAGACTACTTATAACTAATAGGCTGCAGACACTGAACTGACCAATCAGAGGGCTGCAGACACTTTTAGAGTTCGAGGGGGGTCCGGATATGAACTTCTCAAGCTCTGCCTTCCTAAGGTCAGTCAAAGCTTTCCAATAAAGTATTTATACCTATTTAATTGTTTTTTCACAATACAGCATTCATTTGATAAGTAGTAAGCAGAAATGGCAGGTTTCAAGACTTAGGATTCATCAATGTCCAATGGTTGATTCAAGTCTCATCCTCGATATCTCTACCCGAACTGTGGTTCTTGCTTCGCGCCATCACAGGGCTTCAGATACTGAGGGCGATCCTTAACATAGAACTCAATCCCAATCTTGTTGCCCAAGTTGGCCGCACCCCCATCCAGACCCCCGGCCTTAACGCAAGTCATATCGGGCATGACCTCGAGTTCGGTATAGAGGCTAGAGCCACAGTTGGAGCAGAAGAAGTGTTTATTGATCTTGCCAGACGCCCCCACGGCATCATACGAGTTCGGAGTTCCTGAGACTGATAAGATTAAGGATTGTCGATCTGCTTGCGACGTGCATACCTTGTGTGACTGAGAACGCAGTGCGCGGCACCACGGCGTTCGAAGTAAAAGCACTACCAGTCCACTAGAATAGTAGTCATAGTCAGTATCCGTGCTCATGCTGATTAGGTATATTCATATGTAAATCTGACAGGCAGTAATACTAGGTACCTTTTGACAATCTACGCAATGGCATAGAGCAGTAACTTGAGGCTCACCTATGTCCTGATTAACAAACTGCAAACCACTAGTCCCATATTCTACCTAGCCTTCACTTACCGGTGAACTGGTACCGGATGTTGCCGCACATACAACTGCCAGTAGTAGCCATAATGAGGACGCTAGGGATGAAGACGTGATTTAGTGGTAAATGACGAAAAAGGTGAGAGAAGGATGTAATTGGAAGAACTAACAAGTCTACTAAGTGCGGAGAAAACTGCGTCGCTTGTCCAAAAAGAGCAGGTAACTATCAGCACCTCGTCCGATTGGTGTTCCCTCTGCCATCTACAACAATGCGGTTCCCCGCATCTACCTTACCCCGCGTTACAGCAAAAGAGCGTTGACGCATAGTCTTGTTTTGGGGACGATAGAATATAGTGGAACAGACCGTTGAATGCCGTAGATCCTTTATATCGAATACTCGCAAAAGGCCTGATATCCAGTCAATGACAAGGGTTTGTGCTCGGAGTTTTAATCTAGCTAATAAATGGCAACATGGGACAGATATAATAGGATCAACTTATTCATCACGATGATCCCCGTAGCAGCCCCTTTCCCCCGCTTTCTTTAAGTCAGAACTACTCTTGCGTAAACATACGAAAGCTTCGAAAGAAATGATTTGTATCTAACAATTCTATCAATCCAAAATGAGTTGAAGTTCTTTAACTAAATGGAACGGGATAAGAATGTATATAAGATCAAGCAGCTGTTGTGGTCAGAATTCAACTGTAGACACTCTGCGAGAAACCACATTCGATGCGTTCACGTACTTGATGCAGCGATCAGCCGTAGCAAATCTTCATGATAGATGCCATCTCTCAAGCCGATTTGAAGCTCGGGTATTCTCTTATGTGAGCTAGTAAGTTGCTAATTAAACCCGAAACCCCGGTTTAGGATTGATCATTGAAGAATCTATATAAAAAAAGGGTCTCCCTATTAGATTATTGATTCTCGTAACTTCGGTCCGCTATTAAGTCCGTTCTACTATTTCTTTATTAACAGCTTTCAACAAGAATCAACAAATCAACTTCTTTTTTTTAAAAAAAGAAGAAGAAAAAGGCGGTCCGTCTGATGCCTCATCGATTCCTCAAAATGTTCTTTGCCCACTCTGTCTCTAGTAGGATTCTGTGTCGTCTCGCTGAATCTGTTACAAAATCGGGTAGACAAGACGTCTCAAAGGTTTGTGCATCCAAGGTCAATGGTGTGACTTCAATCTTCAACTCCGGGGCCGACCCTCCCAAAAAGGTCCTTGTTATCGTCGTCACTGTGATCTTCCGCCGCTCGGTTTCCGATCTAATTGTTGTTGTTGATACGTAATCATAAGCAGCAAGGCTTTCAATGGACTTATGCAATTTGATCAGGTCATCCCCTAAGTCGTTGTCAATCAGCATATCCTGTATACAATCACCAAACGCAACCTTTTGGAGTTGATCTTCGGATATAACAGCAGGCATGAGCTTCCCGAAAAATCCAGAGGGCTCCCAAAGGACAAATGCTCGTTCGTAACCAGCTTTCTTTAGAGACACCACGCCACCAGGTACGGGATGTTCTCGATCCGGCATATCGTAGCGAACATGATAATGACGTACAACCGAACATTTTTCCAAATCTGGATCCAAGATATCCCCAACATCCAACCGTAGGGGACGAGTTTCCAGACCACAAGTGGCTGGCTTAAGCCTTGCAGGGAGGGAAGCCGTTCGAAATTGCCAGTCATCGATACAAGCTTCATACTGTTGCAGTGACCCTTCATGCTGCCGTAGTGTAGATACACTTGGCGATGAGTCAGGTGAGAGCACATATAACTGCTCATCTGCTCGAACGAATTCTTCGGACGTCGAGACCCTTTTTAGCAATAACGCTGGTCGGGCCAACTGATGATAACCCTCCAGCCCACAATCGAGAACACCGAAGAAAAAGCTCATCCTAGTAGTTCGGTTTATTGTATCTGGCAATTGTCGACATGGACAGATGATAAGATTTAGTGCGATACCTCCTTGTGTTATTGTAATGGAGGGGCATGAAGTAGGTTTCTCTGCCTTTGAAACATTGTCGGATTCGTAAGTGTGCTGAACTATGCCACAGTTCCGAAAAGATTCCGGGCTCTTTGCCAATGCGTCCCTATCACCAGTATCTCGGCAATTCCCTTCCCATGCTAAAATTGACTGATCATCAGATTTTTCGACGATTGCTATTTGTAGCCGAAAAAATGCTTGCTCTGCGCCCTCTCCATATAATAGTGGCATATTGATATTGAAAAGTCCTAGTAGGGAGTATGCAATATCTTCTTCTCGAGTCGTGCGTCGGCCCGATGCCCAAAACATAACTTGAGCGATTGAATATTTGAGTGGTAGATTCTATGCCAAAATATCAGCACCTGGGTTACAGTTACTTCACTATTCGTTGATACAACCTGGTCATAGGATCTCGATCGAAGGATCGAACAATCTATATGGGTGATCTCAGCTATCTTCCCAGCAATATCCGATCTGTGTGAAATAAAGGACCAGTCCTGATCCCAGAAATCTAGGTATTCCGGTGCAATGAGCTCTTGCAATGTCCAGCCACGTTCGAACCATCGGCTTCTAGAAAGGGGGTCTTTGTCTTTCCGAACGTCTGCCAAGTAAGTTATGCACACCTCCGAGCGCGCATACCATTTATACATTGAATTGATTGCTTCAGATAATTCGGTGCTACTTTTCTTGTCGATACAGCAAGTGTCGATCCAAATCCAGTCGTACCCGTATCGTTCCGATTTGGCAATCTTACAGCACTCTAATACTTTACTTGCGCCTTTTTTAGGGCACCAGTCGTTAATAGGCTTGGTTATGTCTTCGTAGAGAATCTCTTCTATCCCCCAAGTGTGGGACAGAGTAGCATACGGGGGGTAGTAACGATCATCGATGAAGTCTTCCAGTTGCAGTGTGGTCGTATTAAGGAGCTTCATTGTAACCGACAAAGTGGCGTATCAGATGGGGTAACAAAAGATTAGAGTTCGCGTTCCTCATGTTTTAGAACATGTTAGTGAATAACAGGCTGAGCATGCCAATTGGCATTGGTTGCCCACGCCCTTTATAGTAGCTTGCCGGCCGGATTCACCAACAGCCTGCATATTTCTTTCTGCAAATTTACAGCGCACTATTGTGCTGAGGTCAATATCCTCCAGGAGCAAAATGCAACTACGGTCAAGTCAGACCGGCTATGTACCTCAGCCATGCATAACCGAACACCGAAAGAAATAAGCGAACAGACGAGATGTCCTATTGTGCCAGTGCATCAGAACTGAGGAGTGTTATAAAAGGCGTCGTAAATCTAGGGACTTAAACTGGCACAGCAATGCTGAAATCCGATTTGGCGATGCACTGCTCATTATTGAGCGTAGAGGCTGGCTTCGGCGCGCCACCCACCTCATTAAAGGAGAGCCTGGGTGGTATAGCGGCGCAGGAGGACCTTCCTTCGCATCATTCTACTTGATCAGTCTCATCCTGGCTGTTGTCTATGTAACTCTGGGATAGGCTGAGCGTCATCTAGCTCTTATCTTCGCACAAGCTCCACACGTTGACTCTTCTGTTTTCATAAGCTACAGCTGGTGCAAGGACAGTGAAAGGGTTTACTTATCAAGGGCTTAGATCGTATCAAAGGTGCCAGATAGTCAGATAACGACATACAAATTCTCTTTTGTATACATATGATGTTAGAGTTTCTGTATCCTCAACTGCAATTGTGCAGACTTCTTGGAATCACCCGGGAGCCATGGAAGATATATTACGCTGTTATTTTAATGTCATACGGAACACCCCAAGGTATTGGGAATGCATGTATCCAATGCCATGGGTTATATCATGTGGCGCCGGTCTGCATATCTAGCTACCCGTTAATTGCCTGATCATGAAAACAGACGATAATGGACGATAGTACGCGATAATAGCAGATGAACGGAAGCTACGCTTTCGTGTGTATGTAGAGACCTAGGTTACCGCCATCTAAAGTGAGGAAGCCAGTTCAGTATGACCCCTATAGATGATTATATGCATTTGAAACATAGTTCCGAGCCCTACCTTGTTACATTTAAACACTTTAAAGTCTTCATTTCAATCCCCATCGGCCGGCTGAAGTTGCCTTATCACGGCCTTAAGGCGCAGACCAGTTCGGTGTACAATCAATAAATTCAAAGAGGTTTTGCTTCCCAGGCCTCAACCATCCCCTGCATGTCTTTGCATTCTGACGAGCGATGTGGCAATGCATCCCTGTTACCGGCAGCCCTACATACTGCCAAGAAAGCCAGATAGGAGATGTTCATTAAATGTAATGAGAACTAGCCTTGAAACATGACGGGTTGTATTGCTACCTTAGCCTGGGCGTTTTAATCTTATATAATTCGCACGCTTATTTGCAGCATGCTGTAAGACGAATCCCAAAGCGGAGGCTACCTATCGAAAATCCCATCGATAAAGCGTCTTACTCGCAGCAAGCACTCAGGAGCTATCGAGCTCATTTGTAAAGCTGTATTCACAACGGTTGCACCGATTGTGGAGCTTCGGATCTATCCGACATTGCCCTAACTTTTGAGTCAATCTACCAGTTTTCTCATGTGCTACTAGTTACGCATATGGTTTGACGTATACATCGAGCGGAGTTTACCCATGTTAGAAAAGAGGGATCATGAATTAGAATACCAGATAGGCTTTTGAACTATTTTGAAACACCAATGGCTAAATAATTGATCGTTCGTCCATGGTTAAAAAAATGAGAGATGTACTACAGCGTAGGTAGGTAAAGTACATATCAACATCACGTCATGCAAGACAAGGTACACCCCACTATATGCTTGTGCCGAGGTAATCAAGGACAAAAGTTAGTGTAACTTTGTAAACCTCACTCTAAAGCAGTATTAAAACGACGCCAATTACTCTAACTTACTGAACGCGGCGTCGACGAATAGACTAGCCGATCCCCCACCATGGCGGCAACAAATAACCCCATGATCGCGCCCTCGACGCAACACCCCGCCGTCTCGAAGACGACGCTGCCGATCGCGGGGTTGCAAGTCGACATCTACGGGCTCGCGGAGCTGCCGGCGACCGCAAGATCGATAGCATGCTTGTGGCTACACCACCCGCGATTACGCAGAAAGGAGGATATGGCCTATGTCGCGAACGAAGTGGTGTCTGCGTTTAATGAGTCGTCCCCGTCCGCGACGAGGGGTCTGATCGCCGTAGCGTTCGACCAGCGGAACCACGGCTCGCGACTCGTTAGCGAAGTCGCCAACGAGGCTTGGCGCCAAGGCAACGCTACCCATGCTCAAGATATGTTTGGCATCGTCTCCGGCACGGTTTTGGACACCATGCACCTGCTCGATGTGCTCGAGGGCTATCTGTTTGGCGCTGGTGATGGGCCGGGGGCTTCGCCCGGCGGGGAACACAGACATATTGACTCGAACTTGGTCCTCGGCGTAAGTCTGGGTGGCCATAGCGCGTGGCAGTTATTGTTCGCAGATTCCAGGATAACGGCCGGAGTTATTGTCATTGGATGTCCGGATTACATGAGTAAGTGCCAAGCATACGGGGAAAGTGAGGAATCTAGAATCCTTAAGGGACATTCATTAATTTCCTATCCTTAGATATGATACAAGACCGTGCAAGACTTTCTAAACTGCAGACGTTTACTGTTGACAATGGTGTCTCATTCTTGGGCAGTAAAGACTTCCCCAAAGCGCTTATCGAAGCCTGCAGGAAGTATGATCCGAAGGCAATTCTTTTTAGCACAGGGGAGATCTCCGTCCAACCTTCAACCTCCGAGCAAGACCGTCTGCGGGTAATTTTAGATTCGACGGTCCAAGGCAAGAGATTCCAGATCCTTTCTGGCGGTGCCGACAAGCTGGTACCATATAACGCTGGCCGGCAGTTCTTGGAATTTTTCAAAAATGCTAATAGTGGGTGGTATAAGGATGGCAATGTCTATATTGAGGATAATGTCTATCCGGGGGTTGGTCACGAATTTACTGCTGAAATGCGCCAGGCTGCTGTCCGATTTGTCCTTGATACAGTAGTAGGTTCCGACCTAATCGCATCCCCGAAAATCTAGATAGCTGTTTTCTCGAAGCTAGGCCTCATTAGAGTGGGCAGGCTTGAAGTCATCTGACCACGGTTGAGGAACGTCGTCTATGAGATACTCCTGCCCGTCTTCTGAAAGATCAGAGCGAACGCCGCTACGCTTGCGATCTTCCTCGGTCAGGAAGATAGTCTGCGAAGTACTCCACGGGTTTCGCCGCATCCGCTTAGAAGACAAGGCATCCCCTTTCCCGTGGGGGTCATTTGTCCATTGCGTAACAGCTTCCACGACCCCTGCTATCGCAGCCTTGTTGGAGCCGTCCCTCATACCTGGTGGGTCGGATCCAACAAAGTTCACGTTACCCAAAGGAAAGCGGATAGCTCCGCAATGGCAGTTCACTAGGCGTTCGCGCTTGAAGGCATGGCTCACAATGGTCAACTTGGTTGGCCAAATCCCATAGGTTCCCCAGAACTGAATAATGGGAAAGAGTACATTCGAATATGAGTCTAGCGCTCGTTCTTCACAGAATATCCTTGCGGATGCGTTGCCCTCCGGGAAAATATCAAAGTAGGAATTGGCGGCGGCTAGATTGGCGTAACTGCTTGCTTCAGATAACCGCGTTTCTTCGCGTGTAGGGCCGCTGGTTTAGTGGCGGTGTATGTCAGCTGAGGACTGGCCTTTTAAGAGTATACATGAAGGCGATAATGACAAATAGTAGTAACATGGATGCTTGGTTGCCCTGGTTCATCTTAAGGCCATATCAGGCTTCATTGGCTGAGCCATACACGACGGTACGTGTAACGTTCGATTGAAAGGAAACGTCCGCAACTAACCCCGAAAACATCAATACTGAACTGTCATTATTCCTTAGCTCACGCAACCCGGCCTTGATGTGTTCGATGAACGTTGGCGTTTCCCCGGCTTGAAAATCAGCAATCAGCCAATCTCCTTCACCGACACCCTGGGTGGGCCCGCCGAGCCAGATCGCGTGGCAGCAAACAATAATAAGATGATCAGGCGGCTCTGCTGACATGACAGCTGTTGTTGGAGATGAAAGGGTGAATGTGTGTGTGATTGGGTCCGTTATTAATGTTGGTTTGGGTAGTCAGAGAGCGGCGTCGCACCATTGGTACGTCCGGAAAGCACACGATTATTGCATATCGGTAGATGCTTTCAATGCCTGACCCAGGTAGTATTCAATGTCCAATGTTGATTGGCTATCGGCCCGATAATTGCAAATCCCCGGGTTAAGTCCAGATGTATACCCAAGGTTCAAGGTGGTCCCCAGTCCTAAAGTTCCGCCCTTCGGGTGAACCTTACTTAGTCTAGCCATAGATTCTTGTGATATATTGTGATTGACAAGCTCGTGTAGGAAGCGTCTACGTGACTTCGGGACTTCGGGTTCATTAACGGCTTCCATACGCAAGTCCGCAATTCGAGCCAACGGGACCAAATCGAAAAAAGTCCAGAGCGTCGGGTTCACGTGGTATACAGGCTATGTTGGTAGGCAAAGCATAGTCCCTTGCCCATGATGGTGGCAACACTGCGATTCACGTGCAACCTGCATTAGTTCATTAGGAAAAGGTCGCCAACGTACTTATGCCACTGATGAGTAGAACGATGACCTGTGCCAACAACAACCAGGATAAAGAACTGTGACAGCAAAGTTGTTGCGGGGAGAAGCCGGGATTATTTAAACAAGGTATCTGAACACCCAAGGTCGCCCCCCTCCTCCTCCTCCTCCTCCACATCTCATATTCATTTTCTTCAATTGCCTCGCGAAATGGGCATCTACTACCTAAATAACGGCGAAGAGGGTTGGGAAGCGGACCGTCTTAATTGGAGCCATCATCAAATGGTGATGCCTCTAGTAGGCAACATCCTGCCAGATGAAATCAAGGAACAGCTGGAATTAAAGCCCTTGCCCACAATCGCCGATGTGTGCACTGGGACAGGCGTCTGGGCAGTCTCTGTTGCTAAAGAGCTACCCAGTGCTCAAATCCGAGGTTTCGACATAGATACCTCCAAGTTTACGACGAACCTGCCTTCGCAGGTTCAGCTGCAGCGCGGGGATGTGTTCAGTCCATTCCCATCCGAACTTCTAGGCAAATTCGATCTTGTACACGCCCGTTTTCTGATAGCCTTGTTAAGGAAGGAAGACTGGGTTCCCATAGCCCGTAATCTCATGACACTACTGCGACCAGGGGGGTGGATCCTATGGGAAGATTCAGGACCCTTTGAGTTCAGGGTTCTCCCTGTCACTCCTGGTTGGATGAGATATGCGAAGTTGAACTGGAGCTTTTGTAATGCTAAAGGCATGGATCTCAGGTACCAGCCCCGCGCTCTATACACCTGATACCTTGATAGAGTGTACTGATTTGCTCATAGGATGCCAGCAACCTTGTCAAAACATTTGGAGGATGCTGGGTTTGTTGACCTAACGGCGAAATATTTCCATACTTCGCCGTATGAGAAGCTAGATGTAGCAACCAAAGAGTGCATGCTGCGGCTAGCGTACCAGACTTTCCTAGGTATGGTCGAAAGCGGCAGAATGGACGAGATGAAAACAGAGGCACAAGCCAAGTCGGCTGTTGACGAAATTCGTAGGGAATTCGAGCAAGGTACATTGTGTTTTTGGACGCTGAACAGAGTCTGGGGTAAGAAACCATACTAGCCGGCAAAGTTTAGGAGGTAGATAGTAGAGATAGTTGTGGTGTCTATATCGGATGATAATATCGGTTCCTTGCAAATGGAAATGATATCTCACCTATATTGTTATAATGCAAGCTTTTGAAAAATGGCTGTCCACCGGCGCCTTCTCCCTAGCCGTGAAGACTAGATATAACCCAGATACATCGGCTGCGGGGTCATTGAAATCCATAGCTTCTTATGCTCGAAGAAGTTTGAGAATATCGGACACCAAATAGAGACTTCCTGCAACAACTAGGGGTCCGCCGTCGGATATTTTGCTGGCCCAGTTAAGCCCTGCCATTAAATTGGCTTGCGCATCTTTCTTTGCCGAGGTTGTTATCCCGATGCTGTCGATCGTCTGAAGTATAGTAGCTGAGTTCATTGACCTGACCCAGGGCATGCCGTCAACGGGTCCAAACTCAACAGCAGTTAGATTGTCACCGTCGCGTAGGAGCACTCTTAGGATCTCAGATATATCTTTTCCTGCTGATGCAGCAAGAACCCACGTGATGGGTTTGCCATGGGCCCGCAGTCGCTTTTCAATGAAAGCCGAGAGAACTTCTGCGCTCTGAGGGTTATGAGCACCATCTAGAAGGATGGACTCCGTCCTTCTAGTGAGTTTTTTGATGCTCGTGGACTGCAAGCGACCAGGCCAGACAACATTTGCGCCTACATCAAGGAGATCCTGCATTGACATAGTATGTCCGGGACAGGCGAGGTGGAAAGCCTCGTAGGCACAGAGTAGATTCTGCTGCTGGTGTGGCTCAAGTTGTTCGCTGAGCTTACCCCCGGCATTGGTGGATTTCAAGTCTCCAAGCTTGACGCTGGCGCCCACTGAATCAGCGTGCGATCGGATAACATCTAGCACGGATGGGGGGTTGCTCGCATCGACCACGCAAGGCACGTTTGGTCGGATTATGCCCGCCTTTTGGAGGGCAATCGCCTCGAGCGTGTTGCCAAGAAAAGACTGGTGGTCGAGACCAATTTTGGAGATAACGGTCACGGTCTTGTGTTTCAGAGTGTTTGTCGCATCCAGTCTTCCACCGAGCCCAACCTCGATAACACCAAACTCGACCTTTGCAGCCTCGAAGATCTCAAAAGCAGTGGCCGCGAGTAGCTCAAACTCGCTAGCACCTAAGCGCTGTTCCTCGTTCCGTCTCTTGACCAGTTCTTCGAAGTGACGAAACTGGTTCTCGGAAACAGCACTATCGTCGATTGTGATGCAGTCCCAACGATCGACCAGGTGAGGTGAGGTGAATCTGCCGCAAGAGAAGTGATTGGCGCGCAGCATCGCATTTAGATAGGCGCATATCGAGCCCTTGCCATTTGTGCCGGCAACGTGAATGGCTTTCCAGGTCTGCGGGGTGTTCCTCAGCAGAGCGGTGATGCGTGTCAGCCCCAGCTCGATCATATTGCCTTCGACTCTGATGCAAGCTGCTAATGATGACTGGCTAAAACCGTGAGGACCCCATCCCGGCGTATGGCAAACAAGAAATCGAATCGAAACAAGGCGTGAGTGATGATTTGTTGTTAACTTCTTTCTGCGGGTTTGCTGTTTACATTTGAGAGTGAGTCATCGCTATGTTGCGTTCTCGATCTCAGATTATCTATCGTCTAACTGCACGTTGAAAGTATCCAGCAATTCTCAGCCTGTTATTTTTGACATTTTATGGTTTGCTGGCAATTTAGCGGCTCTTGTAGCACTATCCATGTGGAGCACACTAACATAAGTACCCTACCGGCACTATCTATCTACCTACATAGGTAGGTAAGTACTTATAGGTAAGGTATATATAGTACTTATACATATACTTACCTACCTCCTACCTGGCAGGTACTTTACTTACAGATCTCAAAAGCAGGTACAACATGCTTACAGCCGTTCTTGAGAACTTATCAAGGTTAGAAAGCTACTCCCAAATACTGGTTGTCTGCGTAGATGTATACGTAGTCCACTAGCAAAGCACTTCTTTCTCCTTTGTGCTAACTGCTGTACCCCTGTACCCCAAAGAACCCCAGCCATCAATTCTCCACTTCTGTGTGTTTGTGAGGCAGTTTCATTGGCTGGCTTCCGCGCCCCCCTTGTTCTAGGACCCATCATGGCCAGGATTTGGGGGTTTTCTCTTGTTTCCTGCTTGCCGCCTTCTTTTCTCACCACTCACCAGTCGCCAGAACGCTCGACCCCTCGACGGAGTCAACCTTTCCATCGGCAACTAACCCATAAACTTCGCCGTTCCCCTGCGCGCATTATACCCGGCTTTGCGCACCCGTCTCGTCTATTATCCGTTATCCCACCCTTCGTTCCTTGGTATTTTTTACAACGCCGTTCTATCTAATCCATCTAATCCATCTAAGCCGCCTGCCTCTATAAGTCACTCTCGCACGCGCAACGCGCTTGCCGACAGACTTCCCCTGCCTCTCTCCAGCCTCACCCAGTCGCCACCCCGTGGGCTCCGCTCTCCGTTGTTTGTTGTTCGTTGTTGGCCGTTGTCGGTTGCCGGTTATCCGCTGCCCGTTGCAACACGCGCTTACGCTTGCGCGAAGCAGCTCGTTACCAAAATGGGTCTCCCGTAAGTCGTCGGATTTGCGCGACGCGCAAGCGCCCGTGCTACCCATACACGCCCTCCCACAATCACTACAGTTGCTTTGCGCGCGGATGCATCGTGCGCAATGGAGGTCAGCCAATGTATCAACCATCCATCAGTATTCATGCAGCAACTATCCATCCTACTACGCATCATTATCATTACTAACAGCAATATGTGCTCTCGCTCAGGCTCTTCATCCCTCCGGTCGAATCTGACGTGCCGGTCAAACTGGCACCAAAACACCCTGCTGACCCATCTCATACTCGATCCCCAATACGTCGCACCGAGCGCCGTCGCCAGCTCAATGAAATGCGAGAACGAGGCCTTCGCATGCTGGAAGCCATGCAAGCCGCCGACTATGCATCGCCACGTCAGGTCCGGAGCGCCTTACAACCTCCTTCGACCACGCGGTCTGTTTCTCGCCCGGCCGATGCGCCTCGCGGGCCCAGACGCCGAAGTCCACGCTTGGAAAACCCGCGGATCTCTGAGCTCACTCAGCACCTCGACTTGGAGCGACGCTATCTTAGCCGGCCAACAACTGAGATATCGCGAGTCTTCTCTATCGAACCCCTTAGTCAAGATCCCCATTATCACTTCAACTCTGAGGGAAGCGGGACCCAAGTGCCCGAGTGGCCATTATCACCCCATCACTCCTTGCTAGCTGATTCGATCGCATCACGCCTGCCACTTGACAGAGCTCTTATCTCTAGGCGCTCATGGAGGCGCGAGAGCGGCGATCATGACAATGAAGAGTCCCGTTATCGCCATCGCAGTGCCAGGGATCGACTACGCCAGCTTCAGAACGAGCATCAAGACCTGGACGCACGTAATCGCGCCAGAAGAGAGGCCCATATGAGGCGTGCACATCGGGCCATCTATCCTGATGGGCTCGGGGATCGAGATCGTAGTCTTAGTCCCGAAGGCGATGGGGTATGGGATACACTTCAGTCTACGCTGACTCCCGATCCCCAACCACCGAGTGTTGGTTCATCTTTCGCGTCGACAGTTGTCTCCGCCACCACCCCTCAAACCCATGGGACTGACTCCGTAAATACCTCAATAACGACTCCAGATGAAGAGATGGAGCCCCCTTGTGACCCTGTTGCGGAAAACTCTGGCAGTGATAGCGAAGATGATGTCGAAGAGCGGCCAATCGAGCCCTCGCGACAGCCCACACCCCGCGCTCGGCGCTCTTACGCTGATGTTGTAGCGGAGTCACAGTCGGGGCAATCGCCAGATTCCGCCGATACAATCGACCATGATAGAGAATGGTTATCGGGAATGCACCGAATCGTGCGGGGTCTAGCTTCTCGAGGAGATATTCCCGACGAGTGGTGGGCTCAAGCAGGGTTATCCCGCTCAATGTCATGGGATGATGCCAGCTAAGAATGGAAGGAAGACACGAGATGATGACACCTCTCGCCGAGAATGATGATTTTGCATCTGGTGTTTCTGTTAATGATAAAGATGTTGGTATTCTATGGGTTTGAGGTGCGCGGCCGGCGTTGGGAGCATGTTGGTAAGAAAAAGGTTTTTTGGCAAGATGGGCTGATTGAGTGAATAGGTCAGGTATCAGCTCGGCGGCGCATCTAAGTGTATGACAGTGTGTAATGTGAACAGCTTGTACAAGGGACGGACAGCACGCTCGCTCTTGTGGGCTTTGGCGGGAGTGGCTTCATTGCCTCAAAGAACAAAAAAACAAGCGCCTCGATCTATGGTGGTTGACTTCCTGAGAAGCGACACTTCGTATTTGTACTCAAACTTCTGGACCATTCGCTTTTTGGGTACGCTTACTCACTCTAATGGCGTTTCCCCGCGTAGATAGAGTAAGTACCGTATTTGACGTCACTATCTACAGAATATACTACAATGACACGATAAGTCATCATATTATTACTTACCGTACATCCAAAATTAACCGAAGCTATGAAGCGGGTAATCGACACGAAAGAGTTTACGGTCCAGACGTCCCTAACTAGATTCACGCAAACAACACAGGCCAACTGTATGGTCGCCTTAGCCAGAAAATAGAGACGCTAGTCCCACATAACCAGCATCTCTTTCTATTCGGGTCAATGACCAAGTTGTAAGCATCAGTGTAAGAATTTCGGCCCGTCCCGGATCGGCATCGGCCATAGGCCACATGGAGGGCGGGCCATATCCTTTTAGTGTCTTTCAGCCCGAGCTGTCATGAGCCACTCCTGTCGAGAGGTTGAGGTCAGTATGCTAGCGTGCGCTGTAGTCTGAAATCACACCTCGTTATCCAGCTTAGGACCGGCCCTGTACGACATTTCAGGTCCGGGATCGTTTTTTTTTGTCGATTCTCTTGTTCCTTTATCTCGTTATCCGAAATAGGATAAGAAACTTATGAACTACCTGGCATTGGGTCCGTGATAGGTGAGGCTGGCTGCCGTATTCAAGGCGCTCCACGAGCATCGCTATTGACTATCCAGCAGCAATTTGTGATAAGAGCACATACCCCGTAACCGTATCCGTTGCCACTCGTGCGGCCTTAAGCCGGATGAGGCTCCTGGGATCTAGCCAAGGCGGCAACGTCGTGACGGACATATTGATTGGTGTTGTACTAAAGCCGAATCGGTGGCTAAATATTGGATATGAGCTAGTGTAACAAGGACTAGAAGTCTAGGGTCTGGAAGAATAGTCGATTTGCAATAATCTACTAGGGCGTCAAGGAAGCCATACAAGCCCAGTTCTCCTCTTCAGCGATCTAGGTCTATATATATATATAAGAGCTTCGCTTTTGTTCTCTTCTTTCGTTCGCTGGATCTTGCCCATCTCACTCCGGTATTGCCTGCTTCGCGGTCAGGCAAACAACAGGTAGCCGAGTCTGCGATATGCTGCTTATAAGATTATTTACATGATGTCGGAGGCGCCGACCTGTGGTCTCGGATATGCAATGCAATCTCATGTGACAGCTGAGCTTGTCCAATAATCGATAATAGTTGCTGACACACGTGTGAGTCTTCAGGCCGCAAGCTTGTCATAACAAGTTCTGAGTGAGATATCTGCACATCTGCGCAGTCTCAGGGCGTAGTTCAAGCTCTTAGAGGACTATAAGGCTTCCTTGACGTTAGATCCTAGCGCGCTTCAAAGCTGCATCGACATTCTCGTCGAGCTGACACTTTGCGCCTCTAAAGCCATGCGTCATTTTAGAATAACACTCAAGGACTTGGAAGAATGGGTTCTATTCAGCTAACAATTCAGTCTAAAGTGTCCTTGGTTTTCCCTTTCGGTCCTCAATATGACCTCTCCATCTTCCCTACTTAAGATGCTTTTTGGGTCGGAAATTTAGCCCCTCTTCTGTTGGGCTCTAAGCCTCTCCTGCAGACAGCTCTGTCTTCGTGATGGTTGCCGACAAATAGCTGTCGGGCTTCCTATGTAATGTCTTGACAGGGCTTGGCGGGTCTTGACGGGTCTCTGACGTGTGACATGGGTGCGTAGGGATAGCTCCCTCGACATAAGATTCGTGGATGAAACATGGTCATCAGTTCAAAGACAATCTCAATACCTTCTCCGAACGTCTAGATCGACTGGAAAAGCTGGCTGAGGCTCGTAGTGTTTCCAACTTGCTGCCAAAATCACAAGCCTGCGTTGCGCATGATATTGGCCAGTTCGAGTTGATCATGTTGGAGTCAGGTGCACAAGTAGCGTGTAGCACGATTCCCTACAAACGTAACCATGGATTCTTTGGCAGAGAGTACCAGCTACGCGAAATGGACGAATCTTTTCAAGACCAGTCTTCGTCCACAAAGATCCGAACCGTAGCTATATGGGGTACTGGGGGCATTCGCAAATCTCAGATTGCCTTGGAGTATGCTCATCGAAGATGGAACTCTAGAACCTCAGTAGTTCTGTGGATCTCCTGTGAGACCGAAGGAGAAGCCGCCAGATGTATTCGAAAAGCAGCTGAGAAATTGAAGCTTGATGGCTATTCGGAAACGAACATCCCCGACAAAAACCGCCATCTGGTTCTTCAATGGCTACAGACAACAAGTAAGTGATGACCACTAGCCTCCATTGCTTTGCGGCAGTACTAGGTCCTGATTATCGCAGAAAAAAAGTGGCTAGTCGTCTTTGACAATGTCGAAGACGACAAAATCTTGACAGACCATGAGCCAAAAGTCGGGCAGGGGAATGTGTTGATCACGTGTAGAAGCAAGCTCCTCGCTGAATCCATTGCCATGTTTCCGATTGAAGTGACAACCTTCTCTACCTAAGAGAGCACCTCGCTGATCTTCTAAATACTGAACCGAGCAGCATGCAACCTAGAAGAGACACAGGCCGCCAATTCTCTTGTGGAAAAGCTTGGTGGCCTCGCGCTAGCTATCTATATCATTGCTAAGAATATCAAAGCATTACGGCGTTTTAGGAATATTGGAGAGTTCCTTCCCTACTACGAGGAGAATCGCCTTGCGTTCAGAAAGAGACACCGACAAGGTATACGCGATGTCACTTATTCTAAAGGCCTTGATTCCGTATGGGAGACTGCATTCGCTACCATCAACCCCGAAACCAATCCTGAAGTGAACCCTGATGCGGTACATCTTATGGAAATTCTCTGTTTCGTAGCCCCGGAGGCGATTTCGCAATCGCTTTTTCAAGGGGACAAAGAGGATTTCTCAGAAAACCGGCATTTCTTGGTTGATGACGAGAGGTAAGAAGGGTTGTTTGTACCGTAAGGTAGTAAAGAGGATGGTACTGAAGTCTAACCTAGGTTTGAGGAGGCGACGCTTGAGCTTCTCGATCTTTCACTCATCAGAATCAACCGCGACACAGGTCTGATATCGATTCACCGCTTGGTTCAGCAGGCCTATTTTGATCAGATGACAACTGAATCTCGCCGAGACGCATTCAACGTTACTTTATTACTTCTTCGCAAGGCCTTTCCAAAACGGCAAGGCGAGACTCACTTTTATAACCGTTGGGCTATCTGCGAGCAATTTCATCAGCATGTACAAGCTCTAAGGAAAATGCATACTTTGATGAAGGACAACAAACTTGCCCTAGATAGCTCTAGGTATCAGACGCTAATTCGTGATGATATCTGGTAAGTCTCAGAAGAAGTGTTTGATACACACCCTATAGCTGGGAAGATGATTCATTATCCCAATTAGGTATATGCTCGAGCTGCAGCAGTTCATCAGCGCAGAGGCTCTTATAAAAAGTCAACTTCTCGACATCGATGCTACCTCTCTTGAATGCGCTCGCATGAACCGGATATTGATGGGCCTCTTTGAGCGGACAGGCCGAAGTGTCAAAGCTTTGGAATGCGCTAAGGTTGGGTTTGATATTTTTGTTGCAAATCAATGACCTTGCTAACGCTTATAGCGACGTGGGGTATTCTTACTGCTCAGCGTTCAACCACAAGAAGCCTTGCAGTACCTTGATAAGGCGGTTGATATTGCACTTTCACATTCAGAACCTGATTGCTACCGTAACTTCAATATTGATCGATTCCTTCGAAATCGGGGTCGCGCTAAGGCACAGCTTGGAGGCTTTGATGGGTCGTTGAACGACTTCGCAAAAGCTGAGTATTACCAAGCTAAACTTCACGGAGAGCATAATCATTACGATGGAGAGTAAGTCACTTTATTTTATTCTATTCTCATGCACCGTAAAATGTAACCAACGAACGGCCTATAGGACAAAGCACGAACGAGCCAAAATTGCCGCTATCCAGGGGAGGTTAGAGGAAGCAAGGGTTCTAAATCAGCAGGCTTTAGAACTCGTTCGTCGGGGCAAACCAACCCACCCAAGTGTTGGTGCTTCTCACTATCGTCAAGGATGCGTGCTTCTTCTGAGCGATAAATACGATGATGCACTGCAAGAATTTGAGAAGGCCCACGCAATCTGTCAGCTCAATGAATCAACCCGCGGCAATGCTGGGGAGTCTGCTCGTGTTATTTGGCGGATGGCACAGGTCTACGAACAAAATCAGAAAGTGGACGAAGCTCAAGCTCTTCTCAATAGAGCCCAGAAGATTCGCAATGACTTGTTGGCGACAGGAGACTATGCACTTGTCGGGAGCGACGAGGATTCTTGGGATAGCCTTGTCGGATTATTATACAGGTAGAAGAAAGCAGTTGCTTCCACGGCATACTAGACTAATGGGGGAGAGTTGATGATCCAGAAACGAATAACTAGAGATTTTTCTTCCTACAATCACTTAACTTTTAAATCCGTGTACTAGCCATTTCCTTACCAAAACTCGCATACTTTACAACCAGATATAACATGCAATACTACTGGAATAAAAATCGAAAAAATAAGCAGTATGTGAATAATTAATCAGTGATTCCAACGTACTATTTATTTTTGAATAAAAACCCTTATTTGGCTGATAGATTCAAGTACAAGTTTTTAGGTTTCACACTTACCGCCAAATAACGTGGATAGGCGGTGCACGGATTTAAAAGTTAGGTGGGTGTAGTTGTGCCATCAAAAGATGGTCCGCGATCCCGTATTCTGATCCCCAGAGTTTTCGGGCTCTTTGTGTTTTTCTTTGGTCTCTTTCAAGCTAATTTTAGGACCGCTACATCCTAAATTTTTATAAATAAGCTTTTGTAATCTTTGCAATTGGATAATTAATGTTGTAGAGGTAATTGACATGTGAGCCATATGGCACTCCTTCGTACCTTCCCACACATTTTATGAGATAATCAAAAAATAATCTTTTCATTAGAATATACCTCGTTATCTATTCCGTCCACGAGTAATGCTCATTTGAATTTCCAGGTCATACAGACGTCATGAAAAAGGCCGCTGGAATTATACCCCAAGCTCCACCTCGGACCCGTAACTGGTAAAATCAAGCTTACACCGTAATTAACACAAAACCCACACAAACTCCTATAGACCAGAAAAACATCACACATACGCTGCAAGGCTGGTAATTGGCGCCTTGGTTAGTTTTACGACAGGAGATTGCGGCGTTTATATTAAAACTCCTCATTCGGAGGTCACGGTCTTAAATCGTTATCTCCGTTATAGCGCTACCTAATATTCTTTTGCAAGACTATATAAAAGTCGAGGCACTAGCACTATATAGCCAATAGCCGGGTTCATAAGGTTTCCATTAACGTATCAACTGCATTTTGTTCGAATATAGTGCTTAATTTATACATCGCACCTATTACAAGCCGAGAAACAAATATAAACGGAAGTCAAGAAAATGGCAGGGCGACATCTCTCGTGGCTAATCACTGGTGCTTCGTCGGGCTTCGGCCAGTCTATCGCCATAGCAGCTTTGCAAGCGGGGCATAAAGTGATTGGGGCTTCACGAGATATCTCGAAGGCGCAGAAGGCAAACCCTGATTTCGAGAATAAGGGTGGCATCTGGGTGCGGCTAGACCCTTCACAGAAGGATGCGTATGACCAGTTCGCCAAGGTCTCCAGGGAACACGACATCGACGTCCTAGTCAACAATGCCGCCTATGGAATGCTAGGCGGCATTGAAGATACTAGGTTGGTTTCATAAATCCCAGTTGTGTGTCAAGGGGCTCTGCTAAACTGAATGATATCACAGCGAAGAGGAACTCCGCCACCAGATGGAGGTTAATTTCTACGGACCTATCCGCGCCGTCCGAGCCTGTCTCCCGGTTATGCGCGAAAAGAAGTTTGGGCACGTCGTTCTCATGAGCAGCGGCGCTGGGTATGCTTGGCCCTTCTTTCATCCTCGACAATTGATGCAGTTGGCTGATGAGCGTGTGAGAGTAGATTCATAGCGCGACCAGGGCGAGGTCCCTATTCTGCAAGTAAATTTGCAATCGAGGCGATACACGAATCTCTTGTCCAGGAGGTCGAACCATTCGGTACCAAAGTTCTAATTGTGGAACCGGGTGTTTTCCGAACCGCCTTCGCCACCCGCTGTGTGACTCCGGCCGCACATGAAAGCACGGGAGGGTTCAGTGAACCCTACAAGGGCACTACACTTGACAAGATGATTTCGGTGTTCAAGAACCCCAGTGAGACATCACCTGCCCTTGTTCTACGAGGTAGCCCCGACAAGGCGGGTCATGAAATTGTCAAAGCGGTCGACAATGGGTACGACTATCTTCGTATGCTATTGGGACCGGACTGCGCGGCGGCGATGGACCAGAAGCTTGGATCTTTGCATCACGACTTGGAGGCTACCCGGGCAATCGCTATGTCCACCGATTTCGACGAGGAGAAATAGGGAGTTATATTTATCGAAGCTAGTGAAAGTCCCTAAAACAGGGTTTTGTCCATATAAAAATTTAATTGACCCAAAGTTTGCCAAGAAAGGGAAAGATAGTGATAGTGATAGTTTGTGATGTTGAATGTGTTACAACTACATTTCCAGGGTTGTTCCCGGCTACGTTTCCTTTTGTTAAGGTTGATATAACGAGCAGCTATTATCCTACAATGTAACGAGGATGAGGCTCGGAATCTGGTGTTCTATTTGCATATAATCATCTATTATGGCCGCAAGGGAACCATACTGAACAGGTTTCTCCCTTCAATTCTGGCGGCAAACTAGGTCTATATATACACGAAAGCTACGCTTTCGTCTATCTATTATTATCTCCCATTATCGTGTCTGTTTTCGTGATCAGGCATTCGACGGGTAGGTGAATATGTAGACCGCCGCGTTATAGATGATTTAACCCCTGGCATCAGATATACGCATCTTCATTACCTTGGGTTATTCCGTGTGACATACAAAGTACTTGGGAGGGCGCAGGACCTTAATACTGTCACAGACAATAACTGCAACACTGCACCATCATATTATCAATGTATAATGTTATTGTCAGAACCCTGTACTTGCGGTATGCAATAGACACTTGCTGTTGCGCGAAGGTCTCTAACTGCCTTCATAAACGCTATCTGGCTATATACAACAGGACTTTTTTTGTGGCAGTAATCAAGGTGAGTACTGCGAAACTATTGCTGAGATATCCGTCATTTACATAATACAACATTCGGGTATAACATACGCCAGTAATGATAGCTGAAGGTCAGTTTCCATATCCTAAGGCTTTCTATAGGCATTATAATTATCCTTTTACATTGCTTTATAAGAGGTACATAACCTCTTACGGTGGACACTATTTCCCTTCAAATATCGACCCATCTATAGTATTTTCATTGCGGGATGTTCCAGTATTGGCTACTGTTATTGCATAGGAGAGAAATGTCCCTATCTAACCGATAGGACTACGGGGCTTACATACGGGCCGGAGGCCCGTGCGCAATACCCCGATCGCCGGGGGTTATTCCGTAGCGCTCCGTGACTTAACGTCGCTATCAAGCCTAATGTCACGCGGGCTAACCCAGGAATGCATATATCCGATACCATGGGCTATTACCTTGAATATCATATGATTGATCTTATGAAGCGGCGATCTGCATATCCAGCTATCAGTCCCCACGAAAACGGACGATAATACGCGATAATAGCAGATGAACTAGATTGCCGCCAGAGCTGAAGGGAGGAAGCCAGGTCAGTATGACCGCCTTGAAGCGATAGAAGATTATTGCAATACGATATCATTCCAAGCCCTAGTATTCTAGCCCTTGTTACACCTAATCATTGGTTCAGCTCCTAAAAGCGAGTCCCCTAGTATGGGTTGCTCCCGATAGGGACATCGGGAGTCTATAACTCCTGCTTAGCTGCCTGGCTACGTGTCTGCCTGACCCATTTCTGTACAGGAATATTCGTATCACGGACCAACTTCGGCCTTCTTTCATAAAGAATATGACTTTCTGTTCCTCTAGAGTCTTCTCTTGCAATCCACACCTGAAGGAACAAGTGGATATCACTCTTTATAAACGTTCCTACTCATTAGACAACAGAAATAAATCGACACAACTACAGAGCCAGGATGAAGCGCTCAAGGATGCTACGGGCGGCCTAGTGAACGATCTTGCAGCATTAACATATCGAATCTTGGATTCAGGCACCAGAGATGGTAACTCAGTTTATCAAATCATCCATGTAGTTATTTCAACAGTTCACGCCCTTTATTATCCATCCAAGTTCAACCACCCGGCTAAGGATTTCTGGTATAGGCCCGTGTGGAGTTGCAAAGTCGACGTTGGATCTTGCACCGCCAAGTCTGACATTGTGGGGTATGGCACATGGAGCTCACGAGAACGCCAAGGAGGCCAAGGAGGCCAAGGCGGCATTTGGTGCACTGGCGAGTTATCCACGTTCCCGGAACCGGCATCGACGGTAGAAATAGTGTTTAGCGCCCGTCAACATGGTGGCTTGGTACTGTACTGTAACATCTCGGCGCCCGTCCTGGCGGGAATGAGGACCAACTTATAATTAAGATATGGTCAACCGCGTATTCGATATCATTCTACAAACGGAAAAGAAACTACCCCCCGATGCCGTAGTTTTTATCATTCAAGTCCCATAGATAAAACTGCCGGGTTCCTCCGCTGGCTGATAGCATTTCTCGGAAATAGTACGTAAAAATTTAAACATTCAAGAATACACAATCATGCCGCCATTCGTCGCAAGATATTTTAACTTCTTCGTTTGTCCAAACACCTGCCAGGGGTTACGTGTAATAAGCCACTAAAAATGGAAGGTCGTCGGGAAAGCGGAGGGGTAAACTTGATTATGTGGTTGCATTTCGGCAATGAGTCCTAATTGGTCTACCTGCAGCATCACGGCAGCTTGCTACTATGGAATTCGCTTAGGTCTGTTGGAATAGAAGTTTTCCCCTGCCTCAATAACATCACGCGTTGTACTCGCACAATTCCATTATCTGCCCGAGAAAGCGTATAAACAACGTTAACTTGTGAGTTATCTCCGGACGCGAAATGCCGTCGTCCAGACCAGGGTTGTTATGAAAACGCTAAAGGTCAGATCCACTATTGCCTGGGTTAATGCATTACAGTCAACAGGACTAGCCGTACTCTTATAAGCGTCCGCCTTGCCCCTCCGTATAGAGATGGTCCCCGCGCTTGTTAAAGCCGCTGCAAGTGTTGCGTTGTCGGCCCTTTCTCTAGATAAGCTAGGGTCAATAGCAGCTGGACATCAGGGTTATAGAATACTACTGTATCAATAGGCCATGTTTCACACGTGACTACATTAGCAATTGGATCCAAGACGCCGTCCCTGATCTCTTGCACATCATTGCATTAGTGCTGATAGGCAAATATATAGCTTGATAAGCGCCGTTCATTGCCAAGATGCAAGGCAATATTGAAGCTCAAGGAAGACTTCAAGCTTTTCTTAGGATTGATTTGATGGCCACTTTTGTTTGTATTAATCGGTTATAGATATCTTAGCCTATCTCGCCTCGGAGTTGTATGAGTTGTACCGTTCCCACAAGTAAGCACCCATACGACAAGCTAGGTTGAATTCCTATTAGTGTTTCATGGTTGTTCTGCATAATAGGGCTCAGATGCCACGGGATCCGAATGGCCCCTACGAGACACACCATTTTCTATAGACACTTGCCTATTTGATATAGGCCTCGACACGATAAACACGATGGTACCATTTCTAACCATGTAAGTGTGACAGCCTTTAGGAACGTTGCGTGGAATAGGTGTTGAATGTAAAGTGCTTCTCACATTCCTAATTCGGTTGTCATTTCAACCTCACTATTATCATGAAGTGGTATCTGAGAGGAATTGTAAGAGTATAAAGGTTCTCTGATCCGCCGTCTGGAAAACATTTTCTGTTCTGTAGCCTCAACAGTCGGTCTCGGTCTCTCCGTTCTGCTCCAAGATTCAAGCTTCTCTCTCTGTGCCTTTGTGTGCCTCTACCTTCCTTCAAAATGAAGTCTGTTATCGCAGCCTCCTTTCTCGCCAGCTTGGCCCTGGCATCTCCTATGATGGAGAGGGCCAAGCAGGAGCTCCAAGCCAGAAACGCTGCCCGTCAGTCAAACCGATTCAGAGCTTCTGGGGACGGAGGCTTTGGAAACATCACCGCCGACACCGTTTCATCCACCAACTGGGGTGGTGCTGCTATCGTGACCTCGGGCGTTACCGAGGTCAGTGGTACCTTCACGGTTCCCAAGCCCTCCGCTCCTTCTGGTGGAAGCTCGAACCAAGACTACTGCGGAGCTGCCTGGATTGGTATTGATGGATACTCCAACTCTGCTCTGATCCAGACTGGTGTCCTATGGTGTGTCCAGGGCAACTCGTACGAGTACGAGGTAAGGAAGCTATCGTTGCCCCCTATCTCTTCTTTGCCCAATTCACTAACATGGACGTAGGGTTGGTATGAGTACCTCCCGGCTGCTCTGATCACGTACTCCGGCTTCCAGGTCACTGCTGGCAACTCCGTCACTGTCACTGTCACCAAGACTAGCGCCACCGGTGGCACTACCACCATCTCTGCCAACGGCAAGAGTGCTTCACACACTTTCTCCGGCCAGAGCACCAGGCTTCAGGTGAGTAACCATAGATGCCTTTTTCGCCCGTTTAGCCAATGTCATGAATAAAATGCTGACTCGATGTCCCAGGGTGCCTCCGCTGAGTGGATCGTTGAGGATTTCACCTCCGGTAACTCACTCGTCCCCTTCGCCGACTTTGGCACCGTCACATTTACTGGTGCTACTGCTGTCATTAACGGCGCCACCGTCAATGCCGGCTCAAACTCTCCCACCACCATCGTGCTAGAGAGCAGCTCCGGTCAGACCCTCACCGACACCAGCATTTCTGGCAGCTCCGTCACAGTCAGTTACGTTTAAGCTGACTGGTACCGATTGGAAGCCGAGGCAATAGGTTTGGGGGCCAAATATCAGGAACAGAGAGAGTTCTTTAGGTGGCATTCTTTTGGAATCTTGGATAGTCAATATCTAGAAGCTACCATCTTGTATATAGTGGTTAAATACAATCTTATGATATTTCCCCCCAAGATAAAGCATAGCCGGACTTTCGACATTATTTTGCATCCGTGATAGACAAATGATTGGTATTCAAAAGTATAGCTCTAGTTGACTGGATGGGCCTAAACGAACTTGGTATCTAATTATCTCGTTTTGTCCCGCCTTTCTTTACGGCAGACCAAGAATATGAAATATGAGAAAAGCAAAACTACATATAAGCCATCTCGAAAGAAAAGCTTTTATGGCCGAGGGAGACACGAGCGGTCGTCTCAGGAGTGGGAAGGATATATAAAAGCACAGAAAGGAGAGGCTTTAGGGTGTATATGCCTACTCGAAAGCATAGTACACGAGTCAAAGGAAAAGTCAAAGGGCTCTCAGAAGCTAGAGATTCCTATGTGCATCATCCATTTGCTGTTTATTTACATATATACGTGTGTGTGTGTAAAGACATTATCCCCTTTTACGACAAGAATTCGCTAGGGCTAAATTCATATTAATATTAAACATCTAGTAAAAGTGTTTCATGATTCCCAAATACAACGACGCTTTTTATGTGCCCATAAACTATAGGCCATTTTGTGCCTCCAATCAGAGGCTCCCTACTCGTATACTACTAGTAGCTTTACATTGATTGAGGTTCTGAACTATTGTCCTTACGCTAATATCCAGGCTTATAAAACAGACAACTTTTATGGTCTGTGATAAATTTAGGTTAAAACTGCTTGCAAGATATATATCATCCGAAAATGAAATTAGCGTCACAAGGAACAAAGAGAGTCCTGTTGTATATAGCCAGATAGCGTCCACGAACGCAGTCTAGAGACGTTTGCGCAACAAGTGTCTATTGCCTACCTCAAGTACAGGGTTCTGACAATTAGTCTACTAAATATGCGTATTTACCTGGATGAAATTCTCGAACGGCGTCTTTGAACTACGTCGGTTTTTGTCGGTGTAGCAAGGGTAGGGTTTGGAACTTTGTTCATATTTCATATAATCATCTATGGAATCAAGGGGGCCACACTGAACTGGCTTCCTCCCTCCAGATCTGGCGGCAACTGGGTCTATATATACACGAAAGCTACGCTTTCGTCCGTCTGCTGTTATCGTCCATTATCGTGTCTGTTCTCGCGATCAGGTCAGTAACGGGTGGGTGGATATGCAGACCGCCTCGTTACAGATGAATAATATGATCTAACCCCTGGCATCGGATATACGCATTTCCACTACCTTGGGTTATTCCGCATGACAATATGCATTCTGTTCATTGCCAGAAAGCCACTTTATTATTCCGAAACTCGGTGAACTGTGACGATGTTCCCTCTCCGCCAAACCATACGAGGCACATCTATAGACAGCAAGTAAGGAAATGAATAGATGCCATTCTTCTTGTATAATATCCGAGAAAGATATAACATAGGTAGGTATAGGTGCAACTTCTTCTCGGATTGGGTGCAAATCTTATAAAAGTGGGTCATCCGCTTGGGCAAACGAGCTCAGGCAAGCTTCTCTTGACCTCTGCGTCCAGCTCAGGTCTCCCGCCTTTCTCACGAAGATTCGCCGGACATCCCCCGACAACTCGCCGCGGTTCCCAACGTGACCGACGCCCGCGTTTAGGCCTGTTGTCCATGGCTTCCTATCCCGAAGCTAATGCAGCAGCAGCTTCTGCTGACGTCGCCGCGGCGGCGGCACCACCACCACCACCACCACCATCCCAGCCCCAGCACGACCAACCATACGACCAACAGCACGGACAACATCACGAACAACAACAGCATCACGAACAGCAGCAGCAGCAACAACAACAACAACAACAACAACAACACACCCTGCATCCACCACCCCCGACACCCCCGCCAAACGACCACAATCACGACCATCGGCATCAACACCACCAACACCATAACGAGCACAACCATCACCCGGCAACGACAGTGGCGACACATCCGGACCTGTACAACGACTCCGCTCTCGTGTCACCGGTGCCCGCCACCGTCGCCGTCGCTCATCATGGCCTCCAAGTGCTGCAGGCTGCATCTGCAGCACCCATGTCGCCCACGAGCAATGACTTAGCCCAGCAATATGCCCAGTCTGCCGCACTACAGATGGGCGACCCGCAGTTCTCCTCGTCGCTTGCGAACCCCGCCATCACCCCGCCAGCTGCAGGGACGCATGCGTCGCAGAAGGTTACTCGCCTCCGTCGCGCATGCGACATGTGCAGTCAGCGCAAAGTGAAGGTATGTTGCTATCTATGATGCTGCCAGTGCTACCCCACACTTGTTTCATGGGGACTGACAGAGGCTTGGGCAGTGCGATGAATCCGGACCGCCTTGTAAGCCGTGCTCGGATCTCCAAGTGGAATGCACCTTTAGACGGGAGATGAAGCGCCGTGGCCCGCCGAACAAGCATGCCGAAGCCGCAAGAGTCGCCAAGCGTAACCAGCTCGACAACGGGTCGCCAATTCCACATGATGCCACCGAGACTCTAGTGTCCATCACGGCCACCAATGGACTCGCCCTTGATGCCGAAGCCATCGCGCCTTGGCCTATTCTACAGCTATTGGTGGACGACTTCTTCACTTACATCCACCCCCTCATGCCCTTTCCACACGAGCCGTCCTTCCGCCAGGCCTTCGAGAGTCGGGCAGATCGAACAAATCGCGAGTTCCTGGCGCTTTTGGCCAGCATGATCGGCATCTTAGTTGCGTCGTTCCCTCGCAGTGCTCGTGCACATCTAAAAGCCCAGCACAGCGCCGGGCTGTTCCCAACAGCAGTAACTATGATAGATCATTGTCGATCTATCGCTTTAGAAGCACGGGGCGCTGCGTTTATGGCGAAACAGGACATGAGTGTTGATGATGCTGCCGCCAGTTACTTCCTGGGTCTGGCCGCTGGTTATACCTTGCAGTGGAAACCATGTAGGCGCTTCTTGGCCGAGACTATGTCCTTTTGCAGAGAGCTTGGCACCCATCGACCACGAGACCTGTCTAGCTTAGCCGGATCTATACCCGACATTGCGAGTGCGCTTAATGCCGCGGCGAACAAGCCTGTTGATCATATTAAAGATCAGATAGGCAAGCGAATATTCTGGGTCATGGTCGCGGGTATACGGTAAGTCTTGCAAACCTCTTCGACTGAGGGTCTAGGGCATGTACTAAGTTCCTCTTACAGATCAATGAGTCAGTTAGGGGCGTCCATTAATGAATTACCCCTTCCCCCGCCTACCACGCAAGAACCATATCCAGAGCAACCAGCTGAGGTTGATGATGAGTACATATTTTCCAACCAGATCTTACCACAACCAGAGGGAACCCCCTCTCTCATCACCGGATTCAACAGAAATATCCGTATATACATGACGATGAATGAATTAATTGGTGTTGAGATGTGTTATGGAATCAACTTTTTTGATTGGATTGCTCAGAAGAACATCATTAGCAACGGCCTAGAGTCGGCGAAACAAGCAATAGAGGACCTGCCTCCCCAATTGCAAATAGTCAAACCCGAGTCTGATCAGAATGACCCTGCGGAACTGGATCAGGCAGGACTTAGATATTGTCCTCCCGCCTTCCCTGAAGCACAGCCTGAGAATGATGTGCGGCGAGCTCTTACAGAACCCGTAAGACGACGTCAGCTGCAATCTGAAATCCAAAAGGCCAACATTCACGCATCTCAGCTCGCGACAAGATCATATTTTGTAGAGCGCTATCTCAATCTTCGGGATATTCACCCTGAAAACACCCAAGAAATCAAATACGACAGGGATGAGATGGTGGCCGAAGAAAGAGAATTAATCGTGCAAGATCTGCTGGCCGTTCTGACCTCCATCAGCCAGCGGAATCTGGAACCAAATGGCCAGTCCATGATCAACAAGATCCGGCAGGTCGCCAGCACGCTGGTACAGGCCGCTTCGGAGCGCAAGGGACCCGTCGCCATGAAAGCCGAGGAGTACCTCCATAGATTCATCGAGATTCTCGTGAGACTTGAGCGGTCTGGCGCGGCTGCCGTAATCGGCGCTCCTACCAACACGATGAGCCCGCAGGAAGAGGAGGAAGAGCTTAGGAATTGGGCCAGTCTTCGCGAATGCCAGCTGCAATTCATCTCTTCTGGAGGCTTCCTGGGCGATTTGTAATGAAGCTCGCCGGCTGTCTGCTAGCATAGGCGCTAGCTTCTTTTGCATTATTATGATCCAGGGCTCTGTATTTGCTGTACATATTTAGGGACAGAGCGGGAGTTATAACTGTAGTCCTGGCTTATCATGCTACCAAGGTTAATTATTAGTCTGTCTTGTTACCGAGAACTCGATAGCTGATTGTAAACCAAATATAAATGAAATATGGAATTTCCGCCATGTTTCTGTGCGATACTGTGTCGTATTGGTCAAAATTTTAGGCTTGACTTATGATAGATGGAATAAGCATGAAATTAGAATATCAGAAAGAAGTCCTCATGAATTATGCGCGATTCCATATATAACGGCACGACTATCGATCGCCAATCAGTGATCTCTGGTGCGCTGATGCTTTGTATTTACAAATGTGCTAGGCCGTATGTATGACTGGCCGTAATATATATATATACACAATGTCTAGTGGAAAAAAAAGGGTACAGGCTGGTCATTTGATAATTTTTTTGTGAGGAAAGCAATGCATGCAGCTCTGTCTTTCGGCAATTGTCGAGAACTATACAGGCGCAGCCACGACCGTCGATTTAAACCGAGCAGTCGAGGCGTTCAACCGAGGAAAGACTGCACAACGGACCAAGAAGCACTGCTAGTCCCTTAGACCGAGGGAGCGGGGAAAGATCCGTCGTCGTTGCGTCTGCAGTTGGAGATGGCGGTGAGCTCGGCGGGGCAGGCGACCTGCTTGAAGTTGATGTTGGGGTTGTCGGCGTTCTGGAACCAGTCGAAGCGCCAGTAGCAGCCGGGGCGCAGGGACGCGGGCATGTTGGAGGCGTCGCACTCGCTGCGGCTGCCGACGCCGCCGTACTGCTGCCCGGGCAGAGACTGGCCGAACTCGCTCTTGCAGCCGTCGAAGAGACCCACGCCGCCGCCTGGCATCAGGAGATCGAAGTGGTTGCTGCCTAGGTCACCGCCTGTGTTGGTGCTCTGCACGATCATTGTCTTTCCTGCTACTGGGCCGGATGTGAAGTCGAGTCTGGGGGCAAGTGTTAGTATATATATCTATGACGGAGAATAGAGTAGGGGAAACGCACTGGTAGCAAGCACAGCACCAACTGCTCTCAGTACCGCCCGAGATAGCAGTGGCCGCAAAACCGTAGGCCAGGTTGTCGTTGACGGCCCAGGGCGAGTAGTCGGTGCAGGTGTAGGCGACGCCGCCGTCGCAGCCGGACTTGGCGTCGACGTCGGTCAGAGGGTTGTTGTTGGCGTCGCAGGTGAGTGCCGGCGAGGACACGGCCGCCTTGCCGCTCCACGAGCAACTGGGCTTGCAGCAGTCCCAGTAGCGCGTCGTCACGCCGCTGCCCGAAGCCGCGTATGCGGTGCTGGCGGCGGCCAGGAGGCCGAGGGCGGTGGTGGTCTTGGAGTACATGTTGATTCTGATTTCGAACTTTTTGATTTCTACCGTGCTGAGCTGGATCTTGTTGGCGAGGTTGTTGACACTGACTGGCTTGTGAAGAAGAAACTTTCACGTGGAAATCCTCTGGTTTTATACACATGTAGTTGCTCAGTTCGCCTCATCTGTATGCACTCCAGGGACCCCCGGTTGTCCCGATCTAGTCTGCCGATCTAGGAAAATCCGCTGCATCCCCGCGTGTTACTGTATCGTCTAGGTAAAGGGGGGACATCGTGCCAATAAAACATAGGAAGCTTAATCTACCCTATGTTTCACGATGCAACGCTGTTCCCTGGGAGGTTGTTGCCGCTGGGGGGGCCTCGGTTTGCTTCTCATATGATCTGTTTTCTTGGCTTCATTTTCTTTCTCAGTGCGAGGAAAGGACGGCTCGGCTAGCCTTTCCGCGAGATAGGGTACAGTCGAGTAAGACTCCTTGATGTGGCGAGATGCTCAACGGCCTAGCAATAGTTGCCGAGGCTAAAATTGGAGGAGAGAGGCGGTCATGGAATGCTAGTCTTATAGAATGAGGTAACCCGGTAGGAATGTTCCGACCGCCGGGTTCTTTGCGCCGGACTATAACGAGATAGATTAAATCAAATGCTTGGAAGCGTTTCAGGTCGACTGACGACGATCCACGCGGCGGGGCGCCAGCCGGGGTGTTGATCTGCGCATATTTAAGGGTTCGGAGGGACCGGCCTACGGCGAGCGACGGCAGCTAGAGCCGATTCTCCGGCATGAGAGGTTGCTTACCCTGGCCAACACGTGAGGCGAATTCGTGGTTCTTGACATCGATTCAGACTTATTGACTAAAAGGAATATGGTCCTACAAGAAATACATATACACCAGCAACAAGCCGGCTGCTGGAAGATCAACAGTGTTTCTATAAAAAACTGGAAGGTGGTTACCGGGTCTAGTGGAACCCATGAATCGCTCGTTCTCTGATCGCTTTGCTGAATTAGGTAGGCTGCTCGGAACTAAGACAGCCTCGGTCGTCTGAAGGAGGGTCTTGAGGGTCTTGAGGGTTGCCATCTCATCTACTATGTTAGTATCCCGCATACAAAGAGCGGGGCAACGACGTTATGACTGATATTCTTTTAAACGGCCATCCCCACACTCAGGGCTGTTCCAAGGGCCTGGGTTCCGGTGCGAGAATCTTACCAGAAACGATATTCAGACAGTAATAGGTAGGCACCTTGATGGTCAGAATTGCAACGCCGCCTTTTGCCTGGTCCCTAACCAACATGAGCGTGCGAATGCCCTCAAAATTCACTACCTAGACACATAGAATTGAATTGAGAATTTTCAAAATTTCCTGAAAAGACCTATGCGGTCCCTCATGAATTCCACTTAGTGGAAGTAATGGAGCTACAGAGATAGTCAACAAGCTGGACCCCCCTACGTCACCACTCTTTGGCACACCCACAATCTTGCCGTTTGTTAGAATCATTCATGTCGTCATTTGTCTAGACGAACGGGTCTGAGAGATGTTAGATTTTCAGCATAAAGAGCTCTCGTCACAATTGAAATGGTAGATATTGAACCTTCTACAAATTATATAAAACTATTCTTCTAGTCAGCCGAAAGCCCAACTCGCACGTACCGAATCATATTATTCTCAAACTCTTTTTAAAACTCATCCAGCATTAGTTGATTTTATTGTCTGACAATATGCCTTATCCAGACGAGTTCGAAGGCTTCATGATCAACGAGATTGGCAAGTACCAAGACTTTAAAAAGCAGACTGTAGGCCTTACCTCCATTCCTTATCATCGTCTTCAAGCCATCGTGCTGACCAATATATTGCCATATAGTTTAAGCCAAAGAAATTTGGCGATAACGACATTGACATCAAGATTGAGTGTTGTGGTGTTTGCGGCTCGGATGTGCATACCATCACAGGCGGCTGGGGCGAAGCCCCCGCACCCATCTGTGTAGGCCATGAGATCGTGGGTAAAGCAGTAAAGGTCGGCTCGCAAGTGAAAGACGTCAAGGTTGGAGACCGTGTTGGTGTAGGTGCCCAAGTCTGGTCGTGCCTGAAGTGCCCTCAGTGCAAGAACGCCAATGAGAACTATTGCCCACACAAAGTTGGTAAGTCAAAGTACCTCGTCGTATCCCCAAGTCCAACTACTGACACATACAGACACATACGGAGCTCCCTATCCTAAGGAGGCCGACCCAAATGAGACGCTCAGCCAAGGTGGCTACTCATCTCACATCCGTGCTCACGAGTACTTCGTGTTCCCCATACCGGATGCCATCCCCTCCCATCTAGCGGCGCCCATGCTTTGCGCCGGCTTGACGGTATGGGAACCTTTGGTGCGGGCGAACGTAGGGCCCGGCCAGCAAGTTGCTATCGTCGGTCTCGGCGGACTCGGACACTTCGCCGTGATGTTCGCTAACGCGCTCGGAGCCGAGGTCACGGTCATCTCTCACTCGCCCAACAAGAAGGAGGACGCGCTAAAGCTAGGTGCCAAGCACTTCGTGAGCAGCGGAGAGGAGGGTTGGGCCACGCCGTTGGCCTTCAAGTTCGACTTTGTACTCAGCACCGCCGATGTGCTATCAGCCTCCTCACTCCAAGAATACCTGTCCACTCTCAAAGTCGACCGCAAATTCCACTCAGTCGGCCTGCCCGACGACCCTATTAAAGACCTGAAGCCTCAACAGCTTATGGCTAACGCCTGCAGCATCGGATCGAGCCACATCGGTAACCGCGAGGAGTGCTTGTCCATGTTGAAGTTGGCTGCCGAGAAGAAGCTGTTCCCCATGGTCGAGACCGTGCCTATCTCCGAGAGGGGCTGCGCTGAAGTCGTTGAGCGTGTTAAGAACAACAAGGTTCACTACCGATTTACCCTGGTCGATTATGACAAGGCCTTTGGTGCTTAGGGGTATTTAATGAGTAGTAAGATACTGAGCTGGATATAACAGCATGAGATAATGTAGTACTAGGTTTTAATGAAGCTTTTGAGCCTAATATCAACATAATGTAATGGAGCGTTGTGTGCTCCAGTGCTGCGTTTTTATGTTTTCTCGTCGATAATTTTGATGTATTGGCTTACTACATAGTAGATAGCAGCAAGATCACCACGGTTTCTATCGGTAATAGAAATATGAGTGGGGAGCCTATGCAGACATTATGATGAATCCTCCTGCCTTCATTGTTGGGAAGTACTGCAGGTGGAGAAATTGTTCCTGTAACGAGCCGCAATGCTGAGTATCCCTAATCCGGATTAGTGGGTTGGTTTTCTACCGTTACAATAAATCTCAATAGCGTAAGGGTCCTAGGTATTATAAGTAATCGAAAACGATACTAATACTGTATGTTTCACTTGGTTGAACGGACACCTACGTCATCAATTCTATTAATTGGGCGGTTTTGAGACTTTCTGCTGATTCATTGATTTTGCGGTTGATCACAAACCTTCAACATGATTCGGCGCTGGTTTAGTCAATACTGCCCCCTGACTGAAGAGATATTGAGCGATTATCTGTTTTAGGACCGGAAAACAAAGTTGCTTGCAAGGTTTTGTCGTTAGCGGGTTGCTGTTGGTCTAATCGCGAGAAGTTTATCTACTCCTATGTACCCAGATACAGGTATTGGTGACATTTTAATAAACTACCGGGCAACGAAATCAACTTCCTAAGTAACTACCTACCAGGTAAAGTCAACCCTTAGGTATTATCTGGATCGTGATGTTGTATATTGTGCTCACTTCATATCACATGACCCTTACATACTCTTACGCATACCTACATCTAAGTACCTAAAGATTCTAACTTGGTTCCCAGCAGGATTCAACTACCTAGGTACTGTCAGGTAGGTTAGGTACCTAAAGTATAGAACAGATGTTTTACCGCCTTACAGTAACCATACTGTACGTAATCTTCGGGCTGTCAGTTAGTTCAGTTAGTACTTATAGCCTATAGAGGTGCCTATCCCAACCTGGAAAACTTCTCCATTGAGCCTCGTCGGTGGTCCACTCGTGCCAAGAGCGCGCTATTGCCGACTTAGCCAGCTGCCTGCCAAGGCTGTGATTGCTGAGTTTGGCATCCTTGAAAGGAGAATCGCGGAAAAGTAGTCAACTTTTAATCCGTCATTGACGATCCATTGACCTGCCTCGTCCGTCTCCCGGTTGCAGCATACATTACCTAGGTACCGTCCGCGAGACAGCCTCGGGCGCACAAGCGTGCAAGAGACGGTCCGAAAAGCCGATCGGCCTCGAGAGTTGGAGAGTTGTCCGGACACGCGACTCTATCATCAGCAGCATCGATATTTCCACCTTATTGATATTCAGATAAGCAAGCATCTACACACAAATATGTCGTCGGGATTGACGAGACGCCGTGGCGGCGGCGGCACCACCAACGACGCCGAGTCCAGCAACGGCATCAACCGCTCCCACTCCTCAGCCGGCGTGCGCGACACCGCCCCCGAGACCAGCTACGAAAACAGCGAGAACGGCCATAAGATAGCGTTTGACCCCCGCGACATCAGCGAAAGCGCCGAGAGGAGCAAGCAGCCTAAGCTCACCTTGATGGACGAGGTGGTGCTACTAGGACTCAAAGATAAGCAGGTAAGCATGCGCTGCCCGGAGATACTCGCCCGGACGACGGCAAACATGGGACGTCGGATGCTGATGGCTGTCATGATCAGGGGTATCTGTCTTTCTGGAACGATAACATCAGCTATGCCCTACGAGGCTGCATCGTCATAGAGCTCGCCTTCCGGGGTCGTATCAGCATGCAAAAGGACCCCTCTCGGAGGCGGTTCCCCCTCGCTGATCGAGTAATTGAAGTCATCGACGACACACTGACAGGAGAGGTGCTGCTGGATGAAGCTTTGAAGATGATGAAGCAAAGCGAGAAGATGAGCGTCGGCACATGGATTGATCTGATGAGTGGTATGTCGGCTGTTTGCGCCCTCAACATGGCCTGTTTGGTTGTCCCAGCTACTGATCCTCTTTACAACAGGCGAGACCTGGAATCTGATGAAAATCGGCTATCAGTTGAAGCAAGTTCGAGAACGCCTCTGCAAAGGTCTAGTTGACAAAGGCATCTTGCGAACTGAGAAGCGCAATTTCCTCCTATTCGACATGGCCACGCACCCTGTGGCCGACGGCGGTGCCAAAGACGAGATTCGGCGGCGCGTTAGAAACGTCCTCACTCAACGCACCGTCGTCCTCCCCAGCTCCCAGTTCCTCCCCGAAAACCTCGAGTTCCGATACGTTCGCACCATCTCTATGATTTGCGCGGCCTATGCCGCCAACGTACTGGAGAACGCCTTGACTACTCTGGGTCACGAAGCTCGCGAACGCGCCTTTACCCAGACAGACGAACTTCTCGCCGAATACTCACAGTGGCCCTTTGGTCGGAAGCCTAGTTCCACTGGCATCGGCGCCAACATTCCTCAGGTTATCTCTGAGGTGAGTTCCCGACTACTTCTTTCTATCTGTTGCGCAATAGCTAATGTTATGGTTGCAAATAGGAGGTCAATGGCGCCAAAGACAAGGAACTCCAGCTCGAGGTTGTTGCCGCATGTCTGAGCGTCTTCACCCGCCTCGACTCACTACTATAGAGTCGGCTGTAGAGTCGACCCACCAAGACCGTTCTATTTCCCATTTTCCAATCCGCACCATAGGGACGGGGATCGCCTCTCACTGCCCAACAAATTTTCTTTCACTTTATAACGCCACGACCAACACACAAAACGGCGAACATAGTGGCCTCTTCTCCACAACATACCGACAGGCAGCGGCATTCTCCAAATACTTTGATTAATGAGGGAGCGGAAACATAAGGGGGGGGGTGAAGGAGAATGAACTGCATATGGACAGACAGTCTCGTGATTACCATGCTTGGTACGTGTATGGATGGATTTGATGGATGGATAGATGTATTTTCGCGGGCAGCCTAACCGGGGAACTAAAAAAAGAAAATCGGATTTTCTCCCACACACGTCCGCTCACTAGCCACTACACGATCCTCGAGAGATGTTTCACGGAAAGAAGATATAAGCAGGCGAAGCGAAGCGAAGGGAACCAGAGAGAGAGAAGGACAGACAAGATGAACACAGCTGATGGAGCAAGGCGACAGGCAGGCAGGCAGGGGCTCTATGTATCTGGTCTGGCGCGGTTGGCAGGCAGGCATGTTTGAATTTATTTCAATTGACTTGCACCGGACTCGGTCACAATATGCCAGCTAACTGGCTAGCTGCTTTAGTCTGGTCCGTACGTATCTTCGTGGTTGTTATTACAACTTCCATGTTTTATGTATCAGAGCAGAGAAGAGTAACCTTCCTGCTCGGTCGTGTTGTGTTGTAGTATATACCAACGTCATTTTCCCCTCCCTATTCACCTCTAAAACGACGACAACCTATTTGCCCCCTGGTCTACGCCTTCTTCAGCTTCTCTCTCCACCCGCCCCTCTCGAAAAGCCATATCGCCTCGGTCGCAAACGCCCGAGCGCTACGATGCCCGCGCCCCTCCTCGGTGCCCGCCTCTTCGTGCAAACTGCGCATGACAGCGCCCTCCTCGACCTCGCGCCAGATCCCCATGCTCACGTCGTCGTGCGCGACGCCGCCGAACTCGCCCTTACCCAGCCGATACAAGATCCGTCCGAGAGTCTGGTACGCGACGCAGCGCTGTCCAGGGACGGCGCTGCGCGCCAGCCGCGCTAGTTCGCGGATCGTGTACCCCGCTGCCTCGGGGGCCTCGCCGTGATGGTGTAGGCCTTTGGTCGTGGGCACCGCGCGCGCGATGCGCGGCGGTAGCAGGGCGCCGCGGAAGTCGAAGCGCAGCGCCGATATGGGCAGCGAGTCTTGCCCCGGGTAGTACGGGCTGTCGCGATCCGCGGGCGAGTTGGGTGTCGGGATCGGTGCCATCCAGGCTAGTTTGGATGGGTCCGCGGGCAACGAGGGGAAGTATTTCTCGTGTAGGTTCTGGAGGAAGTTTGGATCCGAGGGGTCGAGGTCTGCGGGCTGGGGCGCGCGGGGCCAGTGGTGGGCACCCTCTGCCTCGGACGATGAAGATGGGTCGATTATGTGTTCTTGTGGCGGTATGGCTGGTGCGCTGTCGTCGTCGGCGGGGGTGTGATCCTCGGGATCGGAGGGGCGCTTTATTGAGGAATCGCGCTCGTCTGCTTCCTCAGATACAGACGGCTGAGGCCGTGTATTTGTGGAAGTATTTTTTGCGCTTGTGGTGCTCGGCTGTGTCGGACCTGAGTCTGGAGGGGCTCTTGATCGCGTTTCTATTGATGTGTCTTCTATCCGTATCTCAGGGGCGGTGTTTACCCCTCCATCGCCAGAGGACGTGTCTGGTGTTGGTTGTGGTTGGTCAAAGGGTAAGGTGCTGGCACCCTCATCGAGATTCGCGCGCTTCAGAAGCATCTGGAGTATGGATGGATCCAGGCCACTGAATAAATCCTGCCGCGCCTGTTCAATTTCTTGTGGCGACATTGATGCAAGTTTCTGGCGGTTCTCGCGATCTATATTGCTTTTCTCGTTCGTCTCGAAGCTCCGACCTAACGGAGGAGTAGCTTTTGGGCCATGATTCAAAGCGTCAAGTGGTTGACCACTCGGTGATAGGAACACCTTCGGCTTCTTGTCATCGGATTGTAGCCCTTGTCGCTTTTGTTTGAAGGCCGAAACTCTGCTGCGCTTCTTGTGTTCGGGGAATCCTGACGTGCCGGGTCTGGCCTGAGGGAATGATGGTGCCGTTGCTTCAGCTGTTTCATTCTCCTTAACGTCGAGAACGAAGAGCGACGATGCCATAGCTATTTATATGTAGAGATTAACTTGATTACAGAGAATTCGTGAATTATATGTGCTGGGTTTCTCCAATCGAGAAATCTAAAAAGAGTTTGGTCAGCCACTAAACTCCTCCGTTGTGGCTGACGGATCGCACTAAATATCGATGCACTGTGCGGATAAGTGCATTGATCTTACTCCACCTTTAAATTCTACAAGCCCAAGCGCGATCGTCGCTTAATAATCCAATGAGATAGATGTTCATGGAGAAATTTCCCATTTGCGGACTAGTTAGTACGCCGAGACCCTGGATCAGATGTGAAACAACTGCTGCTTGGCTGCTATGGCAATGGAACATCAAATAGTGTTAAATTTGAAACATTGACGGTTCATGGCTTGCTGGTCTAATTATATTAAATACTAATGCATTCAATGATCTTCTTTAGCTTCTGTGTAACATTCCGACATATCTTGACTTAACAAGATACTTTTGTTGCCGAATGACCCCCTTGTGTTTGATGAAGCAGGGAGGTAAATGGCATAACGTAATTATGCAAGCCATTGTAGTTTGATTCTGTCAGACTTATAGATACAGAGGTGAGCTTAACTATATGTAGGTACCTGTACAGTGAGGCCTGTACAAACTCTTTCAGATCTTGTTGTAGATCCCTGCAACGGGCGCGCGGTTATCTCGCGTCAAAATCTGCGGCTAAAAACATGTGGGGTTGTTTCTGGAATTCATCTGGGCTGAAGATACGTACCGAGCGAGGACCCTGTCTCCTGCGCTAACACGTTTCCTTTCTTGGAGAGGCTCAAAGCCGGGCCTTGCCAAGACGCTAAGACACCAAGGTGCAGCTGCAAAATCAACAATCGTCGACCGGCTGACCTTCCTTTCTCCCCCACAGATACCTATACATAAGTAATCAGACCCTTACCGACCAGCCATGAGTTGCGCATCTCGGGCTAAATTTAAGTAGTGTTGCAGTCAATCAGAGCAACAGTGGCGCCACCCTGCGTGCTCTTAAAGGTCAACTGCTCTTCCGAGTAAGCTTACCTGGTGAGCCCAACGCGTACGTCCTTCGTCGTCAGGCCGTACTATGTAGAAAGAAAGAACTTCAGTCTATCCGTCACCAGCTGCATATGTACAAGGTATCGAGTGGCCTTCAACCCCAAAAATGACTTAGTCCCTGGTTAAGTGGAAGAGTGTAGCGTAGCAGTTGTTGGCGGCATTTAGTTCAATGGATAGGTACAGTACTTACTTACTATGTCATGTTAATGTGGGAGTAAGGTACCCTCAGGTGGGGTTTGGCCCCACGGACCACGCCCCTATACCTGCAGCCCGCCAAGCAGTGTGGTCCAAGTGTGGTCCATTCTTGGAAGCTTACATGGTATGGTACCTTATTCCTGCCTTTCAGACAATTCTCACCGTAGCCGTGCATATCACACACATTGCTCCTCCGCTGCATAGACCTAATCCACTATCCACTCTGCAAATTCCCTCCAACACCCAAGCACCCCAGCTCGCATACTCTTTTCGTCATGATTACTGGAGTTCTAGGTAATCTTATAGTGCATTGTGACCCTTCCACTACCACTACCTAACTTAGCCAGCTCGCCAGCAGCTGGTCTGATCCGTACACGCCCTCGGTTCGTTCTCGCTGCGGCCACCCCTCATCGGATGATTGAATGTTTCCTAGCGTCTCCCTTCGTCTATTCAACCGATCTTCGACCACTCCCTTGATTATTATTCCCTTTATGGCAGCCTGCTGGGCTCTTTTGCTATAGATGCCCAGACCTAACTAACTACCTTACCTACACTATGTAATAATTCCTTCACGGCTATTCCCCCCCCTCCCTTCCCTCCAATCCATTCCCTATCCACGCCCCCTCTCGCATTCACATTTCACATTCTCATGCTGGCCATCTCCCGTTTAGGCTTGCCCGCTTGCTCGGTCCTCGCTCTCTATTCCCCTGGCTCGTTAGCTCTCGCATTCAATGAACCCCGTTCCCATCACAAGGGAGACACACCCCCCCTCCCACCCCCAGCTTAGTACCGATCTCTAATTCGGGTTTTGCTAACAATTAAAATTTCCCTCGCAACTCTCTGCCCGATTCTTAGAACAACTCATGTTTCTAGTCAGCCCCGTTTTTCGTTGGAGAACTAATAATTGCCAATTCCCAATTCTCAAAAAACGTAGTCATCCCCATCTCTCCCGCCACTCTCTGCCAAACACTCATTTTCTTTCCTTTCACAACCATTTTATCCCACCACCACCACCACCGCCATCGCCAAAATGCGATTTTAGCAACAAACCCATCAAGAACCATCGTTGCGCCGCCTCTTTCCATTGGTTTTCCGATTGCATTTTGTGCATCGGGTTTTTTTACATCAGATCCGGTGCCTTGCAGCATCTCAAGCGTCCGGCTTCACGATATTATCATCGGGTGAAGTGTCGGGGTTGAGGATTGCCCACGATCGTTGCAGTTCTCGTGAGGTTATTCAGATCCGCCAGTCCAGTGTTGCAGCACACCCCAACGCGCCGTCAACGCCGACCGGAGAGTGCAGGTCACGTTACCTTCCCACTTGGACCTTGTTAGGCACACAGTGCAGTCTCAGTGCCCACAAGCAAGTCAGCTCCCAAGCAGGCCATTGGCGCATCGCCCAATCAGGAAAGCACTCTGTCAACTACGGAAATATACGCACGGCTCCACCCAGCTGCAGCTACGCAGTATTTGGGGTTGCCAACTCTGCTGCAATCAGTTGCCAGCCTAAGCCTAAGCCTATCCAGCCGTGGCCAGGTACCGAGGCCCCATCCCGAACACTAACCCTGCGCTCGGACAATTACGGCGCCAATCCGCACGTGTCTTCAGCCACACCTTAATCCCGGATCACGATACCGGTTGGGTTAGTTGTAACCAGCCTCATTAATCACCTCGAATCACTGCAACTCTATTCACCAGCGCGGTTCGAGCTTTGCCTCTGAACCTTTTCGTTCGTACTTGAGATCAGGGCTTTGATCAGTCCTCACTTGCCGTCTAATACTTTAATTTGCATTGTTAAACCGTCAATTCCAATACAACAACTACTCCTCGCTCGACTTACGATTAGTCATCATCAGCTAACCGTCTCGCCTTACTAAAGCTCTACCGAAATGGCCACATCGTCCGGAAATCATGTACGATACAGCTCATCTCCCGAATTATCAGATCCACCTTCAATGCTTTCGGGACCAGCATCACCCACCGGCTTTGGACGGCCCAAACCAAATGGAGGAGAACTTGACGAGATTGTGGTTGATCCCACCACCATTAGATATGACGTATCTGGCCAGCCCTTACTAACTAAAGATGGTCTGCCTCGGCGAAAACCTGGGCCGAAGCCTGGGTCGAGAATAAAACGTAATAGTACAAATCCCGAGGAAGCGGGAGAGAAACCAAAGCGTACTCGGAAGCCTAAGGATCCTAATGCGCCCCCTACACAGCGACGGCGTAAGACCGCGGGTGCTGTTGACGGCGAGAATGGCGACGCTCCTTCACGAGCCACAAGCTCTCCGGCCGGTCCCAGCACAGCCGCGCCAGCATCGCGCCAGACCAAAATTACCGAGATGAATACTACGCTCGGCCGCTTAGAGCCCATTCCCCAGAGAGAACCAAAGCGAGAGTCAATGCCAGGATCTATGTCAAGCATTCTCAACGCTGAGCCCGAACCGCCGCAGTCATATCAACAGCAGCAGCAGCAGCAGCAACAGCAGCAGCAACAACAACAGCAGCAGCAGCAGCAGCCACAACCACCGCCACGGCCCAGTATGACACCGCGAACTAGCGGTACTGCTTATGATCCCATTCGGTCCTCGAACTATGATCCTATCAGAGAGACCATGATCTCTCATAGTTACTCTAGCACGATGGGGTCCCCACGGGGTCCGAACAGCACGAATCCAATCAACCGTGCGAGTGCATCACCTTCTATTGCCAGTCTGGTCGACCCCCCTGTACAGAATATCATTTCACCTGTACCATCTAATACTTCTTTCGCGCCTAATCAGCAACAAAACCATTCGCAGCCTCAATCACAACCTCGCCCGCAGGACCCTAGTTCTATGCCAGCCTCTCCTAACCCTTTCAGAAGGGATTTCGCGCCTCCGCCAGCCCCCAAACCACCCGCAGCAGAGCCCAAGAAACTTGCCGCACCTTTATCAACTCTAGCCGCTTCCAAGATCGAGATTCGTCCAGCATCCATTACCACTATTGGTGCCGCTGGGGCGAAACGGGCCGCCTCCAAGAACTACAGCGCAACCTCATCCTCGCCTCGTATCCATCCGGCCAAGGAGTCATTGGACCCACCGCCAGGTCGATCCATTCTCGATTTCGGCAGGGCAGAACCCGGTTCGGAACCTGTTGTACCATCTATAATTCTGAATATCCCCTTGAATGGAGAAACTAACAAATACGTTAACTTCATGCGGATGGCCGAGGAGCAGTATGGCTGGGAGGCTCTCCATCCTCGACAAGCTGAGCACAAGGCACGCAAAGCGCGTATTGCGGCTGCTTCTGCAGCACTAGCGCAGAATGACTCAAGTCGCGAAGGAGATGAGATGTCTGTTGACGAGTCGGACAACGAGGACTCCAATATCGAGATGGGCGGAACAAGCGGGCCAGACAAGGCTGCCGATGGCAAACCAGCCAAGAAGAAGAGACATTTCAAGGAAGACGAATATGATAGAGATGACGATTTCGTCGACGACTCCGAGCTTCTCTGGGAGGAGCAGGCTGCGGCCAGCCGTGACGGTTTCTTTGTTTACTCGGGACCACTGGTGCGTGAGGTCGAAAAGCCTGAAGCAGGACGGTATGTTAAAACACTTGGATATCACGGTGCCAAGCTAACTAAATATAGCGGTGATGGGCTTCCTAAACGAGGCCGCGGTTCCCGTGGCGGACGTGGCGGCAGCCGAGGTGCCGCTACTGGTACTGGACGAGGTCGTGGAGGTGGTCCCGGCTCGCGAGGCGGTATAACACGAAAGCCCCGCATGACGAAAGCCGATAGAGCACAGATGGACCGAGAAAAAGCTGAACGCGAAGCGAACGCAAATTTGCTCAAGTCTTCTAATATGTCGTCTTATAATGTGTTGCAGCCTAGCAGCCCAAAATTTGCTGGCCTTTAGTCGGCATTGGGGTTGGAAGCTGGTGGAACAAACTGTACAAAAGCATGACAGCGGCCACGGCCGCACACCTGGGATAATTGGACCAGACACCGGAGGCTTGTGGTAACTGCATTTAGATGGCTACTACCATAATACCATTGCTGTCCTTCGGAAGCGGGAAGAGGGAGGTGTAAGGTGTATGGTTAGTGGGAATGAAACATAGCGCTTGAACTCGGAAGAGCAATGTAGGGTAACGTTGAACATGACACTATTCGTTCTCAAGCTTGACCATCTTAGTGATTATAGAGTCTGCCCCTCCGATATTGAAGTAGGTAGTGTCGATGCATCTCTTCTCGTCCAATTCCCTCATTTCACGCTAGGGCCTGCGATGAGTTATGCTGATTGGGCAACGGCTGGTCCACTTCCATGACAAGCTTGGCAGGCCGCACGCACGCACAAACTGGCCGGGCCCCCGGTGTAAGTGGCAGTCTTCTGCCCCAAGGAGGATCTTCCATACTTACTTCTCCTTTGCTCTATTTCGATTCTGTAAGCCCTTAGGTAGCATGAGTGATATGATTGGCCGAGCTATTTAGATCTCCCAGTATTTATAAGGTGTCCTCCTACTTCTTCTGACTCTCTCCTCCCTTACCCCTTTTCTGTTCTCCTTCTTGATCTTCAAGTCTGAATCGCTTGCTGCCCCTATTCCTAGTTCCCGAGTAATTCGTGAGGTTTTATCACCATCGTCGCTAGTTTTCTTTCTCCTTCTCACTCAGACAGCTCTATCATCATGACTTCTCCTCACCCCCTATCCGCCGCTGCGCTGTTCGACCTTAAGAATTGGGTCGCTGTCGGTTCGTTTTCTTACTCAGCATCTACGTCAATTCCTTTACGCCGCATCTCTGGATCATTGCTAATCATCCCATTTGCTCACAGTGACCGGCGGGGGCACAGGCGTCGGCTTGAGTATGTGTTGACCCCTGAATCGCCCATTTCCTCAAGACGTCGTGTCCACATCCCGCAATCAAAGCCTCCAAATAGGCATCTACTCGCTCTGGACAATCTGACGAATTTGTATACAGTGATCGCACAGACTCTGGCTGCAAATGGTGCCAGAGTGTACATCACCGGTCGTCGCGCTGACGTGCTCGACACGAGGTCAGTGCTCTGGCGCTTTATTATAACTCTTTTTGCGTGTCCCCCGGGAATTGGTTGACTTGTATGGTCATTCCCACACATACAACCCTTGAAAGATCCCGAGAATAGTTGAATGTTTCACTACAAGTCGCAATTGTTAACTCTGCATGCCTAATAGCGCACGTGTCCACGGTTCCAGGGACAAATTAGGCGAGATCGGAGGCGAGATCCTGCCGCTTGTTATGGATGTCACAGACAAACAGAGCATAAAGGATGCCGTTAGCAAAATTGAGGAGAAGGAAGGTTATCTCAATGTGTGAGTCCATTCATCTAGCTTTTGCCCCCCCTTTTGGTATCTGACCATCATTACGCGTTATTCCTTCTTACGACAGTCATTCGAGATGAATATTGAAACATGTTAACGATTCTTCAAACTCCCGCAGTCTTGTGAATAATGCCGGCGTCTGGAAGAATCGTCCCGCAGCATCTCCTGCCGATGGACCCGAAGCATTTGGTGCGGCCATGTTCGCCGAGGAGGTTGAGGATAATTGGCAGCAAAGTCCGTCTAAGTCACCAATCACACACTTTTCATACCAGTATCGTCGTCCCTCGCCCACTGATCCTAGCGCACTATCGGCTTGGGCTCTTTCAACATCCCCTATCACCTTGCATCGCGTTCTTGCCCAGTCGCTATACCGGGGTCATTCGACGCCAATGTCACCTAAGCCTCGAACTCCTTTGGCTAACGCTTTCGTCAGCATTCCTTACCAATACCACGTCTCCGTATTTCGTGACTGCGGCCTTCCTCCCGCTATTGGCCAAAGCAGCAAGCAGCCCAGCGAAGCAGGTCGGCACTGTGATCAACAATGCTTCTGTAGGCGGACTTCTACGCATGTGAGTATCCCCGTTGGTCATTACCTACATGTCTGGCCACTATCCATATTGGCACAATGAGGAATTTCAACGACGCTCGCTTCGAGAGCTAGGAGGCTCTCGAACGTCTCTACGTCTTTTCCAATTTCTTCGCGCGGCAATCACTTTCTCGTTGGTTGCATACATACAAAATAAATTGACCGTGGGATTACATACTGAAAAGAACATATCTGACAACTTGGTAGGACACAGCGCCAGCAATACTCGTATAATGTGAATATCCCCGTTCCTTTCCCAAGTTCCCACTCGAAAATTAGACTTTAACAAGTAATAATAGGCTAGCAAGGCCGCGGCGCTTCACTTGACTCGTCAAATGGCATTTGATCTCAGCCATGAGAACATTAACATCCGAGTGAATGGTCTCGCATTAGGTACGTTGCCGCTGGATATGAATTTCCATTCGTTATTGTTTTCCCTCTTTAAATATCCAACTACAACCCCATTTCTCCTGCCAAAGACTGACATTTGTATAGGCTACTTCCCCTCCGAGATGACGACTGGTACCTCGAATGACGAGAACGAAAGCGGCTGCGACGTTGACGGATTCCGTAGTTTTATGGAGATGATGGGCGTCAAGGTCGTCAAGAGGATGGGGACCGCCCGTGAACTTGCCAGCGTGAGCCATATTTTCATATTTGTCCTTCGAGATCCAAATCAGCCACTCAATGGTCCAAAGGACTTCCGGAGAAGATGAACGTGATTAAAGTTCCGCATACTAATTTGGAGTAGGCTGTCCTCACCCTTGCTACCAATGAGTATATATGGGGTACTGTCAGCATCATTGATGGTGGGTTTGCGTTGACCGTCCCTGGGAACATATAAGAAGGAAGTTATGCGTTCGATTGGAGTGGTAACGACCATATCTCATATTCAGTAAGGACACTATTACCACCACTCTCACAGTTTAACCCAAGGTATATCTCAATATGATCAACCCAACTTTGCGCTGGAGTATATAGTAGCGGCGGGCGGGGGCTTACGATTGATATTTCCTACATCAATTCACCGATGCTGGCAAGGTCTTGTATCATGTATTTTACGAATTCTTCCATCGAAAGCCACATATATACGAAAGTGTCTCCTCTATGTCGCCTTTCCAATAGCGTAGTGAAACTAATGCCCGACGCGGATCTGTTCTTCAAGAACAAGGCCAGCTGTCCTTTGTGTGAACGGAAAGAAGCTACCAGTTGCGATAGTAGTTGTTTTAGATACAATTTTGGAGTGGTAATTAATGTTGCTGCGCAGATGTCGAAAATTCGTCTCTTAGATGTTCTGTTGACTATAGAGTCTTGCCTAGTGACATGATTAGGCTTAAGAAAGCGACAAGCTAGTGATTTACATATACGGCGTGAGTTTAATCCAAATAGTCGGATGGGAACTCACAGGCAAAGTGTAGCAATGGAGCGCAATCGTGAGCGATCAATAGGGAAGAGACCCCTGTTGACGATCTTAGGGTAACTATATGAATAAGACATTAAGTTGATTTACCCAATACCTTAACAAAAGTTGCAAATAAATGCTACTTTAAGGACTAGCTACGTGGGTGGCTCTTGGTTGTAAAGTAGCGGATAGGTCATCATTGAGCTTAGAAGCCGTCAGTTGGGGCTTTGTTCTAATACCTAACTCAACAAAACGACATGGGCTTAAGGAAAGAAGTGCAGTAGAAAAGAAAACAGCCGGACGAGCGGCTGCATCTCACTTAGCTGCATCTGCATGCAATAGTTACTTGTTATTTCGTACTCTAATGCGTTCAACTTCATTCTTCCCTTTCCCACCGTCTCTTTTTGATTCCCAGTACTCCCGCTTTACATGGCATTCTTTTTGTGTCCTAGTCCTTTTATGAACTAGAGAAATATTTCCTCAAAAGCGTAAGCATTCCTTGTCCAAGAGATACCTCCCATGAATAGCCAGACAGAAAGTCGCAACAGGGTTCCTCAGGACTCTAAATTGATCAGTCTCTAATAACTTTAATAATCTCATGCTCTCGGTGTATATAATAATGCCCAAAGCTAATAGCGATATTCCTTTGAGGCATAGGAATTAGTATGACGGATTGTGGCCATGCCATTGGTTACTTTGGTAATCCTGGCTCTGTTGGTAGCTTTGGGGTTGGTTATACTGGTCCGGTGGAGGATAACTCTGATGGAGCGGCTGGTACTGGTCGGGCCGATACTCTTGATAAGGTTGGTGCTGGTATTGTTGATAGTCCGTCGGAGGGTGTCCGGGCGGGGGGGGAGGGATGAATTGCCCGGGTTGCACACTGGGCTTAGGCGCTCCTATGCTCACCCCTTCGTTTCCAATGTCATCTGGTACAGTGATCTTCACCTTGGGCAAGTACTTCTGCACCTTCTGCTCAACCATGTTTTGTACAAATGTCCAACTCTCACGCTCGAACTTGCGATGGCCTCCATTCACTACACCCAGAATACTTTCGCGTAGCATTTCCTGCACCTTTTGCACGAGGCCACGGATCTTGTTGACTAGCTTGGTCTTGATATCATCCCGAAAGCCGCGGTCTGCCTGGGATTCGGCATCGCGCTCGAGTTGAGAGTCAAAGGGGTTTCCACCAAGAATCTTTTCAAGAGAACCTTGCAGTTCGTCGGGGAGCAACTCGAATAGGTGCTTCTCAATACCACCCAGCACCGTGCGGTACTCAAGGCGAACTTCTCTGTGGACTCGGGCAAGACCTGTACTCAGCTTCTCACTGATGATCTTGGAGAAGCCGCCGCCGCCGCTACCGCCTTCTTCCTCGCCGACATCGCGATCATGGTCACCGAGAGACCTGTCGCTGTGATCCCTCTTGCTTCCGAACAGGTTCCCGATCCCCTTCACTATATCTTTGACATGGTCCTCGATCTCGCCCTTGGCGCCTTCGCCAAGATCGCGAGTGCTTGTGTTGCCCCGTAGCCAGCGCTTGATATGGTCCAGCGCGATGCGAGTAAACTGCTCGGCGATGGGAGCGTGATTCTCACGTAGCTTGGCACCGATCTTCTCCTTGATTTCTGGGGTGATGCGGCGCGCTGTGTCCTCCGGGCTGCGCGCGACATCTTTGACACTGCTGCTGATCACTCCAAGAAGGCCATCAAGCTCGAGCCTCTGGCCCCCTGGTCCATTGTCACCGTTGTTGTTGTTGTCCAGATGGTCCTGGACGGCATTGACGGCGGCGGAGAAAAAGCCCCGGACTCGCTGGGAGGAGTCGAAATGATCCTCTCCAAGGGACCGGGTGTCGCCGGAACCAGTGCGGCCCTCGGTGATGTTGAAGATATCGCGCAAGTCATCGCTTGTCTCATCCGCAATCTTGCTGAAACTGCCCGTGAGATTGGCGATCTCGTTGGCGAAAGGTAGAGACAGGGAGCCGTAGGTGTTTGGAACTGCGTCATCCAGGCCTCGTGCTGCTCCTGGAGGCGCATCTCCGTCACGGTTGAAAAGGGAGCGGAAGGCATCGATAACTTGTGTCTCTAAGGCATCGATGGTCTGCTGTTGAAAAACGTCGAGCTCTGCAGTAATGCGGGGTTCAATCTGCGGGGCGAGTGAGTCGACGTATTCGTCCACCTTCTTCATCAGCACCTCGGGAATACCGTGTGAAGACATAGTTGCAACCCTTAAATGGTGGTAGACTAACTAGTGAACTATCGTCGCTCGTTTCCAGATAGGGAGCGTATGAATATTCAATGTGAAACGAAGGTGTAGAGATATCAAAATGAAACAGCAGTTAGCATTTTGATGGATGGGGAATAAACAGCAAGCCAAGCAAGTTCATGTCAATAATCGACTTAAGAGTAGGAGTCTGATGCTTTCATTGGTCTACCTACTGTGTGAGTTCAACAAATATAACACATTTTGCAGTTGGCATAACGGAGCAAAGCCGTTTCATTCCGTTTAACTGCCAAGCCAATGTGCATGTGTTGCTCAGTTTTGCTGATACACTGTCTGATTCATTGATTGTCTAAGGCTGTCTCTTGAAACTCTAGGCGAGCATATTGAAAGACAGCCCGGAAAAGTATCTGCGACTTTATGATGCGTCTGAAAAAGTGTGCTCTGGTTATTAGTGGTAGTTTCGTTGCTGCCATCATTGAACGCGCATTTTCGACGACCGGGAGTCTTTAACTATTTCACGACACCATTTGTAGTCTCTATTCCCTATCCGACTCAGGTATTCGTTAGCAATATCCACAGCCCCGATCGTCAGCATGCCGGTAGCCGGATACGACGCCGCCAACATCTTTTCGGGCGAGATCCTTTCATTTATAATAAAGATGATATCGTCTTCAGAGTGTGTCGAGTATCTTGGCGTTATATCGCCTTCGGCCTCGTAGCTTTATATCATCAGTCTCTTCCTTGGAGCGGGCTAGAATATCCTCGCTCTTCATAATATGAGAATTACTGAGTACCTATTACTACAAGTGTCGGATGCTTCATCTACAATTGGTACTCATGTATCTATATACACTTATGTATAAAAGTCACCGCCTGCCTAACTGGCAGCTGATAAGATTGATAGGCTGCGCCAAGACTTCATCTCCGCACTTAAACATTCGCCCAGCACCAAAAATCAACTGCCACCCCATCACCAACCTGACACCAATCAAGAGCCTCCATCCGCCGCCCGCTCAGCCCACCCCAAACTTGGGATTTGTTGCTAGTCCCGAACTTTTTTTCCCGCCTTCTCGTCAATGGCCGTTCCTAGCCCAGCCCTGCCTACTGCTATAGCTATTGCTATTGCTATTACAGCGCGATAATCAGATCGATTGCGCACGTCTTGTTTTACTTGCAAGCATAAACAACTTCGAATCTGGTTCAGGCGTGCTAGCATTGCACAATGGAGAACTCGTCGCTCAAGGTTCGTGCCTGCAGCCTCCCACCTCTCTGCCGCTTGCTTGCTGTCTGCCCGCCAGAGCTGCGTGGCAAGTGCTTGTGAAGATCATTAAGTAACCGGCTTGTCCAACTACAGGAGCGTCTCCTCAACTCCCAGAAGGCCTTCGATGGCTTGCTGTCCCTCATCCCCGCCAAGATGTACTATGGCGAGGATGCGAGTGTACGTTCATCCTCTCCCTGCAACCTCTATAGCTATAAGTTGTCGCCGTCATTTTGTTGTTCTCGTCTGGGGCTGCCTTCATATTGTCTACTATGACGAGTCAACCGCTTACTCCAGATCTCTCTGCAGGATCAGTGGCAACGGAAAAAGCAGACCAAGGCACAAGCTGCTGAGGCGAGGCGGAATAAGCTCGATCCTGACAGTGCTTTGAACCGAAGTGCCAAGGAAGAGATGGACGAACAAGCGAGAAAGAAGCGGAAGCACGATCAAATGCAAGACGGCGATGAGGACTGGTCGGAAGTCGAGGGCATCGAGGCTGAGAAGCCCCGCCAGGGCATGAAGAAGAAGACTGCCAAGGAAGCGAAAAAGAAACAGAAACAAGACGCCGAGGAAGCCGAGCAGGAAGAGAAGGAGAGACGGAAAGAAGAAAAGAAGGCCGCGCGCAAAGAACGCAAGGCGGAACGACAACGTTTGCGCGATGAGGAAGCCGAGTTCAACCGGAGAACTGTCAAGGGCGTCAACAAGATCAAACTCGGCAAGCGCGAAGACAGGTCAAGTACGCTACCAAATAGCGATGTATCACAGTCGGACCCGACGGAGGAACCCGTCGAATCGACTGGAGACGAAGTCGCTGAGACGGATAAGCAGGCTGATGATGCCCACGATTCCGAGCCCATGACAACTCCTACCGATACCCCACAGTCTCCTATCTTCGATACGAACGGGACACCAGCCGATTCTACAGGGCAGGCTCCCAGTATAACAACTTCTGTTTCATCCACCGACCCAACGTCCGAAAAACCTAAGCACATAAAAATACCCGCAGACAGCGCTGCACTTCGTGCGCGTCTCGCTGCCAGAATACAGGCTCTCCGAGATGCTCGGAAAGCCGACAAAGACGGTAAACCAATCCGTACCCGAGAGGAGCTCTTGGAATCTCGCCGTCAAAAGCAAGCCGAGCGCAAGGCCCATAAGAAGGAACTTAGGCGACAAGCTAAGCTGGAAGAAGAGCGAAAACGTGAGGAAGCACTGGCATCGGCGCGCGAGTCCCCTGGAGGTATCCTCAGCCCTAATATCGATATCGAGGAACAAAATTTCGCTTTTGGCCGTGTTGGATTTGGCGATGGATCGCAATTGTCACATGACCTCACACATGTTTTAAATAGGACTCCCAAGAAGGGACCATCAGACCCCAAGACTGCTCTTCTCAAGTTTGAGAACCAAAAGAAACGCTTGGAGGCCATGGATGAGGAGAAGCGAAAGGACATTGAGGAAAAGGAGGCTTGGCTGACTGCTAGGAGACGAGCGGAAGGAGAAAAGATCAAGGACGACGAAAAATTGCTCAAAAAGGCTCTCAAGCGTAAGGAAAGCGCCAAGAAGAAGAGTACTAAAGAGTGGGCGGCCCGAAAGGAAGGCGTTGCGAAGAGCATTAAGGACCGACAAAACAAAAGGGAAGAAAACATTAGGAAACGACGAGATGAGAAACTACTTGGTAAAGCTGGCAGGAAGAAGGGCGCCAAGAAAACGAAGGGTCGGGCTGGCTTTGAAGGTTCTTTTATCGGAAAGAAGAAGTGAGCTATTGACCTTTAATCAACAAGCCTGTTCATACCCTTGGAATCATTGCTCTGAGATCGAGCAAAACCAACTCCTTGTACATACGCTGCCGTCTTGTAAGTTAATTTGCTTTTCCATCAAGATAGCATTTGCCTCGTTCTTCAAGTGGTACCTCTTGGTGTACTGTTTGTTGATAAAAGAATATCTAAGGATGTAAAAGGAATACTAGGTTTTACGATGATAATCATCTGCCGACGATACTTCATCTTCGGGCTTCTACAGTGCTACTAGATCGACGCGATGATATGACATCTTGCTTGATGGCATCCTCAATTCTCTTAAGCCAATTCTATGCCAATAAATCAATCTTACTCGAAAGCGTTGCATTAATCTAAGGCTTTTAGCTTCTATCGTAGCAAGCAGTCACCTACCATAACTCTAGATTTTCGTTACACCATAAGATAGATAGCTTTGTATTATCTGGGACTTGACGCACCAGATACCTTACTATTCTTTCTAGAAACGATACTCCGTACTTCCAGGTCAAATTGCGTCAATGCATTTTTCCAGACCGGTCAATCAAGTCACCTACCTACTTCGCTATTGCCAAGAACCAAGCGACCGCATCACGCAATACCCACACAGAAGCATATAATCAGAATCTTTGGAGAATATACGAACCACCTATCTCAGCCCGACAAAAACGCACGCCGAGAGCCCGGCAAGCAGTCCGTCCTCCCCACCAACACCACCTGCCTTGCAGGGAAACCAGGGTGCCACTGCCATCCTATCATATCTCTAGACCACGGCCCGCGCCGATGATGCTATTTGGCACAATTAACGAGATGTCCGGATCGGATGGGGTTACAATACGATATATTTGCAATTATTTTGTTTATCATAGACGTTATGGGAGGCAGTATAAGAACGGGCCTCGCACGTGGGCGATCTAAGGAGGTGGATGAGTTGAACTTCCTCCCAGGTTATTGAGATTTTACATCTCCTCACTTGCATGCCTATCTCCTATCGTGGTCTAAGATTGACAACACTCGATTTCTAATCACGCTACCGCTAGTGCACCTATCCATATATTCATTCCCACAGCACCCCACGGACTTCAAGTAGCCCATCATGCGCTTCCCAACACTTCCCGCCCTCCTCCTCTTCATCTCCCAGTCCACGATGGCCAGCGCCGCTGATCCCATCGTCGGGCCCGTCAAGGGATCGCTTGTCGTGGTTGGAGGGGGCAGCCTCAGCGACAGTATTTACCAGGAGGTAATTTCCCGGGCAGCAGGCGGGCCAATCGTCGTGATCCCGACCGCAGACGGGGCACCGACATACGACCAGAACGCGGCCGGCGCATCGTCATTCCGACGTCTAGGCGCCTCGAGCGTTACAGTGCTACACACATACGACCCCAAGGTCGCAGACACCGACGCGTTCGTGGCACCGCTCGTCAACGCGTCCGCCGTCTGGTTCGGCGGGGGACGGCAGTGGCGTCTCGTGGACGCATACGCGGGGACCAAGACGGAGGCGGCCTTCCAGGCGGTCCTCGACCGGGGCGGGGTGATCGGCGGGAGCTCGGCGGGCGCGAGCATCCAGGGGAGTTTCCTGGCGCGGGGGGACACGGCGACGAACCAGGTGCTCGTGGGCGATCACACGGTGGGCTTCGGGTACCTGCGCAACGTGGCCATCGACCAGCACGTGCTCGTGCGCAACCGCATCTTCGACATGTTCGACATCCTCAAGGTCCGGCCCGAGCTCCTCGGCTTCGGATGCGACGAGAACACGGCCCTCGTCGTCGAGGGCGACGACGCGCACGTCATCGGCGCGAGCTACTGCGCGTTTTACGATGGCGGGTTCTGGAGTCGCGAGGGCAGTGAGGAGAAGAATCTGCCGCCGAAAAACCAGATCTTCTATTTCCTTAGGGCGGGCGACCGGTATAATCTTGCTACGCGCAAGGTTGTTGAGTAGAGGGCTTCCAACAGGGGTGTCTGTGTTGTTGGAATCAACTTTGTCGAAGTCTACCTAACGGAGAATTAATATGCTGTAGAATTGAAATATCATAGGGCTATTCATTGAATACCATAACCAACCTTTATTATGCGTCATACGTCATTATTATTGATTCCAGTATATATGCGAGATAGATCGACGTCTGGGACGTCTGTCTTCCAACCAGTGAAATGGCCATATCCTTGGCGGTCATCATATGGCTTCTTTTTTTTTTCTAATTACTTGCATGGGTACTTAATAAATCTAGATAAGTTCGTTGACCACTTTTCAAAGTCTGCGGCCAGCCTGTTATCGGCGATAGGGGATTCACCCAGCATATTACATGGCCCCGTTGTGTCGGCGATAGGGAATTCCCTGGGCAATTGCGTGAAAGAACAGCCATCATCATACTATCTAAAGATAAAAGATACTTGCCATGTACGGGATTCTCCAACTATTTATTGAGCTTAAACCTCCGTGAAAGGAACGGTAAAAAAACATCAATTATAGCCAAACTCAGCCTTTGCCTATACCAGCCTATCAATCCAGAAGCGACACGAGTTCATAATCGTTCATCTCAACGCAGAAAGATGTCTTCGCGAGTCTGGCTTATCACAGGAGCTTCTGGTGGTTTCGGCCTTGAATTGGCTAAGATAGCAGCAAGCCGAGGTGACCGCGTCATCGCGGCTTCACGCTCCCCTCACAAAGTAGAAGGTCTCCCTGGCATCACCGCTGTCCGCCTAGACCACAACGAGCCTCTATCACAGATCCAAGCTGCCATGAAGGACATCGTCGACATCTACGGTACCGTTGATGTAGTGGTCAACAACGCTGCCTATGTGCAAACTGGTATGGTAGAGGAGACCACTCCCGAAGAGACACAAAACCAGTTCCAAGCCAACGTTTTTGGTCCTATCAATGTCTACCGCGCCATCCTTCCACACCTGCGCTCCAAACGCTCAGGAACTCTCATTACAGTCGGTTCCATGGCGGCGTGGTACCCCATGAACAGCTGCAATCTATACAATGCTTCCAAAGCCGCGCTCCGCTGGCTGGTCGCCGGCTTAGCCGAGGAAGTGAAGCCGTTCGGCATCAAGCACTGCCTCGTGGAGCCGGGGTTCTTCCGCACGGACCTGCTCAAGCCCGACTCCAACTTTGCGAAGACGGCCTCCGAGACCCGGATCCCCGACTACGCCGAGCTCAACAGGAACGCCGATGATGCGTTCACCGGCTTCAATGGCACGCAGCTGGGCAACCCCACCAAGGGCGCGGAGATCATTTACGACGTCGCCACGTCGTCGGGTGTCGCGGCGGGGCGAGACTTGCCCGGTTTATTGCCGCTGGGTAGCGATGCAGTCGCCGTCATCACGAAGAGCGCCAAGGCAGTCGTTGCTGAAGTCGAGGCATGGGCCGATGTCGCCGGGAAGAGTGATTATCCGTCTTGAGGGAAGGACAGTGTCGAATGAGTTTCCACGACGCATATCATGCCGGTTTCCTTCACTCTATTAGGTAAGAAAGAGGAGGGGGAAACGAGAAGAAGCCCTCCATCTTTACGATTGTGGTAACAGGTTGCTTTTTTTTTCTCTTTCTTTCTTTAAGGGAAAAGAAAATGAAATGAAATGGGATCTGACTTGATTTATGAGTTCCTGATTTACGAGAGATTGAACAAACGAGGGAGAGCGCTTGCTGCGTGTGGGCAATATCAAATAAACACGACCGGGAACAAGGCCTGCCTATAGTATCCTTGCAAGGACTATTTTTAGGCGTAGTATAGCACTGGGGCAAAGTGCCAAGCGCCAAACAACTACTTGCTAGTGATATAACGAATATATAAGTATCCCCTCAGTTCCAACTTTACCTTGGCAGGCTCTACTCTGAGATCGTTTAAAGGATGGACATACAAGATGTAAAGCTGATGAGATGCTCAAGGGAATTCAGAGTAAGTTAGGTAAATAGGGCGTTGGTTGTGGGGCTGGATTGCGGGCAGGGATGCCGTCATTAGCGGGCGGTCGCAGGTCCTGTGGCCGCGCTACAGCGATTGGCTCTAAGCGGCTACAGTGGTGTAGCAGGGAGACGAGTCGGTCCAATGGCGAGTTACCGCGCGTCTGTCCGCTGCAGCCAGCCGAAACACTAGGTTGGGCATCTCGAGAGACATCGGCCAGCGCTTAACCAATTTCCCAAGCTTTCATGTCGTCGTGTTGCTGCCAAGTGGTCGGGACAGCTAGGATCCAAGCTCTCGGATTGGTCGGTTGCCAGCTATGTGAACGACCTAAACGGCCACTTCAAGCCACGATGACCTCTCAACAGGCCGCAATCTTAACTTTCGACGCAGAACGGGTACCGCAAGGGACGGCCAGGTCTCCTAGTTTAATCACTCAGCTGCCGAGGGAAGCTCTGGTCTGCATACAAGATGCCAGCTCCCTCCCGCCTCGTCGATCTGCCGCGATCTTCACTCTTGCAGTTGGTTCTCCCTCGTTCTAGCCCTGGTGGTTGATTACTTGATTTTACTCTGCGTCTGCTGCCCTTTCTTCTCGAGCCCTTCTCCTTTGTCGAATGTAGGGTTTGTGACTCGCACGCTCATTGTCTACCGGACCCTGGGATATTGATTGGTGCTATTGTCTCCCTTTAATTCACTATACGCGTCTTTTTGCGTCTCGTCGCCTCTTTATCGCCTCATCGAAGTAATATGAATTGCTGTTGCGCCCTTCCTCGCGAGCCTTAACTTCCACAATCTGCCATCAGCTTTTCTTCGTTCTCCTTCGTTATTTCCTCTTTTCTTTTTTTTCCTTTTCTCTCATTTATGAGACGATACCAATCCTTATTCTTCAAAATGCGAATATCAGTTTTCTTCTTAGATCTCCTTTGGCTGTCGGGAGCCTCGGCGGCCGGACCGCTGAGGCGGGGTGATAGGTACGTATCAAACTTCAACAGCTAGCCCATCTGAAGTGAAAGTTATTAGCTAACATCGGATAGGATAAGACAAGATGGCAGGCGAAATGGCGTGGTTAGACAGCCCTGGATGCTTAAGAGGTTTACCAACTCAACGGCAACTGTATCCTCGTTGCCGGTAGAGTCGTCCACTTCTGTGACATTAGGAGAATCATCAGTACCAACTTTCTCAACACAATCTCCGACTGTCTCTCCTACCTCAATAGTAATATCTGTCACAACTACACCTTCGCAAACAACAGACTCAGGCTCTGGTTCTATTACATTGCCAACCTCGTCTACATCCGTATATCGGTCATTCACTCTCATAGAGAGTAGTAGCACAAACCCAGGAGGAATATCAACCATCCCTGTGGTGAGCATCTTTCCATCTTCGACTATTACTGTCGGGTCGGGCACCACACCAGGGTCGGGAATAGATAGTTCGCAAGTAGCAGCAACGACACCCAACTCTTCAACGGATTCACCGATGGGACCTGGCACGCCCTCTACTACATCCTCTATCCCAATTGCGACAAGTAGCAGCCTATCGACTCCTTCACCATCTCTACCTTCGTCCAGCCCAGTCGTGTCGGGAACAAAATCTAGCGTCAGCTCAACAGCAAGTCAGCTTACCACTTCGGACGCCGCGTCCTTCACGCCAAGTTCCAGCACGTCCTCGCCAACCAGCACATCAAGGTTCGGGTCGAGCCAAAGTAGCGCTCCGGTGACACCTTCACTCACCTCGACGATGGACTTCGCCTCGCCTACTGGGACGCCGAACTTCGCGGTACCCACTCTCATCTCTTCTACTCCTCCATCAAGCACGACCGTGTCGCCCGACGTCTATGCCTCTAATGTTGCACAAGCTGAGGCTTATAATAAACTCTTCTCGACCTTGAATGAGCAGTCTGCTTGTGTAGCCGGCCAGGTTGCCTGTATCAAGGGCAACATCGGTCAGTGTTCTAGTGCTGGTACCTTTGACATAATCCCTTGCGACTCTGGCCTGACATGTTCCGCCGTACCGATGAATACGACTTCTGGTGTCCAGGTTGGATGCCGTGCTGACGGCCCTGCTCAAGAAGTATCCGCCACGTTGTCAAGCTCTCCTATTGCTACATCAACTCCCAATAGCTCAGCTATTCCGACTACAGTCACGGTCAAACCGACTGTAACCCAGACAACCGCAACTTTTGTCGCGCCCAGCTCCTCCACGTCAATATCACCACCTATAACGACCATTTCTTCCGAAACAGAATCGTCAACGCCTTCGGGTTCAGCTGCGCCATCATCGACTACAACTCCTAGCATTATAAGCAGCCCTACGGCTACCACATTCGTCACTGTGACGCGCCCGGCTAACTCAGAAACCGTCCCAAGTCTCGTCACATCAACCATAATCTTGACATCCTTTGTATCTTCGACCATCTTACCGACGTCATCCCAACCAGACGCAACTCCTACTATCCCCAACACCGATGGTACACCCACTGGCGTAGATATTATCCCGGTGACGCCTTCCCCCGACAGCGATGGCCTTTTTCCCGGTATCGATGGCCTTTTTCCCGATATCGATGGCGACGATAGCGATAGGAATGGAAACCAGCGGGTAGTAATGACCAGTATGACGTCAATTAGTGTTTCTCCCGTTGGTACTCCTGAGCCCATTACGGTGACCGTTACCGAGAAGGAGATTGTGACAACAACGACGACGGACGTGCTTATTACCACAATAACCTTGGCTGCTTAATCTAGGCTAATGGCGGGTTAAGGTTGGCGACCTTAGGTCATGAGATTTTGACCGACTCTTTAATCATTTTATATTCTTTGTTGCTCATCTTAGCGTTGGAGTTATAAGGCATCACGTTAGTCCTCGGTGCCCGTTGGTACAACTATAGACCATAGCGATTTGCCCCCAAAATATACCCTTGTAATACCCCCGGTCATCAAGAAACAAGTCCTATTCAAGTGTACACTACTATATATATACGGAAGTCGGTGTGATAAGACTCCACTCAAGTGCTGTACTATGTAGCATCTCGGACACTAGTACTAGTTTAGCCATCAACAATACAACCAAATAAACGTGAAAAGAATGGAAACAAGAATCAATAGTTGATACAAAACAAAACGGTGCCCCGTTTATAGGATTTATTGAAACGTATTTAAAATGTGAACTTTGATATAGTGAAAAGCATGGAGCAGCGGTCGTCAGACGGCACCGGCCGATACTTGGAAATGTCCACCCCGTCAGCTCATGAAGCCTTGGCGGATTCGATAGCGACTGATTACTGTAAACGGTTTCTCGACGGAGTCAATGTGCCTCATCTCACTAAGAAAGCTAGGCGATTTCCAGGGGTGGTTGGTTACAAAGATTACAAAGATGATAGTTTAAATACCAAACAGCAGCTAGCGACTTTAGCTGAAACCAACATGAGATCGTATATAGAAACGATAAGTCATACCTGCCTATCTCTGTATAGGAAGGACAGCGTCATTCGCGCCGTATATCGTATATATCATATGCATCATCGCCTGATCTGCTCATTCTAGCACCAACACTGGTATTGTGTCTCTCTGTTTCTAGCAAAAGATGGCGTTCAAGAAAGATGATGCGCTCCGCCTAGCAGAAGGGTTAGAAAGCCTCCTCGAGGACTTCAACCCTGATACGCTCGACTATTCCACTCGCCGCCGGCTAAGTGAGGCAGCTCGTAAGCTTTCTCTTGCCACCGAGGCACCGGGAGATACCGTCCATAGGATTGCTCATTCGGTACATTAGCGGATATTCCCCTTTCCTATCGCTATACTCTCATTTCAAAGCATATGATCTCACTCAAAAACTGGATGCTTTGTTGTTCTGACTTTGCGTACTCCTTTAGTCATTTCAACTACCCCTGGCGTTGGTAGGCGTCGAGACGGGCCTCTTCGATGCCTTGTCGGACCTAAAGGGTGACGTGGCTACTAATACCCAGCTCGCGGAGAAGACGAGCCTAGATCCTGCTTTGTTAAGTGCGGCCTCAACATTTTCCGTCAAGCGTCATCTGTGAAAGTGTCATCAGACAACACTGACTTCGTATTATCCACCAGAACGTCTTTTACGATATTACCAGTCCTTCGGCATCATCTCGCAGTCCAGTGACACCGAATATGGTGCGAACAATATCACGCGAGCTCTGGTGTCGCTTGGGGGCCGCTCTGCCCTACCTTTCATGTATGTAATTGTGGAGTTTTTAATTGCTTCTCTATGTCACAAGAGAATTTCTTGAACCGCAAATGAATCTAATTATGGATCCAGTTTCTCAACGTCAGCACCAGCAATGAACGCCATGCCCCAATTTTTGCGAGAAAATAGACATGCAAATTTGACCGATCCAGCGCTTCTCCCATGGCATCAGAGTCACGGCACCACAGAGCCCATTTTCAATTGGATCGGCGAAAATCCAGAGGTATTGAAGAGCTTCATGGGGTGGATGGCGGGGCAGCGAGACGGACTGCCTTCATTCCTTAGCGTTGTCGACTTCAATGCGGAATTCGCCAAGGGAGCGGAGGCCTCGACCCCAGTACTCGTCGATGTTGGGGGGTCGATGGGCCATCAGTGCATCGCCGTAAGGCAGAAATATCCAGACCTCGTGGGACGGGTCGTCCTACAGGATCTCCCCGAGACCATCGAGAAGGCGAAGGCGAACCCGCTCCCCGGGTTCGAGGAGATTGAAGCAATGGCGCATGATTTCTTCACGCCGCAGCCACTTCGAGGTGCGTCATTCGATAGGTCCTCTCACTCGCGATGCCTAAAGTGAATGCTTTGAAAAGAAGCCGAGAAAAAAAAAGGGTATTTAAGAGTGCGGATAAACTAACCCTCAAAAATAGGAGCACGGGCCTATTACTTCCGCAACGTACTTCATGACTGGCCAGAAGCCAAGTGCGTTGAGATCCTGCAAAACATCAAGCCAGCCATGACGGCCGAGTCGCGCATTCTGATAGACGAGATGATCCTCCCGGAGAAAGACGCGCCGTGGAGAGCCACGCAACAGGACTTCATTATGGGCGCGTAAGTGAACCCTCGGATCTCAGAGGACGAGCTTTCTCAAATAAGAATAGAAATAGCTAACCCCGAGTGTTCAGGTGTCTGGCGGCGCAGGAGCGATCCCACGGCGAATGGGTCAGGCTCTTCGAAAACGCCGGCTTCCGAATCGAGCGGATGTGGAAGTATACTGAGGAACTGTCCGATTACTTGATGATTTTAGTGCCAAATTAGCTATTTTGTTAGTATTGCGCAATCTATGCGTATTGGTGGCTATAAATCGGCAAACCGACCTTGTTGGGATAGCTCGTGTTACTACAAGAACCGTCTTCGATGACTACTGCACGCCTACACTACGCCTACACTCGGCAATCAGTGCGCATAAGTGTCTATCTCGCATCTTACTCGAATATATAGATAAGAGCTTAGAATAGAGGGCCGTCATTATAGAGCATTTGACAACGTACCCGTTATGTATATTGTTGAGTGTCAAACCATCCTTATATCATCGTACAAAGTCTACAACAGCGAGTAGGTTTGAAGAGGATTCAGATATTTTTGTTTAAAAATAAGCGTAATAACTATAGTCTTTAGCTGTTGCTATGATTAACTCTTCAGTGCTGAGAATTCATTGTTGCCTACAACGAGCGTGCTATTTATTCATAAGTCCTCTTTGCCAGTGTATTATTTAGTATGCTATAACATATGAAATTATAGACTCCTTGGTGATTAGAGGGAAACCGCAATGTAAAATAAAGAGTGTTTGCTATATAAAATAGAAGAATAAAAGGTTGAAATGCCAAAGCTAGCTGGGGTATACCTACAGGTCTATATATTCTAGGTAGTTATCACCTACACGTAAACACAAAGTACAATAGAAGGTTACAAACGAGATCGAGGGGTGAGGAAGGCGCACAATAGAGGGCAGGCAGCTTCCTTCTAGCGACAGAGATGGATTTAGACCTCGATATGTGCGCACTGCATTAACAGACGTTCCCAATTACGGCCTACATGGTCGAGCGGTAAAGTAGTCGGCAGGATAAACCCTTGTGTCAGAGGCAGGGCCATAGGCATCAAGGGTTTTCCGGTCCAGGGATGTTGAGTATAGCTTAAGCCTTGAGATTCTTTTTTAGCCCTTTTTTAGGGAACGAGTTCGATTGTTGGCTGTGTTGCTTTTCCTACTGTTTTTTGCTTTTCAATAGTAAATTCCCGAACTACTGCCGCCTTTAACTACAACTTAGACATCCCAAACCTTGTGTCACAAGGCATAAGCTTATAGACAAAGAAACCCTTATGTATAACCAGATAGCGTCCGTGAAGCCTGTTGAAAGGCCTTCGCGCAACAATGTCAAGTCTCTACTGTCTACCTCAAATGGCCCTAGCCCCTTGTGGAATCTTTTTTATAGACCCAAGAACTAGGACATAACTATGTCGTTTCTATTGCTTACAACATCCGCATGGCCCTAAAACCAAGAATAGAGAGATTAATTGTTTGTTGACTTGATAGCTGATATTATCTTCAAAAAATAATCAACGCGAAAGTCGATGTTAGTTAGGCGCACTCCCTCCACGGCTGAGTTGCTAGCTTTCCAAGTTTTACTACAACTTGGACGCTGTCCCTCTATCTTACCGTTAAAACTACTCCTATCTTCGCTTTTATATTTTCAAGCGGATCTGGATCTTGAGCTTCAATGCGATCCGGGCCTTATATGTTGTTAAAGGTTTTATCATCGACAGAAAGCCCATATATACAAGGGAGCTCCACATCTACTTATTTGTTCAATAAGACCAAGGCTCTATCAGGCCATAAAAGGCTACAGTTGTCATATTTAATCGAGGACTAGAGATATACTTGTTTCTATGTTATTATAGAGCCTTCAATAAACGATGCATATTAGTGCAAAGGCCTTATCGTCCTTATTCGTCAAGATCCACTACAAACAATATATTAGAATACCGCAGCCATTTTCTACTTGTTTCATACCGCAAGCACTGCCAGAGAGCTGTCAAAAGATTTAGTGTCACACGGAATAACCCATGGTAGTGAAGATGCGTATATCGGATGCCAGGGGTTAGATCATCTATAACGCGGCGGTCTACATATTCACCTACCCTTTGAATGTCTGATCACGAAAACAGACACAATAATGGGTGATAATAATAGATAGACGAAAGCTACGCTTTCGTCTATGTATAGACCTAGTTTGCCGCCAGATCTGAAGGGAGAAACCTGTTCAGTATGGTTCCCTTGCGGCCATAGATAATTATATGCGAATAGAACACCAGATTCCGAGCCTCATCCTCGTTACATTTAGATAGAAAACCAAATAGCTATTATTGGACAATGCCAGGAGTTGCCATGGATCAACGAGGTCGGCGATTATAACGAGGCCAGAGCCGTCCAACAGGAGAGGCCTGAATCGGAGCCTAACAGAAGAGGGGTCAGATTGCCGACCTAGAAACCAAGAGGGCAAAGAGCGAGGTCACATTGAAGGTTGAAAGAGGAAACAATGGACCCTTAAGGCCCCAAGAAAATTATTAGCTGAATAGAATCCATTGTCCCAAACACTTGACAAGCCCTTGTCACAAGATCTCACCCCCTGAAGTTAAGTAATATTTCGGTAATTCACCTATGTAGCCTATGTAAAAGATATTTCACACTAGATCAAAAAGGGTTTATTTTGGGGGGAAGCTTTTTGAAAAGAATGCAAGGAGTTTCTGGTTGTTTCTATCAGGGCTACCTCTTGTTTCATTGTAGTTTCAACTAATTATACTCTCAGCACAATCTATTACCAGCAGGATGGAAAACTAAAGGCGAAACGATTTGTTGCTAAGGGCTTCGATGTCGACTGATAGGCTGAGAAAGGATAAGGCGTCGGTTGCTGAATGGGAAATATTCGGTAAGTTCCCAATTGACAAACTTGCATTGAGGATCTTTAGAGAAGTCTAGGGGAGCCAACTGATGCAGGAGGCTAGGAGTTCTCAATTAGCTAATTACGTTATCTTGTATATAACACAGTGGCTCGATTCATAAATAATGAACAAAGGCCACATCTCAATCAAAACAAATCATGTTGCAAATAATCTTCGTTCACAAAGAAACCAAGCTCTACACGGTATTAAACTACGCTACGGAACTATCCCAGTCTTCATTTTCATCGGACAAGGCTCCCACTTAAGATCTTTAACCACAATAGACACTTCAAGATATAACAGGACATTCGTAAAGCCATTATTAGCATGCTTTAGAGATAGGGCCGGTATTGTTCTCGCCTCGAGAATAGTTAGTTGGATCAGACGCACCCTGACCGTGGTTGAATTGCTTCAGGCGTTGTAAGGCCGAATATGTAAATCTTCTCCAAGCCAACGAATACAAGTATAATATTAGCAACATAGTGAGTGAATTATCGAGTGAGAACTTTGATTTGGGTAATTGTATACAAGCTGAGCCCCCCCTTTCCCTTTCTGCAACACTGATTGGCCTACTTGGTTAAAACATGTAGATCTGTGTTTCTATGGATATTTCTAGAACGGAGTAAAACGAGACCTTGCCTTTTGTAGTAAATGTTAAGCATTATCAAGCAAATTAAATTTTAGACGAGGTCAAGTCGCAATAATTATCGAGCTCCCAACGATCTAGTCTCAATCGGAGAATCGGACTCGACGTTAGAGGAAAACGGAGTGTCTAACTTCCCGAGCAATCCTGGTCTATGAAGAAAGGTCTACGCTTCGGGGCGAATTAGCGTGCAAGGATCATAACAGTCTCACTGCTTGGCGGGATACGTATTTCCTATCCCCCGGATGCGCTCCAACCATTGTATCAACAAGATGCGGGTTCGAGCCTAAGTAGGTGGCGAAGCTGACGGTTCCGCGGGTGCTAGAAAAGTCCCCGTCCAACTATCCTTGTTAGACAGGGTAGGCTCGCTGGGGTCCTCTTCAACATGGATTTCTCTGAATATAAAACTGTTCAATCCGGCCCTATGTATGTCCAAGAGCTCTGTCGCACACACCACCTCACTCGCTATTCGATCTTGTACCAAATTCCTTCTTTTCGAAGCTATTTCAGCCCAAAATAATCATGTACAGCTCTAAGTTTTTACTCGCCTTAGCCGCCCTTGCGGACGCGTCCCTGGCTCAGACATTTCCCGACCCAGCGTGCTCCAGTTTGCAAAACGAACTTCTGTTAGCTGCTCCTACCGTTCCTGCCGCCGTTGCGTCGGCTTTCGGTAGTCAGGCTGGAACCCCGGACGTCAGTGATCTCCTATCCCACCCCGACGCCTACGTAGAGCAGATTTGCGGCGTCGTCGGTTCATTGCCTTCGTCGATTTTGCCCGAATTCGCCAGCTGGGGTTCATCTCTTCTCAATTACGCCAGTGTCTCGGCCTCCGCATACGACGAAGTTGTTACCAAGTGTGTTACCACGGGTACCGCGGCCGCTTCTATAACTAGCTTCATCCACTCGATCGCCAGCTCGCCGGGAGCGCTTTGCCAACCCACGAGCGCCCCCAGCGGAGGAAACGGCACGGCCCACATCACCTCAACGGTCACACCTTATCCGACGGCCACACATGCAGGAAACAGCACCAGCCACCATACCGGCGTTCCCACCACCTCAATTCCCACTGGCGCTGCTGCCAGGCCCACTGGTGCCTTTGTCGGCGCCGCCGCTATCGGCGGTCTTCTCGGAGCCGTCGCTCTCCTATAAACTGCAGGCAATCAAGCAGGTTCGACATCATACGCCTGCAATCTCTATTTCAAGCTTCTACCTAAGCTAAGCTCCCCTAATGGCCTGGGTATATGCGGCAGATATGAGGCGTTGGGATGGTGTTGACACAACCGGTTCTACGAACGTCTAGAATATCTACATGATTAATTTAATATCTATTCTCACCCTCCTTCAGTAGTGTGATTGTCTACTTTAATGCCCGTGCTTTGTCATGCTGCATCTAAGCTAAAGCGCGGTGACCCGTAAATTGGGCTGAAGGGTGCTTTTAGCTACAAATAGCCGACTACTAGTGTAAGTATGTACTGATTTTTCAACGCCATACTAGCTAGTATGGAAGTAATGCCTCGGTGTAAGCAGTACGCTTGGCTTACGGGACATGTGCCTGAGAACGGGATACAGTACGAATTAGGTTCTGAGCCAAGCCATACCTGGCTGGGCACGCTTTACTAATACAATTCATGACTTTGATATACCATAGAATCACTGCTTCCTATCTCTTTTCCCTTCGTCCGTCCTCTAAGACAACTGACTCGAGAGAAGGGTTTTGAAAATACCACCTAAATATATGTGTTACAGTATGTATACCTCCTCTAGCCTCTCGGATGTTAGCGCGACACAACAACGATAGTTTGATCAGGGTTATCACTAGAAGTATCCACAGTGTCGTCGCATGTAAAAAGTTGGGTGTCTCTGCCGAATGATACGCTGCAGCCAACCAGAAAGAAAAATGACTGGTCCGAGGAACATCATCTTGCATATTCCCCACTTCATTACACGTGCATACCTCGTTGCTTGCATGCATGTAGCTCCGCCCTACCCGCCCATACACGCGTAACCGCGAATACATTTGGAATCAATAGAAGTATGCTACAGTCAACTATTGTTTGACAGATTGCTTTTTTTTTTCTTTTTTTTTTCCTCTTTTTTACAGATTAAAAATGTTGGCACATGTTTTGATTTGTAGTTATGCTGTTAACCAATCTTTCGGCTAAGTATAGACCGTTCTCGGATGCAGCGCGGCAGTCGGCCATGCTGCTCTGGGTGTCAACAAGATACAAGACTACCAAGGCAAGAAAACCAAGACTTCCTAGGAAGAAAACGGCAAGTCAAGCCAAAGTCCTCCCCATCGCATTGAAGGGAAGTTCCGCATTAGAAATAGACCTTCAGGTAAAGATCCGATCCCTTTGACAATGCCACTGATTGTGAAAACCTACCAAGTTTTGAATACTGCATTGGAAATGAGCGAGCGTCATAGTGGACCAATCCCTTTTAAACCCCTAAATTTAGCAACTGCCGTTTATGGTAAATGGTATCGAGGAAGTAATGAAAGCTTGGGATAGTAAAAGAGTCAAGCACTTATGCTTCTAGAAGACTAGAAAGCGGTGTAAGAGACTCAGAATACTGGCCTGTTCTTAAAGCCAAGATGACCTGATCAGAGCTTACGAAGGTCAGATCTGCCCCCCTGATGAGTAAATAGCCAAAACCAGCAAAAAAATCAGAGGCTTGTGCGAGAACGAGATCTCTGCGGAAAGCCGGGACTTTGATGTAAGCTGACGAGCTGAGATACTGGGGTGAAATTGGCAAAATAATGCCGACGACGAGAGTGAGTCCTCCTCTAATTGCGAGTATGCAGCTAGTAACTTCTATTGATTTTCTGAGCCTCTTACTATATAGTATTAACGGCGATACTAGCACGAAAACGAGAAGTCAATTCTTAAATACCGAACACGAATCCGGCTTATAAAAGACATGCGTGAATTTCGAAGTGATAGCATTTCACCACCTCCTATCTTTCACCTCTAAGACAGTCATCGTTGCCCCTGTGTGATTTTTTTGAGTGATAGGCGGTCTCCGGTACCAGGAGAATCACAACCCCTGCGGGGATGTGTTGATGACTAAACTCAATAACATCGGCACCCGCGGGGTCCTAACTTCCATCATGTTCGACACGAGGGGTGGCCCAACGGATATAGCAAGATGAGCGGCTAGTAACGAGAAGAAATACACCACCAACCTTCATGGGCCAGTGAGCATCAACCTGTACAGAGATAGTATCTCGCCTATTTTCTAGCGCATTCAACTCGAATATCACCACATGTAACACCATAATTGCCACTAGCATATTCTATGTCAGTGTTTATCAAAGGTGTGACCCGGTACAGTCTTTTCGCAAGCTTTTTATCACCAATAATGGCCTGAAAAGGATAGGGCAGCGACGAAAGTGACACTGAGAATTCCTGCTAGTAAGCCCGTCCCCGAAGCACCAGCCCCAGGGAATCGACTGGAAGCGTCCGCCAATATTTCAGTACAACAAGTGGCCACGCGACGCTGACAAAATTGTCCGATCGTAGAAGATACACGGGTTTGCACCATAGGGGATCGCGACGAGAAGGCCCCCGATAATACCGAGCGTCATGCACCATCCAAAATTTCAGGTTGTTGGTGACTGAATCTCGTCGGCCTTCCATAGCTCCTCGTAGATGGGGTTCCTATCCAACCTCCCATGATGTCGACGGCAGAATATGCCTTCGGCAAGTCGCGTCGCCAACACCATTACGATCAAACTTGATAGAACCCATTAAGAACAAAGAGATGGTAGTAATTTAAACTAGGATTAAGGCTTACGCGTTAGAGCATAAATTTGCAGCGCTTCGTCGCATAGTAGTCGTATCAAAGGCTAACAATACCAATAATCAGCTTCATTCGTCTAATGTTTCGGATTTAAGTTCTTGCACATATTACGGCATTATTAAGTCTATTATTTTAGTTTGCGACAATTAGTAAATTACCATGTATAACTTATCAGTTATATTGACTGTAATCTAGTGAAAGAAGAAGAGATGCTCATAACCAAGAAAAAGGTGTTAGTAGACCTATGATTTTATTCTAACATAAGGAACTAAAGCTCGAAGAAATACGCTTAGTTATATATCGAGCGTATTCAAATTCTGTGGCCTAGCTACAAACAGTGATACAGAGAGTAAAGGAGTGGTAGAGCTACACTAAAATAAAAGTTGGATTTTTGGTAGAGGTGTGGGCGAGGGTGTTCGTACGAATTCGACTAGGCTGGGGAATAGTAGGTTATATGTGCAGTGCTAGAACATTAGCGAGAGCTCCGAGGCTCTCAATCATAATCGTGCTCTACAAACCTGCTCACCTTAGGAGTGCGGGATGAAGGAACCGTAGCGGCTTTTGGAGAACTAACCTCAACCGTTCGAAGAGTGCAGGGTGAGATCGGGCTCCTTAAGTGCTCCCTTGGAACTGTCGTAATGGGCACGGCTCGGGCTGTTTGATAACCTCTCAATTCGACTTCTTCGAAGCCGTCATCACCATAAGAGCTTCTGTTAATAGAGCTTCTGTTAATAGAGCTTCTGTCAATAGAGCTCCTGTTATCAGCTGCCTGTCTCGGCCGTTGCTCCTCGTCAGAACCCGCTGAGACCACATTTTGGTAAGCGCTATCTGACTCTTGGTGAGTGTGTTGCTCGCCACTTTCGAGATCGCGAACGCGCGGATGCCTAGGAAGCAGCATTAGCCATATAAATAGACTTACGCTAAGTAGGACATTACAAGCTACGCTGATAATCAGTAGCAGTATGTCCCCTCCTAATATTGGTTCAGCCTCTGCTCTAGGCATGATTGATCTTGGTGCTATCGAGGACATGATTAGAATTTTTTCTCGTGAATAAATTTGATGGCGATGAGGATAGTTTTCTGTTCATAGTCGGTTTTTATGTTATGCGCGAAAAAAAAACATGTTGCGCAGAATGGGTGGCATCGATGATTATATAGAGTGGGAAATAAGCTCTTTGGCGTAACAACAGGTGATTTATGAGAGTTCACATTTTTTTTTGAACTTAGTATGAAAAGAAATCGTTTTGACAACAACTTTGTATATAGTCGAACAAGGCATTGTAATACAGTTTCATTAATCCGTTACAAAGACAAAGCGACGAGGAGATTTCAGAAAACAAAGACGCCGTCTGAACAGTGTTCAACACTCCAAATTATTGCTGTTCTAATCTTTTGCTACCAGCAGCAATCATGCATCTAGACTAGCATGATATGCGTTTGAGAATGGAAAGACATCAACCCCGAGTACGAGAAATATAATAGCTCTGAAATCCTACAGCAACACTAACGAATATCTTTTTAATTACGCTATGTTGTGTAGTTCTTCGGCAGGTTCGGAATCTAGGTAACTATAATCACTCCATGAGGAATCCTAGAGATATTGACATTTTGAGGGCGACCATTAGAATTGTACAATCTACAATATAGATCGCGTATTTTAGAATCTTTTCTTCCTACCGGCCTCACGGTTTATGATGAGACATCAAGGCCACATATTCGGCGCCAATGAGAAGAGCCCGCCCCTCTAAACGCCGGTTTTAAGGGGCCTCCTCCACATGCACCGTGTATGCATTACCTCAGACCGCTTTAGCTATTTCGTCGTCTGGAATGTCTATTTATTTACTTGTAGACTTACTAAGCTACTAGTTAGGATTGATTGGTATTTGGGGATTTCATTGGGGGGGTAAAGGGTTAGGGAAAGTTCGAAGAACTATTAATCGAAAACAACTAGAAGACCATACACCTAGTATAGCACGGAGAATCAGCACAATACCGGCGGCTTAAATAGGCATCTCAGATAAGACATCCCATCAAGGAGTTTTGAGGAATTATTTATGTATTCTTTACCATTGACAAGCTGCATCTCTATTGCGTGATCTCTCGATGAGCAATCTTGAGTGTTATATGTGAATTTTAGTGAGATGGGCAGTGCTTTTGTCAAACACGATAGATATAAATTGTAATGAAAACAAGTATTGTCACGTACGACCATAGCCTCTAGAGAACTCGGGATCCCGTCCGCTCTCCCATAGATAAGCTAGAGAGCGCCGAATTAGTAGTTGGGTCGGTGACGACCAGCGAATCCTCGGTGTTGTACGTTTTTGTTTTTATTTTTGAGCCCCTCTCCTCCCCAATTTATCATAGCCTACGTACATATATAACCAGAATCTAGTCTACGAAAGTATATAGAGCTCCTCGCGCAATAACAGAGTTCATATGTGCTCCCATACGAGTTTGGCCGCGAGCGTTGTGGTGCCTTCGCAATATCTCTGGGCCATGGGAGAATTCTCTACGGCGCCTTAGATATGGGATGCCGTACAAGATCCATGGCACTGGCAGCATTTTGTATCCATGTCTATGTGCACTCGGGGGTAGCAGTGGTGCGGGCGGCCATCGGAGCACCCGCGACTGTTTGCTCAGGAGCAGCCTTCATTTATCTTCCCAATACGGTCAGACGCTGGTGAATTTAACTCGACGTCTTCCTATCATAACATCGAATCCTATTCGATGTTAGAAGTCGGCGCGGGCTACTATCGTCTCAACCTGCGGCCTTGTGACTGTGATTAGAAACGTAAAACTATCAACGGGGTTCTCAATGAGAACGAGAACAATGCGTCTTTTTTTATTTCTCAGAGCAAGTCCTCTTGCCGAGACGCAATCCACTCTACTCCTAGTATTATATAGTCGTCGTACGTCAACCACGCTCATTCTTCGGAATCGTGACGCCTGTCAAGTCAAAGGGAGATGCACGCGATCGACACTATGCCTGTTGAACCATCAACACTTAACGTCTAATGATAGCCTCAAAAACTAACCGCACCCGGACCAGTGAAACCCAAACGAGGTTTTGCAAGTGCCTAGCCATCGATATACTTATGATCTTACCCGCCATAAGAAATGTAGCCGCCAAGAATATCCTTCTGAAAGAGAAACAGAAACATGCTTGACCTTGCCAACCTAGACATGGTTTGATGTACATGGAACTTTTGGGTATCTCTATCTGGTCTAATCTCACGTATGAATGTATGTACATAACTAGATAGTAATGCAGATTCCTACTATGCTTGAGGGTGCTTCGCATCGGTACTGGCTTGCGCGAGCTCAGCAGCACCACCCCCTGCTACCTCCTTTTCCGTTCCATCATCAGAGAACCATGTTTCCTGTGCTATAAACAATGACGTTAGTATTTTGGCGTTTATTAGTATGAATTGATAGGATCAAACGACTCACCACTCCACAGTTCTGAGTACAAACCCCCACGGTCGATGAGTTCCTTATGCGTGCCTTGCTCAGCAACCTTGCCTTCCTTCAACACGATAATGAGGTCAGCGTCATAAATAGTTCGCAGGCGATGGGCGACGAAGACACTGGTTCTGGCCTTTTCACGGAGGATGCTGTTTATGTTCTGCATAAGGGTTTGTTCCGTATGTGTGTCGAGCGCACTCGTGGCCTCGTCAAAGAAGAGGAGTGGAGGATCCTTGAGTAGCAGACGGGAAACAGCCAGCCGTTGCTTCTCTCCGCCACTAATCATCATTCCTCTTTCGCCAACTTTGGTGTCGTATCCCTGAGGCCAGCCCGCTATGATATCGTGTATACGAGCACGCCGCGCAGCTGCGACGACCTCTTCTTCCGGTGCAGACATGTTGCCATATCGAATGTTGTGTCCAACCGTATCATTGAACAGAGGGGTATCTTGAGGGACAACGCCAATAGATTCCCGTAATGAATCAAGTTTAACATTGCGGACATCCTGATCATCGATCAGAATACGGCCCGATTCTACGTCGTAGTAGCGGAATAGGAGGCGTAGAATCGTAGACTTTCCACAACCACTTGGCCCAACAATAGCAACTTTCTTGCCTGCCGGTATGGTCAAACTCAGATCCCGTAGAATTGGGCGCTCTTTGACGTAACCAAATGTGACGTTTTCGAATTTGATTTGGCCGCCTTGAGAAAGAAGTAGGGATTTCGCGTCTGGGGCTTCTTTGATGGAGACATTCACTTTCTGCAAGTTAAAGAGAGTCTCCATATCCAACAAGGATTGCCTGAGCTCTCGATACACCGTGCCAAGAAAATTGAGAGGAACAGATAGTTGGAAGACCAGCTGATTTATCATGACTAGATCACCAACTGTCAAGGACCCGCTGGCCACACCGTTTGCGCCAAGGTACATCATGCCGGTCAATGCGCTGGAGAAGATGATGTTCTGCCCGCTATTTAGTAAGGCTAGAGATGTGGCCACTTTGATTGAACTCTTTTCGTAGTCCCGAAGCGCCTTGTCGTACCGCGCTACTTCAAATTTCTCATTATTGAAGTACTTGACAGCTTCGAAATTGATTAAGGAGTCTACTGCAACAGTTGAAGCCTTGTTATCCGCAGCATTAGCCTGTCGTCGAAATTTGGTTCTCCAGGCAGTGGTCCAGATGGTAAAAGCCGTATACGCAGACATGGTGGCGAGGGTAATGGCAGCGAAACTAGCGCCATACTGCCAAGTCAAGATACCGCATACCATACCAATTTCCAGGGCGGTAGGAACAATATGGAATACCATGCTGGTCAATAGAAAGCTGATTCCCTTAGTGCCTCGGTCAATAGCTCTTGTAAGGCCACCGGTCTGCTTGGTTAGGTGAAAGTTTAGGTCAAGACGGAGCAAATGGTCGAAGACGTCGCATGCGACTTTACGGATTGCTTTTTGGGCGACCGAAGCAAAGACGGCGTTGCGCAATTCCTGGAATACGGTAGCGCCGATCCTTGTCAAGCCGTAGGCAAATATCATGCTTCCAGCGATCATAGCAGCGTTACCGCCAGTCGCACCAACATCGATGTTCATAGCATCGACAATGCTCTTGAAATAGAATGGCACTTGCACGTTCAAGATCTTGGCTCCCACCAGCAGGGTGACGGCTATGGAGACGCGCAGTTTTGTGTCCATACTACCCTTGCCTTTCGGCCACAGGTAGTGCGCCATCTGTTTCATTATTGCCCAGTCTGCCTTGCGCTGTTCCTGAACGCTCTTATCGTCAACGGCCAAGGGATCTTTCTGGGCGGTTGCCGGCTTCTTGTCGTCCTGCTTGCCCTTGGCATAGGAGCCAAAAGCAGCATTCTTGGACGCACTGTTCAATTTTGAATAATCGTGTTGGCCCACCTGGGGGCGTTGAAAAAGGCATTGCGAGGTCGTGAGCACTCGTCGTATCGAGCGTCGAAATGGCGTGGACGGACTTGGAGGATGTGGGGGGAGGGAGAGGCGGTTGAAGGATGGTCGATTCAGGCCAACGCAGACTGGACACGGGGGTTTGGTCCGTGTCAAGCTTCTCGAAATCATCTTGGCTCTGCGATGGAAGTGACCATGGCTGCTCACGGTCGAAGATATAGACGGTCGCGGTGGCTGGTCCGAGGTTCGGCAATTGGACGAGATCGGAACACTACCTCATGACCTACGGAGGTAGGTTAGCTAAGGACTCGTCGTTTAGAGATCGATGCCACGTACAAAGGCGCTTAGATGCTCCTGCGAGATATAGATGAGCGAGCGTTACATACTCCCAAGACGGAGGGAGAGGCAGAGCGCGTACTGGATTGGATTTTGGGCGCGGCAATTTTGCGATCCTATGACAATATGGCGTCTTTTTTTGCTAACGTCCGACGAAGCTCGGAGCTTAGAGCTTTAGAGCTTGTCGCCGGCTCGGCTTGGACGGAGCTTGGAGGGGTTCTCAATACGTCAGTCTGCAATCTCCAAGTCGGGGTCCCGATTGACCCATGAGCCGCCGGCCCGCAGAGCTTGTCTGCCACTTGGGGGCGGGGCTAACCTGCTATTCTACGTGTTTAGGGGCGCCTACGTTCAAGGCCAACATACCTAAGTAGGTACCTAGGTAGAATCCTACCTGGGTAGGGGAATTACTATGGCCGGATCCTCACTAACCATGCGGTCTTTCCAGTAAATAACAACAGTTCTCAGACACATAAGCACTAGGTACTAAGTATTGACCCGAACACAATACCTCTTATCTGCCGAGGAAGATGACTAAGGTGCTGTGATGTGCATAATGTCCACCGTTATCTACAAATGCGGTCGGATGCGTTTTCGGAGCACTTGGCCTGAATAGGCCGACTTGAGCCTGAGGTGCTACCAATAGCGAATTTCGTTTACACATCTAAGCATATGATAAGTGCTCTCGATTGAAACACCATCCTGAAGAATAACACGAAAAGGAGCCATGAAATGAGTGTCGTCACCCTGCAGATCAGTAGCTGTCTTTCACATGCCGTGGCCAAGGTAGGGGGTTATAAACAGACTCAGCGACAACACATTGCTATTTTGAGGTCATCTGTCGGCTGAGATCGCAGTCCAATCTCATTCGTGAGATGCGAGTCGACCACGTTGAAGATTGATATTCGATTATGCGTCGCCGCTTCTCGCGGATGGCGATCGCGATGTGCAGCTGAATGATGTCGGTCCCAAGACGGGGCAATGAATCCGCAATCACCATTGTTTTCTTCGTTGTACGTAAGCCAGCCAATCCTCGTGCCACCTGAGACTCGCATTCGAGTTGGTAGGCTCGATGACGGAAACGACACAGAGACGGGTATGACAGGTTCAGGAGATTGGACCGGGTGCCTCAGGGGCGTTTAAGTACTTGCTGCTGCTGAGAAGAGGCTGGTCAAACCTGCTTACTCCTTATCGACCAGATGGACCAGATGGACCAGATGGACCAGATGTACCAGATGTGGCGAACGCAAGGAATGGTAGTCGTACGTATGCATGGTGCCCTCCCGCGATGCCCCTGAATCGGCTTTCCCCTAAACAAATAGCGGTGACAATGTGGCCGATTGCTGCTGGTCAGGCGAACGGGCCCAGCTCCACATTGGCCCGCCAAAGCTCGCCTCACCGAGACCGTTAATTAGTCTCCAAACACATACAAACAGCCTTCCTTGCAGGCTCCTGGCTGCTCCTGGCTCGCGCATCAGCTCCCGTACACCCCGTCGTGGAGCTGCATGGACGGTCCACGGTGGAGTTGCAGCCTCTCACGACCATTGACATCGCAGCCGACGCATCTTGGTGGAGCCACGATGTTGGGCATCATCAACCAGCTGGCATTTCAGAATATGGTACCAAGCCGCCCGCCCACCCCAGAGTAAGTAGTTAGAAACCTAGAGGGGTCATGGCCCCAGAGATTGTTAGATTGAATGTCTCTGACAGAACCGGCTCGACTGGGACCGGGTCTCTCCTGCTAACAGCCTAGTCATCTACGTAAAAGTCTTTCGAGGGTCTCGCCTACTCTCACGCTTCTTATCCTCTTCTATCTTTTCCTCATTTTCTAGTCATCCTTTTTGTCTCATCTGAGATGGGACGCCGTGATCGATCATCGCTTAGAAGTGACTCAGGTTATGGGGATGAATTGCCCGAGCCGGCACCACGCTGCCCTACCGACCACCCTCTGAGTGAGTCAACCCCTCCTCTTCCTCGAGTCCACGAGCCTGAAAGGCTTTTTGTCGCTACGAACTATTATACTGACACCATACTTAGCCCTCAAAGGCTATGAAATTGGACCCGCGTCGAAACTCCACATAGGCGACGTAAGTGATGACCACCAAGACCGGATTGATATGACACTAATTCACATATTCAAGGTTTTCGAGTTCCTCTGGGCCGACGCGGCCGAATTCCAATGGGAATGGAAGTGCCTCGGGTACACCCGGTTTATCGTCCTACGCCATACTGAGGGTTTCCCTCACCACTGCGTTTGCATGTAAGTGTATTCACGCTGTCGTCCCCACCGCCACGGCTGAATTATGCAACCCTATCCTGTTCAATCATATGGCTAACTCTACTCCCAAGACCAATCTCTACTGGTGGCCCGAGCAAGCATGAATTCGCAAAGCCAGGTATCGACAGCTTCCAGCAAGGATATATCTTCGCAAATGGGGAACCGAATCCCGGGTATGAGCAACCCAAGGGCGGGCCCAAGCTGCAGTATTCGCCAGTCGGAGTAGAGTTGCGTCCAGGCAGAATACGCCTGAAGGAAGACTCGAGGGTCAACTACGCAGACATTATCCAGGTCGAGCACGATGCGAATGTCCTAGTAGTCGGCGATGTGGTGAAGTACTTTGACCGCGTCCGACGAAACGTCAACAAAGCCTTCATGCGACAGATACTCCGGACAGCGTTGGAGAAGTACCAGGCTGAGAAAGCCGCGGGCACCAACAGACCGGCGAGTATCCTGGAATCCGTGGATGGTGACCATGGTGGCGCTGAGTGTAGGCAAATTGCCATGGATGACAGAATGGACACGTACACCTTGAACGAGGTGCCGACCGACGACGAGAGGGATAACCAGGTTGTGGAACATGTCGTTGTGGTGAAGCCGACACCTCCGGAAGTACCCGAGAAACCGGAGAATATTCGGAGGTCATCAACGGAAAGGTCCTCCTTGGTGCCATCAGAAGCCTCAGGACAGGCATCACAAACAAAGCTGGACGTACGACAGGGAGCCGACTATGACCTTCGGTCGATGCACAAGGTCGCGATGGCCGGGGTAAACAAGTGACTCCTCCTCATTTCGATCGTCAAGAACTCACCCGAACTTGGAACCAGGCTGCATGAAATTGGGCGTAAGGCGAAGTGGCAGAATCTCGGGAAATATTGCATTTTGAAAGAGTATCTACGCACGAGACCGCATCATCCACTCAGAGCGTCAATAGATCGGGGGTCCAAATAACGAACGACACGATTTTTTTTTTATTTCTTTTCTGGAAATTGACGAGTAACGAAATATCTCTTGGTTCAGCGAGCTACTTAGCTAGCAACTGTTTAATGAACATCTCCGCCCGGCAAGATATACACGGTGCCAGCGGTTTCAGGTGACCCGGTAAAATCATGCCAAAGGAAGAGGATGTGTTAAAAAGTGAGAATACTATTCCAGATCACATCGGATTATTCATCAGATTGATATATCAATTCTTCAAAACAGCGGCCGAACCGCACTGGTTTGTCGGTTTCAATCCGAATACGGTGGCTACAGGAAGGCTACCCCTCACGGCGTGCCAATTCACCACTTCTATAACGTTAGTCATCTACTCCAACTACTTCGCAGGAGGAACATTGGGTTTGAGCAGCCGCCGGTATGAAAAACAGGTGGCGATCATTACAGCGCACAGTCTATCTCTTATGGTGTACTATTAGTAGGGCAGTGGTCGAATCCACCATGCCCAGATTAAGATGAGTACAGTAGATAGTCTCAATGGGAGCACGAGCCATCCAGACAATCCATAAGGTGTAGTTCCACAGGCCAATATCCCCATGTTAGACTACATCCCTACCCTCACAAAAAGCCCGCTAGTCATTCCCCCTCTTCGGCGATGTGACAACACGTCATATATATTGCGTCCTGAGAATAAGCAGTCTTTCCGCGCTGCATATTAGTTCCCCCAATAGAGCCACCAGTTGACCCTCTCTGTGGTGTGGAAAGGCGCCACTATCTATGTTGTCTTGAAATAGTCTGCTCGCATGCTTCGGGACTTTGATCAAACATAATGGCAACTCAAGATTCTAACAGCTCTATGACGGCATATGCCGTCTCTATTCTTATTAGCTCCGTAAGGCAATCCCGTCCTGCGAAACCTCCTGCTTACCTAATATGTAGTTCGTCTTCTACGCTGTCTATCTTACGCTATTCCACCCTTTGCATGAGTATCCGGGGCCATTCCTTGCCAAACTGACTGATTGGTATGCTGGTTCTCATGCTTTCGACAAGACTCTTCACCTGACGATTCACCAAAACCATGTTAAATACGGTGAGGATACATCTAGCTAGATCCAGACCAAGGTTATAAGGTCGAACACTACGAGTCTGACTGTGTACCTTTAGGATCCGTGATTCGCCTAGCACCAAATCGACTAGTCTTCAACACTGTCACTGCTCTGCATGGTGAGTACCCTTGAAGATTATTCACAAAATTCCACAGTAGCTCTCGCAATTAGCTGAGTTCAAGAGATATCTACAAGAATGACCGTGTGTCCAAGAGTTATACATATGGATCTAAGAGGGCGCGCATTACCGAGAATATTTTCACTACACAAGACAAGGCCGTACACCGAGCAAAGCGCCGAACCGTCGGTGCCGCCCTGTCGGAGCGCGCTACGAAGTCGCTCGAGCCTCTTGTGATAAGACAAGTGGATGTCTATCTCAAACGTCTCTTGGAATCATCACAAGCTTCAGATCCGGTCAACCTCACAGAGAGAGCAAGATGGTTGGCACTAGACATTATAGGTAACATCAGCTTCGGCTATCACCTCGAGACACAAACAAAGGAGGAGAATCGCTTCGTGGTGAACGCCATCGCTTTCGGACTTTACCGAAGTAATATCTTGCATCACATCTACTACCTGTCGGGGATTCTCTTACATAAGATAACGGATACATTTGTTTTCCATTATCGAGAGAAATACTGGCGTCTGTTAGAGAGGATGATCAACTCTCGCGTTGCGCGAGGCAAAGACGGCGATCGCGATTTTTACTCTTTTATGTCCGAGTTGAGCGCAGAAGAAGGGAGTATTCGACAGAGCGAGCTCTTCTCTGAGGCAACGATCCTCATGGTAGCAGGTCCGTTATCTTTCGTTCGTAATTCCTGACCCGAGCTGAAACTGGTCCATAGGATCCGACACCACAGCCACCGCTCTAAGCGCAACTTTCTTCTACTTATCACGCAACCCCGAAAGTTACGAGAAGCTCTGTACCGAGATCCGATCCACTTTTACCAGCGGACAAGATATCAAAACCGGCCCTCAACTGGCCAGTTGCCGCTATCTCCGCGCATGTCTAGACGAAGGCATGCGTATGTCGCCGCCAGTACCGGGGACCCTGTGGCGAATCCAGGATCCAGTTGACCAGCAACCTCTGGTGATAGACGGGCACGTAATTCCCAAAGGTACACTGATGGGTGTGAGCACATACGCAATCCATCACAACGAAGAGTACTTCCCAGACCCATTCGCCTTCAAGCCGGAGCGCTGGCTCGAGGACGAGGCCGCAGCGAAGCGTATGCATGATGCGTTCGCCGTCTTCTCGACGGGATCTCGTTCCTGCGCCGGTAAGGCACTTGCTTACATGGAGAGCAGTCTGGTGCTCGCTAAGACGTTGTGGTACTTCGACTTCGAGCCCGCGCCGGGAAAGCTAGGCGAGGTCGGGGGTGGGAAACCGGGTGGTCCCCCAGGCAGAAGTAGGCCGGATGAGTATCAACTGGGAGATATCTTCACTGCTAGCCACGATGGACCATATTTGACATTCCAGACCCGTGGCGAACAATGGAGGGACTTCGAAGGCGCTGCTTAAATCGATCAAGACATATGAAACTACCACAATCTAGTTCTGTTTATTTTAGTGTCGTAGGTATCGAAATAACTCCCATTGAGCCTCTCAATCCTCAGAGGCTCACCGTTCACATTAGAGCGCATAATAGTTGATCTCGCCTCTCGAGATTTCTTACGATAGGATATCACGAACTTTGCTTCAAGTAACTTGCCATGTGGCCGTACTTTCCAGCGTAAAGCTCAAAGGTTATTGGCTGCTCTGATAACTCAACTTAGGTTAGAGTTAGTGAGGACCCAAAAAGCGCCTTCCGCAAATAGTAATAAATAGAATAAATATGGTGATGCAGCATTAGGTAGGTAGTCAGCAGCAATTTGGAATAAAAAGCTTAAGTGTCTGGAGAGAGTTACTGTAGCTATCGAAGACAGTGCGAAAATTGATTACACACCGTAATGACATATAATTGTCATACTTAAATCGAGTGTCTGGACAGTATATACACTGTAAAGCTATATAAGGTCATAACTGGCCTAAGCTCCAATTGAAACATGGCAGCTTAGAGAGGGTATCACAGCTTCAACACCATTTGAACATCAACCGTCATTGCAACCATACTAATAACAACACTCTACTTTCGCTTATAGAACCCAATTCGCCAGCTCCATATCTAAAGATGGCATTCCGCGCTCTCCGTCGGATGCCCATGGCCGTCTCGCGCCCAATGGCAGCAGCGCGCTCATTCCACAGCACGCCGCGCGCCTTTGTGCAGGTCGGCGACGCCGTCCCGGACATCGAGCTGCACGAGGAGTCGCCCGCCAACAAGGTGAGCCTTGCGAAGGAGTACGGCAGCGGCATCGCCAATGGCGTCATCGTCGGCGTCCCGGCTGCTTTCTCCGGCTCTTGCTCGCAGAAGCACGTACCCAGCTACATCAACCACCCCAAGCTTGCCGATGCCGGCCAGGTGTTCGTTGTGAGCGTCAATGATGCGTTTGTGTATGTCTGATTCATTTCCCGTTATTCTCTCAATTATTCAGGGGCCAATTAGGACCGACATGAAGCGAATAGCTATCAACTAACCGATCAAATAGTATGAAGGCCTGGGGCGACCAGCTTGATCCCACCAAGATGTCAGGTGTAAGCTTGGAGCAGAAATGAACGCTCACTTCATAGGAGATGGGTTCTCGCTCACAATATTCCAGATCCGATTCTTGGCCGATCCCACAGGTGCCTTCACCAAAGCCCTGGATCTTGGGTTCGACGCCATACCTGTCTTTGGACACACACGTGCCAAGCGCTACGCCCTCGTTATTAAAGACGGCAAGGTTAAGTCCGTACACGTCGAACCTGACAACATTGGAACCGATGGTCAGTTACTCTCTTCTTCAATAAAAGCTATTATGTTGATATCCCTTTAGTTTCGATGGCCGAGAAGGTTCTGGGTTAGATATCTCTTAGCGCGCCCTAGAGTCCCCGTATGTGAGATATAGACCACATAGCATCAACAACAAGTCGACCAAAAAAGGGCCCAGCTTATGTCTGGTTGCCTATCTACCTATGTACTGATTGTGTTGTGCATTAGACTGCTCCTGTATACTATTACAATGTTTTGAAATATACTACCAGTGCAGTGCAGATATCTATTCGGCAAATTATACTCGTGGTTCCCTTCCAACCCCACGCGATGGTTCAGACTTGCCAAGACCCTTCCGTGACTAGAAGCAAAGTTAATGTCGACGTGCGTGTTTAGCAGAAACCCATTTACGCTTAAATACACAGATAGCACACTACGTCCGTGTCTCCAGGGGCGCTCCTGGTGTTCATAAGCTTTCTTCGTCTAAGCTATTAAGTGACGTGAACTCTATTGTGTCTCAGATATCTTCTTGTAGTGCTATGCCAGAAGATTAAAACAACTTACACTACCTTTAGCAGACCAGGATGGCGAAGATGCGCTTCTTGCTTAATCCTACTTTATTCATAACACCCCAATATGAGATAGCTAAGATTGTGATTTCCAAGAAAAGAAATGAAGACAAGATACCAATAAGTAAACGAACCCCTTCACCCCGAATGGAGAAAATGTCAACTTAGTTCTAGTGAACTATAGTATGAGCAACCCGCCTTTGCTAACAAGTACCCACCAACAAAATCTACAAATTTCCTCAACTCAGAGTAAAACATACTGCACTGCCAACTCGATCTCTATAGTATTATTATGCAGCCTAAATGAAAAACCCGTACATGCAGACCAATCTATTTATATAAAAAAAAAAAAAAAAAAAACACTCCCTACTCACTTATCTGAATCAAGAACGCGAAAGACAGGAGGCGAGATGGTCAACCAAAATCCACGGTCTCGCAATCCCTTACTGAAAGAAAAAATGTTAAAAAGAAGGGAAGAAATCAGCCGTAAAGCCTGTCAGATAAGAAAGAGAACGTCGCACGTCCTTGAAACCGGCCAGGCGAGTCGAGCGAAGGCCGTGCCTTAGCTACGAAAACACCCTCAAAGCTATCGTGTAATGCTGCCGATGAAGTGCCTAAGTAAGATGGGATATCCCTTTCATCGCCTGTCGCCTTGCTTGGGCTGCCTGACCTATCCGTCCATCTCGATAAAGGCACAGGTATAGTTTATATATCACAGAACCCGGGGTTCATATAGTAATTAGTAGAGTAGCCCGATAAAAGCAGCCTCGTGTGGAAGAATAGTCCATGCATGCAGTATAAGCTGTTATTTAACATCAATAAAGGAGCCAAAAGATAAATGCTCGTATTCACTCTTATAAAGTATCCCTTACTCCAGCCATGATGTCTCACGTCTACCTAGTATCTACTCGAGTAATTCATTATAGTGTAATTGTGCGTTCAACGGCGGCTGCCAGTGGCATTCTTCAGGTCTACGTTAAAGGACCAGCGACCTAGAGAACATGTCTTAGTACCGTGTCATGCAATGGGTAGGGTTTAGGTATCAACGCACCATTGGCAAGATTTTCAGCCGTATCGTTGAGCAGGATCACACGCCGTTTGTTGCAGTAGGCAGTCTTGTCCATTATGTCCACTTTTAGTTTGGAGTCGGCAAGCTCCGCTATAGGCTTCTCAAACATTTCGGAGAGAGCCTCGACAGCTAGTTCCAGGTCCTTTTGGTTATCCTCGAAAATCTCGGTGAGATTGTTGCGGGCAAGATAAAACGCAAACGCATAAGTCCATTTAAGGGTCTGCCGACACGTTTGCAGAGCCTGAGAAGCCGTGTTTAAGTACTGAACTTCGATCCAGGACATGCCAGATGCTGTTTGCAATTGCACCATCTTTTTTTCTGTCTTCTGATAGATATCCTTGTCCAGTCGAGCTGATTGTTCATGATTTGCATAGCGGTTATAATAGTGCAGGTATCGCTCCAGGGAAACCCGCGACTTTGCTTGAGCGTCCCTGGCATCCGTACCGCTCTTCTCCTCGAATCGGTTACAATTGTACCAGCTAGTACCGTGTTCCGACCACAACCCCATACACATCCAACAAAACTCGTGCTTACACTTCCTACAGGTCATATGGTTGCAACCACCGTTCTTCTCGATTGTGGAATTGCATTTCGGACATTCCTTGGTGTTCGCCGATATCCAGTTAGCAGTCTCGCTGTCATCAGCGCACTTCTTCAACCATCTTTTAACAAGCTCGCAGGGGGCTGGTTGATGGTCACTGAGAATGCAACCAAAGCAGAAGCGGTAGCCGCAGTGACATGCGACAGTCGGCACAACCTTATCCAGGTCCTTCTTTTTGATGGCGCACTCAACGGCGTTGGTGCAGTCGGGCGCCGGGCACCATTTTAACGTATCGTTGTCCTCCACGAAGGTGCGGTTGAGCAGCTCTCGATAACGATCCCTCAGGTCGCTAGTGACTAAATAATCTAATGAGGGTGAATCGATGATCCTGTGGCAGCTATCTGCAGGGCACTGAATTCGGGCTGCTTCACCCTCTTCACGTATCTTCTGCGCTAAATACTGCCGATAGCAGTCCACACAGTATCGATGACCACATTTCAAGGCGAAGGTGAGAAGACCCTCCTCGTCCTCACAACAGATGTCGCAGACGAATCCAGACACTGCCTCTAATTTCGGTGGTTCTGAGGCATTTGACCCTATGCCTGCAGCCTCCAGGATCCGTGGTGAATTCTCCATATAGTCTTCGATCAGGCGTTCCTTGTTCCAGCGAAAATAGCGAAGCATTATAGCGGCATCCTCTTTCCTCATTTCCAAAAGCATGTTAATGTCATCAATCATCTCTTCTTGTTGACGTTGAATGTCGTCAGGATCGTAGACTTTGAAGCTCACGTCAAAAGCCGCGCCCTTCTTCCTATCGGACTTATATGCGGCAACGCTAGGATCATCGTCAGGTTGGTCATCGAAGACATCGAAATCTAAAGCGTATCGTTGGTCAAACCGGGAACTGAAGAGAGCAAGGCATGGCTATAGGATATGGGGATAATAGAGGAGACGATTGGGGGGGTAGCGTAAGAATGAGGAACAGAGTGAATATACGTACCTTCATCAGCAGCGGACAGATCGTTGTCGGTGTCGTCTTGCATGTCGTCGTCACTCGACACATTAGACACGAAGTCCTCGTCCGAGTCCATGCCTGTGACGGGAGTTGGAGGGGCTGCTGAGGCGAGGGTTCGCTTGTTGGGTAGAGTGTCGGGGGTGGCAGAGGAAGATACCGTCGCCTCAGCGGCCTTTCGCTTTCTCGTTATAGGAGGAATCGTGCCGTCGGGAGAAGGAGCCGTGGCGAGGCTCACCGATTGCGAGCCGCGGGAGACTCTACTACTGTGGCCTGACTTGCGTATTGGAAAGCCTTGGTCGACTTGCCCGTTGTAGTCGGCAAAAGCGACGATATAGGAGCCGCGGTAGAGGCCTTCGAGGGCGTGGGAACTATTATCCGGACAAAACGGCGGACGAGGTGGTAACAAATGGGAGACGGCAAGCAAGTCGTCTCTTACTGATAAAACGAGGCCGTCCAGCAGAAGGATGTGGTGGACGAGATTAAGAGAGCTGGGGAGGGTTATATTTCATAGAATAGAGTTTCACGTTAAGTTGCCCTGTCTTGAGTGACGAGAACCAAACCAGGAATGCACGACAACGACCGAGGCGGCAACGAGAAGGGGGAGGGAAGGCGTGGTTACAACGGTGATAACACACTGATGGCGAAGTGGCGGATGGCGGATGGTGGTGGTAGTGAGTGGTGGTGGAGGTTGGTGGTGGGATGATCTATAAGACAGACGTCAGGAACGATGCTGCTGTGATGTATGTAATACGATATAATGCGCCGATAAATAGAAGAACGAAGGAGGAACAGAAAAGAGATGCATAAAACAAGGCTGCTTCCAAAGGTTGTTACGAGTACAGCACTTGCGAACAAATACAACCGCCGATGATGACTGTACGAGGCAGTGGTGTTAGAGGTAGTGTATGGAGTACCTACCTCGAAGATAGATAAAAGAGTGGGATGGTGTGACCTGTTTGGCAGGCAGTCTGAACCTTTGAATTGAATGCCAACCATACATGTATGTACCTAACTACCGCCTACAGGTACCTAGACTGGCAGGCCCAGGCCGAGGCCCCAGGCAGGTATTTGGCCCAGGATTGCTACTTGTAACATGGTACTGTACATAGGTAGATTAGCGTACCTATTACCCCTTTCAGCAGTCCGCCAGCCGCGAGTCCACGAGTCCGCCAGCCGACAACCGGTCGGAGAGACGGGTTGTTACCGATGTGGGCAAGAAGGGTGGCGCACTGGGTGGCACGCGGGAGCGCCAGATGGCCGACTTTTGCTTGACTTTTGTCAGGCGGGCATTCAAGCTTGTGTCAGATGCAGCCACTTAAACGCTGGGATGCCTGGTCCCCCTCCGCCCCACATAAAGTGACGCAACAGCTCCGTTGGCAAAAAGCTTCGTCCGGCAGGCCCGGATCATCCATATACCAGTCGCCGCACCCTGCAATAAGTACACCATTGCGTCTACATATAGATCCATATGAAGTCGGCCAAGTTGCTGAAGTAGATTGAAGAAGAGCATGAATACCACTTAAATTTACATTGCTCCTTGCTCATCAACGTGGCAATCTTCGGAGATTTGTCGAATATTATGAATGAAAATACAGGGTACAATAGAAGCACCCACCAAATCATTCCAATATGTGTAGGTAGTATGTGATTTATGAGCCTTGAAATGATAGGCCAAAGCGTGCATTTACTGCTCAAGGATATCCCCATCTTCCTCGAAGAAATCGATCATTATCTCGCGACTGTCCGAGTACTATCTATCTATAAGCTGACACTGACCAAAACGCCACCGCTATGCATTTTAACAACCCTCTATTTGCGCCCCGGCCAACATGTCCCAACACGCCATATTTCAGCTTGAAGCAAACATATACCGTGACAAGTCCAAGGCTTTACCCCTAGCCTTCTTCCCTACCGAATCCATGTTTTCTAACTCTACCGCTGCTTCCAATTCCTCCGTCTCGCTCTCAGGCACTAAGAGATCCTCACTGCCAATGGGCCCATTCAGTAGTTCCACCTCTGTTGCGTCAACTGGCGGTAGGGGTATAAAGGCTGGGTTGACCGGAATCGAGTCGAGGCTCATCCGACCGAGACTGGAGCGCTTGGGGACTCGGGGAACCGCAAATTTCGACGTCGGCGACTCCTTGCCATATCCAAGTGCCGTGCGTCCGAGCTGTTGCAACGGTGTGAGCCGTGGAGTCGTTGCCGGGGTTGTTCTAGCGGTAGACACCTGTGATGCTTGACTTGAGCAGGCAGACATTGGAGTTAAGCATGTTAACGAGCTTCGAGTAGATGATATTGAGCCTTGTCTCCGTGGTAGCCTTGTTGGCTGCGAATCGTGGGGGCGCACGTTGGTAACATAAGCGAAGCGGCCAATGCTAGATCTTGGGGGGGTATCCGGAATGGTAGTACTGGGTGGCTCATGGACCGAATCTGATATATCCCCTGCTAAATCTGTTTGGCCTTCTTCAGGAGCATCCGACTTATTCAGTTGCGATCGGTCATCCCCGAACACCTCGATAGTTTTTCGACGATCTTGGGGCTTGGACCACCCCTCTATTTCGGGAAGATCTTTCAATGCCTCCTCTATCGAGTCATCAGACAGAAGATAGCCCTCACTTTTTACCGTCGTTTGAGCTTTCTGTCCTCCTGGCGAAAAGAATCTGCTTTTTTCCTTTCGAGGACTTAGTCCTAACGTAGCAGCATCATCATCACAGAGGCGTGCCTTTTTTGGTGGCCGAGGGTTAATCCCGGACGCAGTGTTGTCAGGGTGATGAGAAGGCCTTGGTTCATGCTCAGTGGTTCTTCGACGTGAGCTTGACGCTAAAGTTCGTCCATCATTGCCAAGTAAATTAGAGACAGGTTCGGTTCGGCGACGTAGTGTGCGTGGCGAACGTCCACCTCTACCAGTATAGGTACGAGACGGGCCTGCCGCCGTTGATTCGGTGCTGTCAATGTATGGTCTTGGAAGTGGAAAGACGATCGGCTGAGCGCCCTCCCTAGTCGCTCTCTCAGGATTAACATGAAAACAATTTGCGTCCATTTCCGCTAGAGGTATGCGGCCGTGATTCTTGAAATACGCATCGATCGGTTTTTTGGGTGTCTCTTGGGTGCTCTGTGACGAGATAGCGCTGCTGCGGTGCGCGGTAGATGCGGTGCGCTTCCTTGGGGATGGAAGCGTGGGGAGTATGATTTCCTGTTTTGTTATGGGGTTGGTATCTCCCGCTGCAATCCGTTGAGCAAGCTGGGGTTCTACAAAAGATCCGATGAAAGGGAGCTGGTCTGGGCTGAGATTGGGCGGGAGAGTAGTAAGATTAACTAGTTGTTTAGATGTCGGGCAAAAAGCCCATTGGTATAGAAAGGTTTGCTCCGCTTGGTGGAATAGCTTTAAGTAATCGACTGGAATGCGATGCTTGCCCTCGAACTGGAGTGCCCGTATAATCCGTTCAACCGTTTTGTGCTTTCGCAGCAGTCGATGCGCTGTCTTTAATCCCAAACTAGGAATACTATCGAGGTAATCACACCCGCTCAAAATCGCCATCTGCCTGAACAGCCTGTCATCCCAGCCCACAAACGAAACTTCACGGCAGGCATTGAAGTCTCGGCGGTTGATCTCAACACACTGACCATACTGATCTAGCTTTGTGATGAGTCGTTTGGCGCCGAAGACCAGCAAATCCGAATCCTCCGAAATAATGCCACTGGTAAGTCCCTGGCGTTCGAGGTAGACCAGTTGAGCGTCGGCTTCATACGGCGCTACGACGTAGGGAACATTTGCCTTCTTCAATGCTTCAATGAGATGGCGAGCCATTTCAGGAGTGACATCAATAGCCTTTTGTAGCTCCTGGTGAGCCTGTGAAGGCTTCCCTGCCTTGAGCAACTCTAAGCCCAGTTTCCTGCCCTCCTCCCTGCGTTTTGAGCGTGACGCCTCTGTGGCAGCTTTACTGGGCAGGAAATCGCCATCAAACACCAGGTAGGGTGTGACACCAAAGTGCTTCAGCATCCGAACACGGTTCATTGCAAAGTCGACATATCTAATATCAATCATGAGAATGTGGTGTGCAAACGGTGTTTCCAGTGAGGATTTAGAACATACTTTTGAGTTGGCTTGCCCTGCGCAAGCTCAATAGCACATGCAATTGCACCACGATGCAACCAACCATAGGCATCAACCCCAAAGGTCTCGCCCGAGAATTTCTTCAATTCAGTAGGTCGGTGTACCGACTTCAATAAGGGCAACAATCCTTAGATTGATTAGTATATCGACCAGCTTGGATGCACAGTGACGACCTACCTTGAATACCCATCTTGTAAACTAGCGTGAAAAGCGACCAAGTAGCCCCGATAACCGTGATCAGATTGTTGCCATCAGATGGTTAATCAATTGCCCATCAATCAAATGACTAAGTAGCTCGAATTGGTTTCAAACAGCGATTGGATTTGCGTCAGTTCGTAGGAGCAAAAACGCGACGCAACGAGATGCGGTGAAGCCGTGATTCAGACTATAGCTCAAGTAAACACGCCAAGATCAACACCGAAAGATCACTGATAAACAGAGTGTGAAAGACGGGAAAGAAAAACAATAAGCAAGTTGCAACAATGATAAATAGACAGGAGAGAATTAGAAGTCCTAAACACCCACCACGCCAATAGCTAGGTAGGGAGGACAGCAGCACGCGGAGAAGGGATCCAGCATCGAGGTCCGTCCTATAATAATCGATAAGACTAAATGAGCGACGCGTCGTGGACCGCGCCTTACCTCCCCGGTCTGATTTCCAGAGCAACGTGGGGTAAAACATAAACTCCGATTTTCAGATACTACCATAGGTTGAATAAGCTCGATAATACCATTGCTTAAAGCACTAATTATCGTTATATGTAATTATTAGGGAGGGAGGGAGGCTTCACAGTGTCAATACTTTCCCAAGAGCACTCCATAGAATTTTCACCCCACCAAACCGATGTGCTCTGGCATGCTAAAGCATGTAAAGCCTGTGTCCAGGATATTCACATCAGAAAAGCAATATCGTACCTTTTCAGTCCCTCTTGGTCTAAATCCCGTCTCTACTTCAACTTATTCCACGATGCCCAAAACTTTGGAACGTACACGCAAAGCTATTGCGAAGAAAAAGGGACCCATCGACTCCCTGCACCAGTTTTCTCGCGACTCTAAACGACTTCACCGCGCCCAGGTAAGGGATGAGAAGCTAGAGAAGATTGCCGCCGCCAGACGGAAAAAGGACCAGCCGTACAGTACGTCCAATTGTACAGACAGATATACAGGAGCCCATGAATAACCGCTAAGTTTATAGTCGAACGAGCTGCCTTCTTTCAGGAAGCCCTGAAGCAGAATAACGGTGAAGCGCTCAGCATTGATGTCATCCAGGAGCTCATCAAGACGTGTGTGCTGCCAATCTTTCAAATCCTGATCGGCGTTGCTAATTATCTATCAGCTATGTTCATCAGTTTGATGAGGAACTCGATGAAGTAAAGAAGGCACGAAGACCGGGGCAGCCCGCCAAGGCTAGAGAAGATCTTTTGAAGGTCAAGATTGCTCATCTACAAAAAGAGCACCAGAATGGCTTCCGTGAGTACCGCTTCGTGCCCTAACCATTACGATTAACTGATGAGTTCTCCAGTCCTCCCGGTTCTTGACACGCAGGAGAACGCTTCCCTCATTCAGAAATGGGAAGGTTCTTGGTCATATCTCACCACTTTCAAATGGGCGAGGATACAATCTGATGGGACAGTCAAACCCGCTATCTTTCCACCTAAAGGCGACCATTAGTCCAACAGACGGTTGAAGGCAATTCACCCCTCACACTTGACTTTGAAAGAACTTGTGCTACGGCTATACTCGCGCGAAAATCGGTTAATCCTGCTATTTGTGTCGATGCCTGCAGGCATGCCGCCCGCCGGCGCAGACAGCCGCCAATGCGGGGCTTGCACGATCTCGATTGCTCAGACATGCAGTCACGGACTTCGGATGGCCACGTCGCGGCATTCTTAACCACGACTTGTTGTTTCACGCCAGTCATGTCTGCGAAAGCTCTCGGATCTTTAGGCAGATGTCTTATCGCCACAAGCCATGTAGTTTCATTACTGCGCCTAGACTGAATTATTCTCATTGCCAACTCGCCTATGAGTACGGAATGCTGTCGACTCTGCAGTTGGAGTAAACGCGAGGGACTTTCACGGATCACGTCAACATCCGTCAGCCGACACTTATCACCGGCAGTCAGCAAGAACTATTATACCATGTGAATAGTGGAAGTTCTCTGGTACTATCTAGGGTAAGTGGAAAGGCGGCACACAACATTCAGATCCGTCTGCCTCTTACAGATCTTATACACGCCCTCGGTCCAATTATCAGAAATTACAGACTCAATCTATCTTCCAATTAGACTCTCATATCTACAAGTCAATAGTATGATTCTTGGTCACACTGCTTGAATCGCACAGGAGACGCGCATCCGTGCAAAGCATCCGATGAAATTTTATACCTTCGTGTGCCAGAATCTTTTCAGTTTGATAATAACCTTTTACGTGGTTGGTTGCACATCACATCCCAGCTCCCGTTCCCGCGAATGAAGCAACCAACCAACATGTACGTGATGCCATCCTCCATTGGCTCCTTATGTATAGCGACGCATATCGAGTAGCGGAGACAGGAGTGCGTGGCAAAGGCACCCTACACAAGTTCCGTTGAAACAAAAAGCTATCAAGGGTATAAATACTCCAGTCATGTTCGTTGATCGGCCCCCCAACGGTAATTTCACCCCGGTGCCCTGCCGTTCCTCCCGATATCATATATATATATATAACGCTGTTCAGAGGTGCGCTTTTTTTCGAACACCTCTGTAGCATCCTAACACTATCAAGACATGTGCAGCTATATCACACACCTGAGAACGTGCTGTTCATGCGCCAAAGAAGAGACCATCCTCATCTCGGAAAAGCTATGCTCTGCCACGAAGAAAAGCGTATTTGGCTCATGTGGGAGAGGCATCAGTAATAGCAACAAGAGAAACAGATCTCCATATCAATGTTGGAGATGCAGGGAACAGTTCGGCAGGATGATACATATATAAAGGTTTCGAAGATGGATTTGATATGAGCGGATTTCTCCTACTCGACACATGTTCAATTTCCAGGTTCCAGTCGGCATATCACATGTTATTAGGCGAGCTTATGAGCCATGGAAGAGGTGGAAAGGGAGGAGCCCCGCATCACCCCAAGCCATGACAGAAGTGATGATTGTTGGGCTCGCTTGAAGGTCGGAGTAGGGACGGAGCCGGTGATAGTCTGGGTTAAGCTGATACGCAAAAGATATTAAGTGTGACGACGCTATGATTCAGCTTCTGTTTATAGCTTCCACAGAGGTTCATTCTCCTCAGCCCTAGAAAGCGCCAGTCTTCGAAGTTAAGCCAACCTCTTCAGATGACTTGGCGCTCTTATAGGAAGAACCCGGATTCAACAAGTCTGTTAGTGGTTATATATTTGCCTATGTAGCTTTCGGTTATGACTAGTCAGCAGGCGAATACCTAGCTATTCAAGCCACCATTACATCCATACATACCATAACCATTCAGAAAGTTCGTGATATGGCGGCTCCAGACACACGCCTTAAACGTTGCAAGAGGCAGAAGAAGTGCGCAGCGAAGTGGGGTACTATAAGTGGCAGTCTACTTACCCTGCTGGTCATTAATGGAGGGTCATTGGCCCGTGCACAAGGAAAATCTCATTGCGACGTCAAATAATAATGATCCAGCTGCTCTGAGCTAACAATTTCCAATTCCATTGCAAAACTCCAGATACCCATCCCTTGAGCCATCACCATCCCGTCATCCCTTTCCGGCTTACCTCTACCGGAAAAGAACATCGAGAAAGATGATGTCCCTCCGAGCTGTCGCGCGTTCGGCGCCCCGTACCCTGACTCGCCTGAGCTCAACTGCCGTCCGGCAAACCAGAGTAGCTCAATCCAGCTCCCTATTGAGGACAGCATGGGCGCCTCTGCGCACACCACAGCTTGCCGCGACCTTCTCATCGACGCCGTGGAGACAGGCGCCTGACAACGAGGCCGACCAGGAGCTGCTGGCCAAGCTGGAAAGCGAATTGCAGTTCGAGAGTGAGATGAAGCAGGGCGAGCAGCTTCCCGCCAGCATCAAAGACTTCATCGAGAACAGCCCCTATGAGCTCAAGGACGAGCCCGGTAAGGAGGACGTCTACCTAGTGCGAAAGTTCGGCGACGAAACGTGAGTAACAGACAACCACCCGTTGGGACATTGGTCGGGTCTCCAGCTAACTTAAACACCCCAGCATCACCGTCTCCTTCTCCATCTCAGACCTAGCGAACTACGAGCCTAACGTGTACGACGAGGACACCGCCCTAACTGATGAGGAGCTGGACACGCCTGAGGGCAAGCGTCTAGCCGAGACCGAGGCGGAAGAGGCTGTTGAAGACGAGGAGGCCGAGCCCCCCGTTCCCTGCCGTCTCAACATAGTCGTCGAGAAGCCTAACAAGGGTGCCTTGAACATTGAGGCGCTCGCCCAGGACGGCACCATCCTCGTCGAGAACTTCTACTACTACAAGGACGCCAAGATGGCCCACAGCTCGTCGCCCGAGGCTGTCCACGGCGCCGAGGACGTCTACCCCGGCCCGCCCTTCAGCAGCCTCGATGAGGACCTGCAGCTCATAATGGAGCGCTACCTCGAGGAGCGCGGTATCACGCAGGCTATGGCTATCTTCGTACCCGACTACATGGATGTCAAGGAGCAGCGCGAGTACCAGGCCTGGCTAAAGAACATCAAGGACTTCGTTGAGGCTTAGATGAGATTATCAAGTTAGTGTACGAAAAGGAAAGGAGGCAATAACGATGCAGGAGCCTTCAAACAAATCATGTATGTGTCATCAGGTGGAATTGGTTTTCCCCGTGTAAAATTTTCCACTCAAAAGACGAACCGTAATGTAGCAATGTAGCATAATGAGCGATCGGCCATCGCTTGCACAATGAGGATATGAAGTATTCTTTCGCAGTCATAATATGACACATACTGTATTCTGTGTTTTTGTGAATGATTTTTGTCGGCGCTCCCCGCTACCTAAGAATTGGTTACCGTTGTTGCTTGGCTCTCCCACGTATTGCAGTTCCAGCAGAGCTGAGCCATCCCCTTGACTTCCCAACTACTTCAACTCTTACAATAATTAATCAGAACGTTCACACATCATATTGACAAATAGGAAACAAGATGCATCATAAAGTTTGACCTTATCGCCACTCATCCATACACTATATACACCATCTCCCCTCCTCGCCAAAACAAGGGGAGCGAATGCCCGTTCCATCACCCGCCGCAATGCAGCCACTTCAGACCAACTCACGTCGGCCGTCAGCTGATCCATGACTGTCAAAAGCAAAGCAGCCAGCTAAGATGCCTGCACTTCAATCCTAGCCGAACCACTACTGTGGTACCCCTCAGTAGCGACGATCTGGTAATCATGGCTACCGAGTTTAAGACCAGCATTCGTCCATGCATCAAAATGGTTCTGGATGGTGACTTCAGGTAGGAAAGGAATAACCAGTTAGTTACCATATACATGAACCAGGACAAGTTGGAGAGAAGAAGGGTCTTCCTGCTACTCACCGGTGCCACCGACCCGCTTCTGCTGGCGGACGGACCAGAACTGGTAGAAGGTCGAGGTACCCTCGATCGAGGGCTGGTTGACGCGCTGGGTCTGGTAGATGTCGTAGGTGCCGCCGTCGGACTGGATGGTGCCGCGCTTGGTGGCGCCCGACGACGGGTTGTACGAGCCGTACGATTCGACGACGTAGTACTCGATCAGCGGGCTCTTGGTCCAGCCGTAGATGGAGAGGTAGCTGTTGACGTTGGCGCCGTTCCAGGTGCCGTTGTAGCTAATGACGCGGGCCGAGCCCGGCTTCCACCCCTTGCCTGCCACGAAGTTGCCGACGTTGTTCCATGTCACGTCGTAGGACCCGGCCGCGCCGTTGTTGTAGGTCACAGAACCTTGGCCGTCCGTCCAGAACGAGTAGAAGAACTATATTATAGGAGTTAGTCGGCGGTGCTTCGCTATGCGTGTATCATAGGTCTGCATATGTGAAGTCTGAAATCTCCATACCCCGTTGTTTGTGCCCGTGCCGGGTGAAGTACGGGTCACGAGGTCCAGGGGAGAGGCGATGACGCCGGCGGCCGCCGCGATGACGGCGAGGAGAGTCGAACCGAGCATTTCTGAAAAAGATAGATAGTTCGTCTTAATCAGTGGAGTGGTCGAGAGGCTGAAGACAGGTGGTTCAGCTAAGCTTCTCGAATGCAGCTCTCACTGCTGCTATATACGCGAGCCGATCTACGGGCTAAGAAGCCCGAATAGGGGGCGAAAGACGCTGCTTAGGTCCGCCGGTACGTAAGACTGGCCTATATAGCCGCCTATATTATTGCGGCTCAATATTGCCGGCATTAGGTTGCGACGATGAATGGTCTGGGGAAAGCCAGATTAAGGTACCTGCCTATTTTGCCGGCGGCTAATATATGTTGCCATATAAAGACTCTGGTTGAGTGTCATATAGACTCAGATTGACACAGGGTCTTTCGTAAACAATGAATATTGGGGCCTACCTGGGTTCTGCGAGTGACCGTATGTGTATATCTTATGCACGACGCTTGAGCCCTAGAAACGCCGAAGAAATTCCAATAGTAACTCAGTTTTAATGCTCTAACAGACAGCAGAAAGATCAAACGCTCCCCTCTTCTGCTGCACATCCCGTGCCCCATTATACCTATTTCTTCCGCCTATCATCATCATCAAAGTAGATACCAAGGAAGGAAGGCCCAAAAGACGGATGTTTAATAATTTTGTTGAAGGCGGAAAAACACATCCATACAACTTCAGTGCATACGACGAAGCCCCGTTTCCTTACTTATTCCCATGATAAAAATCACGCCTCAATTGCTAATCGCACGTCATACTTCCTCGGCGAATTCGTTACCAACACATTCAGATGTTGGCCGTCATATACCGAGGTGAAGAGGAGAGACACCGGGTTGCTTTGTTGAGACCGTCCAATAAAGTCCATTATTATACGTGAATTCAAACCGATGACTTTCTTCGGCATCTAGGCCTATCGCATCATCCACCCCATGTTAGGTAACCACCCTCTGAGAGGTCATATTTCGGCCAAATGGAGATGCCCCTTGACTGTTATCTGTCCCCAGTACCTGTCTCCCATGACGTTGTAGCTAGTACGTAATCCGATCTTCCCTAATGTGTTGGCAAAGCCGCCATTTCAGCTTGGCTTTTGCAGTTCCACTAGTCGCAGATCGCTAAAAATGTGATTCGAGCCGCACATTACTATGTTGGGCATGATGCCTCCTTTTCAACCTGCCACTGAGAAGCTCTAGATTATATTTCGCATCATCGCTTCACATTGTCACCTAGCCTGCTTAAGAGCCAAAACGCAAGCTAAATCCGGGACCAAAATACTCCAAGCGATCGTTTCCAAAAAATTGTGAATGAGCATCATATTTCATATCGTCATGCCGACAATTTCTATTCCGCGTAGTTGTAGTAGGACATACAGCTAGTCTATTTGTATACATAAGGATGCATAGAATAGTGCAAATAACCTATATCTCGCAACTTTAATTTTACTTGTACTCGGTAACTAATATATTTAAGTAGAAGAACTACTTTAAAGGGGAGGGGAGGGGGGAGGGACAGTACATTCTTATATATACGCATAGTATACATAGAGATATGTTTTTGGATCCATTTCGACAATTCTAATGTTGTTGTTTTGTAGAATGTATACACGCAGATATTAAAGGGGATCATTCAATTATGTCAAAACCCGTCCGCCTAGAACTCCCATCTAAGGCGAGCCACCCAAAATATCACATTAGATCAGTGATTCCATAACATGTTTTCAAGGAATAACTCTCTGGCAGTATTTATTTCTGCTAACGAAACTTGGCAAGAAAGGATTACTTATAGCTCTAGCCACAAGATGCGTGAGCGTAAACTTATCCAGGCGTGACATAGACGGAAATATATACCTATCGAATAAGCGATACAGCCAATTTCTCCAAGTTGACGAGCTATGGTATTTAACAAAGGTAGCACTTGGTAATCCCGTTAGATTATCTAGAAGTCTAAGTTCTTACTGCAGAGTAGAACCTGATATATATACTTTTCACTGCGTGTGGGTCGGTAAGTATCCCTGCCTCCTAACTTCAACAGTCTTTTCCATAACTATTCCATCCGAGCGGTTTAATACCTAGATATGGTATTGGTAAAGGTACCAAGAGCAGTTTTGTTCTTTTCGGCGCGATCCAATAACATTATATGACGCAGTTAATTGACCAGTACCATCACGTCTTAGATGCCGTTATTATATCTAAGACCATAGTTCAGCGTAAACTCATGCCATACATCCAACCAAGACGAGATGATTCCTCCCTGAGGACTCACCATCTCAGCCACTTGTTTTTATGACATGGTTGACTTCAAGTGCCTTGCAAATAAAAAAGGAAAGTACGAGTGGGTTTCTCCAGACGCTCGCATATGAAGATTCTGGGGATGAGGCTGTCAGCATCTCTGATATGAGGTGTGTATATACTCTATTGTTGCTCGAAGAGGCGTATCCACCTTCGTCGGCTAGTCTCTGACTATATATATACATGCCCTTTTTTCTGGATCATGGTAACAGAGGCACTATAGTAAAACGTTGGTACTATGGCTCTAGATAGAATTAGTCTGCTCAAGGCCGTTTTTGTAACAAGGATGAGTCTCGGAACTGGTGTTCTATTCGCATATAATCATCTATGGCCGCAAGGGAACCATATGGAACAGGTTTCTCCCTTCAGCTCTGGCGGCAAACTAGGTCTATATATACACGAAAGCGTAACTTTCGTCCATCTATTATTACTACCCATTATCGTGTCTTTTTTCGCGATCATGCAATCAACGGGTAGGTGAATATGTAGACCGCCGCGTTATAGATGATCTAACCCCTGGCATCGGATATACGCATCTTCACTACCTCGGGTTATTCCGTATAACAGTTTTGGCGTGGAAATGAGTACTGCAAGGCCCTATCCTAGAGCGATCCGGCTGCTCCTCTATATATGATGCCCTAGATTCAACTATTCACTCATGTATGCTCTTACAGACTTCATTGTGAACACCGTCTGTTCCGATGACTCTGTTATCGATATAGCAGACTGCTGCCGCTGGAGTGTGTGTAGGGCTATCCACTTCCTCTTCACGGCATCCAAGGCATATGTTTCTTTATACTTGCAATTGTTAGCTGTCGTCATCCAAGTGCTATTCATTTTGGCCTGGCTACAGAAATAGGCTTGCTTTAACGTCGGTTGCGATAGAGGCTTGGTGCTCAAGGAAGACGAAATTAGTAATAGCTCGACATAAAGTGTGAGCTATTAACCTTGAATCTATCGAGGTCTTATTCCTAGGATAGTGAAAATCGTACCATGGAGAGCTCAAGAGTAATGTGATTGAAGCATTAATTACCTACAAAAGAGTCATCCTATTCGAATGTTTTTCTACCAATGAACAGCTTGGCCGTGCCAACTCTGACCAGTGAAACTGAGTTTTCGTCAGTAAAGATTCAACTTTAGAACTCCACAAAATGAATTTAGCTCAGGATTCGCACTCTAGAACAACTTTCCAAAATTTCGGGCAAGCCTATTGTGAGATATTGACTCCCCTTCAGGTTACAGCCGGAGTTTTAACCAAACTGAGGTTTTTCTATCAATCGTGCGTCTCTACGTCGAGAAGTAGTTAACTGTGCGGCTAATCCCAAGTCATGTCTATTGTAACATTGAAAAACCTTTCTGAATCTACGGAAACTTGAGGTTGCAGTAGATAATTATGCCTATAAGAGTATAGACCACCTGTATCGGTCTGCGTGTCGCAAATATAGGTTACTGTACTACTTCACTGAGGTGTTACCTCACAAGCTTGGTACTGTCGACTCGCCTGTAAAATGATACAGAAGGGTTTCCCCGCATCCAGGTGTTTTGCCCGACCAGGTTAATAACCTGATAGCTATTACCAGAGCTATATATTCCAGCGTACATATAGAGTACACCGGACTGGACTCACGTTCCTATTCGTGAGCCTGGGACAGTAAGTCAATCCCCGTGATCACTTTTCTGGCACCTCTAGCCTCAAATTTCGAGGGACTAAAGGATCGACAGACCACACTTTCATGGTTTGTATTCACACTGAAAATCAAAACTAAGGGGACTTTTACCTTTTTGTTCTACTAGGGATTTCTGTTTTCCATGAGCCCTCCTTAGGACATCTGCGTTAAGAGACCCCATTTTCCAATATTTGCAGCTAAATGGACAACTGAATATTTGCATGCAGAAGGGTTAATTGTGTAGTATCGTGGGTGACCATAATCCGTATTTTACCTCGCGTTCACACAGTCCAACGCCCTTTAAAAAAGTTCAGCGCTAATTTCTAATAAGTTACCTCAAATTAAACGACATGAATGTAACGTTGGGTAAAGAACACCATCGCTTTTAGAAGCCACCGATAATAATACCTTTTTGGAGTGAGGTAGCAGGGCCTTTAGCTCAAGTCACACACATAACCCACTCGTTGCCTAAAGTTAACGTCAAGTAGTGTATAGAATCAGTCCGAATACGGCGACTAACAGCAAAACTTACTATTGTACCAAGAAATCGTAAAATCAAAAGTTCTAGATGGTTTCCGCTTCTTTCAGGGCTTCTAGAGCTACCAACATTTATGCACACAATGATTTTAGGAAAAACACCGACACATCAGGCCTGGAAGTGACGGATAGTTAGGCTGCGCCGCCGAGCTAGTTACTGGATTGCATCAATAGTCTCCCCGAATCAGCAACCAATGCAACCCATCTGCCCGGGTTATGCTGGCCATTAACAATGTAACTGTTTCAAAAGTTCCGAGTCGGCGGTGGCAATATCTCTCCTTTGACTCTGCTCATTCTCCTAACCTAGGGTGTCAATAGTTCTGCTTAACGTATTGTTACGAACGGATATATATAATTAAGTCGAGAGCAACACGTGGATCCAATAAAACTTCATTGTACGTTAGTTGGTATACATCGTCCCCGCAAAATAGTTTTCGAGAGGGTCATAGCAACCTCTACGGGCAGAAGGGACTTATACCTTGAATAGTTATTCTTAGAATTGTAGATGACGCCTACGTGTAATTAGGTGTGTCATAATGAAACGGTGTGAACTACACACGAGGACAAAACGGCCTCTAGATGACTGAGCCTGGGGTCTTGGCTTGATGGATTATATCTATAGCATCATTGATAATAACCGCTTAGAGTTGCTTTGAGGACTAGCTTCTCTTCACATAGCACCTTTGAAGAATACTACATCTTCCGATATAGTATAACCACTCACTTATGACAGGGTTGCTGCAAGCCGAGTAGGGCTACTTAGAACGAAAGGGGGCAAGAGCTGTGGCTTTAATATTAGAACGTCTATCAGGATACGAGCCTCTACTCAAATGCAGAATGCTCTTTACCGTACGACCATAAGCCTCGTTTAGTTTAGTCTCAAGCCCTACGCTTATTATGTGAAATTAACTTGTTGATTCTTGAAAGTCACATTTTTATTTCTTCTTTGTTTATTCATTGATTCCTTTCAAAATTAAAGGAAAATCGCGTTCATTGTATGATTGAAAGTGCTCTGATCTTGAGAGTTACAATTTTTAGGAGCTCGTATCAATGGATGTTGTACGTGAATCGCCTCAACTCTCCGTATTGTATGCATAGTCATGAACAGTTGACAGGTATTTGTAATTTAAGTAAAGTTGGCGGTCTAAGTTAGACGTTAATAACGGTCGGAGTTTTCAGCTTCGTGAAACCATGTCTGTCACTGACTTCTGCTTTATGCTCCGCCCCCATCTCGCATGCTCTCCCTAAACCTCTTTTGGCAGAGAGTGCTTTAGTACGAACTAAAGTTGTATTTTAATATAGCCAACTGTAAAAGCATGAGGGTTTTAAAAAGTTTAATTGGACAGCACGGATCAGACGCTCGTCTCGGATTGTCGGCGGCCGGCCGATTCCTATACTGTTAAACAAGAAATACCCAGATATAACATGGGCCGGAATCGAAGCTTTCCTCCGCGGTCACAGATTTCCTCAGGATCCCAGAGATGCTAGGCTCTTGGCTGCCAAGGAAAGGGCTCTATCGAAGGAACAAGCTAGGCTATCTAGTTCAACAGGGCTTCCTGGAAGACTAATTAGCAAGATCGGCAATTTCTGTGGGGAAGTAGGGAAGGAAGGCTGTGACACGTTTTTTAGTCTACCACATGATGGCATGTGTAACCGATTCCAGCGTCAGCATCGTATACTGAATAATGTAGACCTGTGGCTGCGCACTCGCGTGTAGAACTAGGCTTCGACCTTGCATGCTATGACGATCCAGTATTCCGTAGGGCCTAGAGACTGATTGTTTAACACAAGCCGCCATGTAGACCGTGTCCTTTGTGAATCCTTTCCTTGGAATGGCCGGTTACTGGCTTGGCCCGCACGACTTCGCGCGAATACCCTGATAATGCTGTTTCTCCGAGGCAGATCATATGCCGGTAATTATCCTAGTAGTTATTTTTGGAGACGAAGGTACATGTACGAAGCCCTGAAGTGTCGCCTCTCCACATCAACTTGGTTGATTTTGGAAGCTGACCAACATCATGAGACCCCCGCCACCCCGCTCTGGCTGGGATCTCGCAAGATCCTATTCTTCAAATCGTGGGCTCTAAGCAACCCTATATTCGACCCGTCAGATGAAGAGACGGGTTTCAGAACATGGTAACGTGACCCCGGTCCTGACTGGGCAAAGGAGAATTTGTCAGCCTCTGGTACCAATTGAAGCCTCCATCCAAGTTATGGCAGTTATCACTGGACTATAACCACGTAATAATATATGCGAATATGTCGGTTTGCAAGTATAAGCCTTCCCCAACTGTCGCAAAGTCGTATTCCGTCACTTCAGCGGCTCGGCCCGACGGATGGGTGCCGCGAGACATACAAAAACACCGCGCGTAGACCGCTCAAGAGTCGCAATAGTCGTATCTATGTAGGTAGTGGGTGTTGATTGCCCGGCTTATACATCACTAGACGGCTACGCGGCACAATGTCGTGTAAACATGACGTATCAGAAATCACGATAATGAATAGACGGCGTAATATTGACCATGATGGGTATACACCATCCCCACCAGTATTTAAGAGAGGTTGAGCGGCAATGAAGACGACACTTGCGCAACCAATCTCCCACCCACCTTGAATGAGGATCCTCAACGGAGATTGAGATGGTGCGGAGGTTACACAGACGTTACGCTGCTGCATGGATACACATATGCCCGAAGAAGAAGAGGGAAAAGCCTCCGCGTTTGGCAATTGTGATGTATCAAAAACCCACAAGTGCCGAAGGAAATACGTTGGTAATGCACACAATAGCGGCATTTATTGCGGCATATGCGGACTGTTTATAAGAGGACTCGTGCGATTTAGCTCTGTGTAATACGTAGAGCTTAGTGATCACAATTCTAGTCGAATACGGAGTATTAGTCGCTGCATCTCCAACTTTAGCTATATAAAACCAAAGGAGAACCATGTGACTTTTCCCACTTCCCCATTGATTCAAAATGTTCTAAAAGCCCTCTCTATAAATGCTTCGATTTCCGAATTCTCTCTCTCTTTGTTAATCAAGACAATCTCCTGCGTTTCGTTATGTGTCATGCAGGTCTCCCCTTAACTACTACCATAGCTGGTTAGTCACCGGATAATTAGTCTATCTTTCGCTTGGTCACCGTTTAACTATTAATACTACGGTAGACTGATCAACACAGTTTGTAACCGTAGCTGTGGCCGAAGCTGAACGGCGAACCACACAACTCATAACATGACGAGCCGGATCAGGTAACGACGGCATGGCCGAGAACGCCCCCTGAAGCTTGCTCAACCGCCTCTTTACCTAGATAGTGCTGGTAATACTCAACGTTTCCAGGGTTGTTGCTATACGGATAGAGTTCAAACCTTGGCACGGTCTGTAATTCTTGGCGTGGACCATGGAAGTTCGCCCTATTTAAATAGTGCGGTGCTGCAACGAAGTCCCCTGCTTATTCTCTAGGTCCTTGGCCTCTGATGCAAGGGATCGTACATATAACTATGGAGCAGTGCAAAGAGTGCATATGCATGTTTTTTTCTTTTGCTCTCTTTGCCCAACGGATATACTGAAAGCCATGCTTGCCATGTACACCCCCGGATGATACCCGGTGCTAGTCCCATTTTTCTATCTCACTCTTTGGCGTCCGGAAATCCGGATTGGCGCATCCGATAATTAAAGTTGTTAGTTCCTGATTGTGCTGCCTATTGGTAGACACTCGATATTTCCCGAAGAATGAGGCGTACAATTTAGCATCGGGACTTTATCTTTTATGGGTATACTATGTACTCAAGTACACACACGCTAGACCACACCTGCGCAGAAACCTGCGATCCCCCCACCACCAAGGAGAGTCCGTCTTGTGGACTCATTACTTATTGCCCTCTGGGTCACGGTCCAGGCGGCCACCGTTTGCTTCGGCGGGGCCTGTAAGATATATGCGAACCATTCCGTATGCCACATCCACATAGTAGTTATGTTGTACATACAGTAGGTACCTGCAAATCGTGTACCTCCGACCCCCATCTCTTGTACCCCGTATTGAGTATACCTAGCCCGTAATACTGTATTATGGAACATATGTAGATAATTCGGGCTCCCCTCGGGTAGCCCATAATTTCTCTTCTTACACACACCAGATCGAGCAAGTGAAGGGTGACATGCGGATGACTGGTTAGTATTGCACGAGCCCAAGAGGGGGTTCAGCTGCGAAGTGCGAATTGCGAAAATGCGAAATGCGAAATGCGCAGCCTGCCGTCTACAAGGTATACACTACTACTTGTACTTACTTGCTCCGTTTAGTGTCGCAGTACCAGCACTGTTTAGGTAATTGTGAAGAGGGGCATCTCATCTCGTGCAAATCACATACAAATCAGACTACGAGGCCTCCACGATAAGCACTTGGCGAGACGAGCTTGATGGGAAACCAAGTATGTATATCAATTCCAAGGGGGTATAGTTATCTTCCCAATGCGCCGTTCGTTAGTCGCCATGCATCCCATTATCCTCTATTAACCAATGATCCTGTCCACCCATTCCATCCATCTTTCGTCACGACAAAGCGCCTCCATGGCGTCCGTTGTCAAGCTCACGTACAACTCCTGTTTGCCAGAATCCTTCTTGGCCGGCAGGATAAGTGCAGTCCCTAGCCCAAATCCGCCCGTCGCTCTCCTGATGGTGTCTGGCTTGGTGACCGACACGCCGGGGATATTCCACTCGATATCGGCGCCGAAGTGACGCCATGTGTTGAAAGCAAGCACCTCGGGCGAGCGGGGATCGTAGTTAACACCCACCATTCGTGGGTCAGGTGCTTGAGACATCATTGACATACGCCGCCTGACGTACTCTTCATCCACCTCGGCGATCGAATCCTTAATAAAAGGCACTAGACCTGCAAGATTCTCATCATCGTAGGTAGCGGCGTTGACCTTCTCCCGCGGAATTCTCGTCACGGCTGGTAAGACTGCGTTGCCAAAGTAATTGTCCGTGGCGCCCGGGAAGGCTCTCGTCCGCCAGTTTACCGAGTTCCATAGTGCCGCCGTTTGACTTGATTCGATTCCGGTGAGAGCTGGCTCAGTGTTGATGCGGGCTTTAGCGATGTGTGCAAACGCCAGGGCTGCAAGGCTCATATATGCTGTGGGTAGTTTATCTGGATTATTCGTATCCTTGACGAGTTCTCGGAGTTCCTCAAGGCGGCCGGTGGTAAACACGAATATTTTACCTATTTTATTGAGGTCCGCTATGGGTTGACCGATTGTGTGCATCCGTGGTTGTGTCGGACCACTGCAATCCGAAAGAATTGCGTACTCGGGACAGCTTTTCACTAATCTGTTAAACGGAGACATTTCTGAAAGCTTGCGGCTCGCAGCACTGTGTAACCTGGGGGTTGGAACCCGAAGTCTCTGCTCGGAGGGCAAGTTGTCCGGAATATTTCGGGTCTGGTTACCAAAAGCTTCGAGAAAAACTGATAATGAACCTCCATCTGTGATCGCATGCTGAAGAAATACCGAAAGGAATAAACCACCACGAGCAAAGGTAACATCCACCTTAGACACCGGGATGGGGTTGCAATTAGCACCTGTAAGACCCGGGATGCCGTAACGAGCGTCAATGAACGTCGCTGGAGGGAATTCATTGCGTCTCAGTTGTTCGTAGTCAACTTCCTTCCCAGCTTCAGTAGGTATAACCTCAAATGGAATATCGAAAGCACATGACCGCCGTAGATAAACTCTACCATTGTCAGTGTGTAGTCGACCGGCAAAGAGCGGACGATTGTTGGCGAGCCGCACAAGTGATTGTCGAATATGGTGAACGGCATCTTCCCGTCGATTATCGTCACAGGGAAAACACAGCACAACGCATATGTATCCGCGTGGTGAACATTGGTTGAACACTGATAGCAGCTCTTCTGTGCAGCAACAACATTTCTGCATCGTATAATCTCGTGGTGAAGGGTGTGAAGATGGCAGCGCCCTACGTAGTACTTTATCCGGCTTCGAAAAGATTGATGATTGGTGACCGGGGCGACGTTTCCGTACAGTATGGCCGAAAGTATGTGGTAGATTTATATGCATGTTTCTGAAGAAAAGAGACCGATCAGGAATCTCTTGGGCAGGCAGTTACTCAGGGCACGTCGCTCAATTGGTGGTCATTGAGTAGATGAATAGGGTGATACGAAGGCAAACAAGTGGCTGTTCAGGTTTTGTTTGCTGAACTAGAGATGAAAGCCTCACGAAGCTTTGTGTGATGAAAGTTAAACAGAGAGGGCAATAAACTCACTCTGGGGAGATGCTTGCTAATAAGGGATAGATCGAGGGTCGTGACAGCTGCAGATAGAGCTGAAGATGTATGAATATGTATGAATACATCTTGGACCCCTCCAACGGCCGAGAGTACGTAAGTTTTATTTACCTGGGAGTGATTACTTGACAAGAGATGTACTTTTGCCCGTCCTCGAAGACGTCAAGGGCTGGGCTTAGTCTGGGAGGAACGATCCCAATGCGGTGGACTGCAGCACCCTCGTCACTCCACGTTCAGGATAATCGTCCTAAGGGGCGTTCGGGGGACGAGCCGTGATGGGTAGCGCCATGGGCGCCACCATAGAGGAAGCCAGCATTTGGGTACCGTAATACCAACCTTGGGATCTCTTTCCACTGTGGTCCCAGGATAGAGGAAGTACTGCTGTACCAACTCAAACGCATACATCAACGTCTCCACAAACAGTAGATTCGAAATGCATGTTTGGTCACCTGGTCTGGATGTTGGGGTAACTTTGGCCCACCATTCCGGTCAGGAATTATACACTACGCATACACCATTTATCTAGCAAGGGTCATCATGCCCAGCTTGCTAGGGTAGGTTACCAGGACTATGGTTCCCGACCCTCCACCTCATCTGTCGGATATCATGGGAGAGGATAGGAAGTTACACTAATATCACCCCTGTCATGGGCATGTAGTGTAACTTGTCGCCCCGAGCATGGGAATCCATGGATGGTGTCGAAACACAGTCCTGACGTATGGGGGAGGGATATGACATTGCTATACCCTAGGATGAGAGCTGTCGCTGACCATGGATATCACCAAAGCTGAATGAATGCATACACAGCATGTTCAATGCTGGAGGGCTGTACAGTGTACCTGGCAGGCCTAAGAAGATGCCTCGTCTAGAAAGGGAAACCTCATCATCAAGGCCAACCTTGGCTCGGCTTGGCTAGTGCGCGGTTGGATATTAGTGGCATGGCTGTGTTGCATTTGAGCATCGGCTTTGGACTTTCAAAAAAGGGATATAGTTTACCTCAGTGCTCATGGTCAGCATAGCGGTGTATAATCGAGGCAAGTATTGACGGAGACAAATCCTTAGGAATCGGAGGAATGAACGACATCTCGTTCTAGCGTACAATGCCGACCAACGACAGAACTGCCTGCCGGCTGGCGCTCAGCCCCCATCCAAGTAGTATATCTATACATATCGATACGTGATCTAGGGTACGCCGATCATAAAACTGAATGCTGGCCAAGGCATGCGAGGCCATGGCCGACCCGATTGAATTTGATCCAATTAAACAAACAACCTTCATGGTCGGAGAGAGAATTAAATTGAGCAAGATAGCAAAGAAAAAAGTTCGACGAAGCACGTTATTTCCGCCCAGCTAGAACGTATCTAGTCGCACGCTATGCCAAGCGAGCCTTGTCTAGCGTAGGCAAGATCTGGCAAACTCTAACTCAGTCGACGCGAACGCTGATGGTTCGAATCATCGTAGGGCGCGACTAAGTCCGTGTAAAGTACGGTGGGAGATTAGCAATCTTCACCTTTCCCGTTCTGGTTGCCAGAACCCTCTTTCGGTTATTGGTGCTTATCAAATACGGTAAAGTCGGAGATGCGACAACATACACGTAAAGTACGGTGGTGGTGGTGGTGGTGGTGGTGGACTTGTCGTTTATGACAGGTCGCTCATGACAGGTCCTGGCTATACGCATGCGGCTGGCTGACCATGCGTCGGTGTGCTGGGTCGGCTTTCTAATCTTGCGTGATGCTGGCCGAGAATCAGGCCACACGTGTCGCATTGCCACCACAGCAGCCATAGTTTTGGGGGGAGGGGGGTTCCGTGGAAGGAGTATCGTATATACTATGCTTCTACAGCATACAGAACCCAGGCGTTGCGGATGCGGCGTGTAAGGGGCCCGAACATGGCCGAGAGACATCAGCCCGAGAGACAACCCGGGGAGCCATCCCGGGGAACGCGTGCGGCCCGGTAAGACGGTGCACACCCATCATCATCATCATCATCATCATCATGGCTTGGCGCAAGTGGTCCCAAACGATGCCTATGCCTCCGCACCCTGAGCGAGGTATGTACCTACGTATATGCTGCCATAGTTACTTACTTACTGCACGTTGTGGCGCGGGCCGACAATAGAACATACTTGCGCATGCTGAACTCAAGGGGGGGTTTCATTAACAGAGCATTGGGTTGCATTCTGTGCTAAAGTCTGACCATTGCCAAGCAACAGCCCTACTGTCTGGGATGTAGTGTAACGTGCCTGCAGCTCAGAACGTAAGAGTCGCATGCGTCGGTGAACAGAAAGAAGTCAATCCTCGTTCCCTCGTTCCCTCGTTCCCCTTGGCGATCGACGTCGCTACCCTCAAGTCGAATCGGGGCTGTGGTATCGTGGTATCGTGGTATCGTGGTATCGTGGTAGTTAGTGTACTCGTGGTACTGTGGGTATGATTACACACACTAGTTAGTGAGTCCCTGGCGAGCTCCAGCATGGAAAGACAAATCAAACTCAGCTCAAGTATCGAGGCTTACGATATGTGATGTAAGCCAGTCCCTTCCTGGCCTTTACAGTGTCCCGACAGTACAAAGCACTCGAGGCACTATCGCTATTCTGGACTCCCAAGCCAAGCAAGAGAGCGGCACAGTTGCATTAGCTTCTGGATTTTGGGGATGGTGGATATTGATTGCCATTGGGCTCGTCTGTACCGAAGGACCACGGATCCATTCTCCCGGTTCTTCCTAAAGGCTTTACTTTGAGTTGAGACTATTGTATCGACAGCAGTATGTACGGGTATATGTACAAATATAACTCATCAAAGATCCCGTACAGCCAATGCCCGGTCTTAGATGGTCATTTTCAATGTCCATTGACTGCATCAATATAGGGGTCTTCTTCCATGGCACTTATATTGATGGTCATACTTATGTATCCTGTATCCTAGATCCAGTGTAGTCCCTGAGACGGGTTGATTGAGATGAGATATTTTTATGGGCTGGGCTTGAAACGTGGCCTGGACAGGGCTCTAATTATTGAGCGCCAGAATCCCAATCTGAACCTGATCACCGGTAGCACCTCGTGACCTTTTCCCTGGGTCACATCAATATCCTTTCCGAGAACATTTCATATTGCTCAAGATGAAGACCGTGAATGCATAGCATACTATCTTACTTTGGGCAGTTGCCACTCAGGACTAGGGCAATACCTACTGCATTGAATCGGAGCTCACGGGAACCTGTAAAATGCCTTCTCAATGCTTTGCATAAGCATGCGCGGGATTGCGGAAATGCTAGAACTTCAAGGGTATTGCTGCCCCAATCAGCTATTCGTCAATGTGCATCCTTGTTACTAGAAACCGGCTAGGCAACGAAGCTAAGATCGGTTGCTTTTGCAAAGGTACTAATTCTTCTATATATAACATGAAAAAGGAACCACGTTTCGTATCAAGTCGCCAAGAATATATACTACATTACTGTTAGTTTGAATATTACTGGCTTCAACAGCAGTGATTGTAGATAATCTTTGCGTCGTTGTAGCAACTATTCAGGAATATTGATTAGAATACAAAGGCAAGTTAGGTATACCTGGCCAGGAACTTTTGGGAATGAAGCAGCACTTCGATGCGATGCCAAACCCATTTAGGGGCTCTGGCGTCTTGGTATTCCACAGCTACCCAAGACACATTTTAAGGTTTAGCAGAGGTAAAAAGGATCAAGTGCCGAAGCAGTGCAGATTGTCTACACTATTACCTATGATCAGCGATTGAACTATTAAGAGTAAGGCGTAGCGAATGTACACCGCATGTACACCAAGGAGCGTCGGCCGAGCATTATCGCCGTACGCAGGATCCAAGATATAGCAGGCTCGGTATCAGTTCCAAAATCAAGTTTGATTTAGCCGCTAATATTTAAGAAATCATAAACAACAACCAGTAGGATCTACTTCAAGAACCAACGATGCGGCAATCGACGCTCTCTGTTGATGCGGACATCACCGCACTTCGGTAGTAAGGGCAGCGGGTGGACCAGTTCTTTCAGTATAGAACAGAAGCCGTATAAAGGTCCCGCTGTGTCAAAAGGCCCTCCAACTAGCCGCAGTTCACTACTTCTAGTTCAAGCATGGGCATAAGATCAAAGCTGGAACTGCTTACTTCTAGAGTCTAGTATTTACATATTTTGACATTGTCTCCCAGTACCTCGACGGCAAGAATGGACAAGGCCAAGTCGACTATGCTCGCAAGCTCGCACGAAGTAGAGTAACAAATCCGACAGGTCAAGAAATGCTCTGTTCCTGTCATATCTCTATGGTTGCAATGGACAAAATCGCGCGAAGCAGCCAATAGCCAAGAATGGATTGATTGAAGCATAGTGATGATTGCTTCGGCGAATTTAGAACAACAAGCATCGACCTCTCTACCAACCCAATCGTCATCGGTGCGGGTTCCACGCTTGCTAACGAAAATGATCCACACTTCACCGACGCCTCCGGGCCAAGGGCGTCTCGTCTGGGGATGGACGTGATTTGAAACGAGTGCATATGGGGTAACAAGCGCCAGTCGGTCTATCTATCGTGTCCGACTCCAAAACATGGGGATCTCGTGAACAACATGAGAATATATCCAGAACCGCCACGTCATCTGAGCACGAAAATACCCAACATGGTGCTAACCAGAATCCCGTAGCATATACGGCAGGTAGCTTGATTTTTCACTCTCTCCCCCTCTGTCTCCATCTCCATTTCCGTCTCCAACGCGCTCTTATCGGATCGATTTTAAAGCCGGATGGGACAAGCGCTTAAGGGTGCCAATTGCCGACGGGTCCGGAGATCGGAACCGAAGCACCATGTACGCGTAATTCCGAAAGACTCCAAAACATAGTCGACACAACTAGACGGGCTACAAGTCGTGTATACGCATTCCTTGTTACGACCTGCCTGCCTATTGCGTGCAAAGGTTGTGGAACGTAGACCGGTGGGTATGCAAGTCTTGGTACCCCAACATCATCGAACCCGGCACCATCGAGGATTGGAGGCCATTATAAGTGGCGGATGTTCGTCAACCCGGATCGGTTGGATCAGGAACCCTGGGGGATATGAGAAAACGACCGAGGCGATATTTATCGAGTTCGGGGTTGTCTCCACACATGCAAACCTCCTCCTGATGGATATAAAAAAGGGAAAGAAGTTCAGGGTACCTACCTACCTACCTACCTTACCCATATCAGCAGATAACCAGCACTATCTACTAATAAGTAAGAGGTATGTATGATGAAGAGCACCTCACGTGTCACGATGCAGCGTGGCGTCATTGGGCTTTGCAACTCCGGAGTACTTACAGCGGCCGGCAGGCTTCTCGCCCCACAGAAGCTTCACCTAAGCAGCAGCTAACACGGTTCCTAAGCGTCATGTCTAGGTTCATGCCCACTGAAATATGGCGGTGCGGTACCTATCAAGCCTGAGCTTTCCCCGCACTTTACCCCATCGAGGGCGTGTTCTCGAAACCAGCCAATCAGACGTGAGACGGTCGTGGTATTATGACATCAGTAAAACATCATCAAGCGTAGACGCAAAGTAGCAACAGACTGGACTGATCTTCATTTCTCTGCCAACTATATTCTGTGATGCCTATTTAAATCTTAATTTGATTCTTTTCTACACATTCTGTATGTCTTCTCATTATCCAGCCAATCACTAGCATTACACGATCTCTTCACCCTCGAACGCGTCGACATATCCGGCTCACCAAAGCAAACAACTTCAACACGGCCTCTTAACGTCTATACACAAATATAAATAAAAATGTCGTTCCTAACAGAAGCGGCCGTCCGCCGTGTGGCTTTCGTCTCGCGAGCTGCCTCGGTTCAGGTGCCTCGCCAATTCAGCACAAGCATCGTCGCCCGCAAAACAATGACAGAGGCCGCCAAGGACACATTAAAAACTGTTGACCGCAAGGTCTCTGACAAGCTCGTCGACGGCATCAATGCAGGCTGTTAGTCACCCGAATTATGATAGCAGAAACTTCATATTAGCCTCACATACGAAGGACTTCTTTTCACTAACACAGTATTCCCCAAACAGCAAAAGCCGCCGAGACGGTAACTGGCAAGGCTACCGAGGCCAACTACAAAGCCGCCGGCACCGCCGAGGAGATCCGGGGCAAATTGAAGGGCGAGTCCGAAGAGCTTGCTGGCAAGGCCAAGGGCGCTGCGAAGGAGGCTGAAGGCACTGTCAAAGGTGCCGCAAAAACTGCCGAAGGCAAAGTTAAGAGTGCGATGTAAGAAAATTGTATCACCAAATGTATATTATGTCCGGCAGCTATCGTCAGTCATTTTTGGCCTGGTGAGCTCGGAGGTCTGCATTCCTTAGCACCTCGACAAGCTGCTCTGTATGAGTTACGACGCGACCCCGTTTGTATGATAATGGAATGGTCTGGGAAAAGCTATAAATCTTATACATAATCAGTCATTCATGCGAGTTGGGGAGATTGCAAGTCACCGTGATATGTGTTTGTACCTCTCTATAAGTGCTGCTCGGAGTTTAACGTTGATAATCCTAGTACTCGAATAAGACTCGCCTTGTACATTCTCAAGATCTATCTTCACCTGTTACACAAAAGCGACAAAGAGCATGTGTATATACAGCCAGAGACTAGTCCGCGAAGGCATTTAGACCTTTGCGCATGTACACATACCAGAAATCCCAACAACGAGGGCAATACCTATATGATACTTACCAGCACTATCAGTTCAGCTATAGAAAGCATGTCGTCACATTCCTCTTTTTCAATTACCTGCTCTAGACCCATCTATATAGGGGTCACATACATGATGGTATTTCCGAGGTGCCCCAAGATGGCGTCCCCGTGTCGTGAATCGCAGCATCTCATCTTCTTCACTACGAAGATAGAGTCAGCAGTTCAGAACCAAAACTTCACTGTCAGCTAAGAGACGAACACTTCAGATTCCGTGTAGAACGTGAATGGCGTCACCCCATTTATGACGCCGTATCTCCACGGACGGCCTCAAAGGGACTGGCATAGTATCAGGTTGTCTTCCAGGACGGTGCCCCGGGGCTTGGCAACGAGTAGGAAGCGTAAGAGGGAATGCACTGGTAACGAGCATGGGAGCACTGCTTCTGACGATGACGGTCTGTGATAAGACGAGATGGATCATCTGTTCGGATAGCACTGGGCCGGCTTAGTTAGCTAAGTATCTTATGTTTGCAGAAGATCAAGATCAAACGCAGATATATGCTGACCATGGATGTTGTCCGGGCTGCCGTGAACGATACACCAACAGACCTAGCCCTTTCCGTATTCCCGCTCGGAGTACATTGCTTGGGGAGTTTCCGCGAGCTGTATACACTTCGCGTGAATCGGATGATAGCCATTTCGCAACGTCATTTGCACCGAGTCCGACAGCAAGCATCGAACCGTCACTAGCAGTCTCTCGTACCGCTAAGCCGCGAGCAAAGGCTGCTATTATCGCCTCTAGGGCGCTAATAAGACCTGCCGCATATGCAGCGGCGACCTCGCCCGACGAGTGACCGATGCTAACAGATGGCCGTTCCCCATCCGAGGGAAGTATAAGCGAAACAAAGACGAGAAGAGAAGAGGACGGAGAGACATTACGAAGACGGAGGCCTGGCGTAACGACGTGCATTTTAACCCCCCTGCGATCCGCACAACGCAAAGGTTTCGGCGGCAAGATTTATACCGTAGCAACCGCGGTCTAGAGAGGTTCTACGCGAGCGCACATCGAGACCGTGCGCAACGTAGCATAGGACAAAGAAGGCCGCGTCTAAATCATCAGGACAAGGAGTATTCCACTTCCTGTTCACACGTCTGATTTCAAGCCCTCGCGATGATCCCCATCATCGTCCCACGTCGGAGATAATCCTGAGCTCACCTTGATTTTATTTTATCATTCATACCCAGGTGAAACCCTACATCGACCCATTTACTGGTGATGATCCTACGACGATGATAGCCCGTTATCTCCTCAGTTCGCTAGCTTTGCTCTCATCTTCGGGGGTTGTAGGGAGTCCTGAAGATGTAAAGCAGATTGCTATCATCGGTTAGTAGTTGGTTATGTTTATTTATATCCCGGGTAGTGAGCTTGCGTAGGATATATGGAAAATAGCGAGAAAGGAGATGACAAGGACGCCGCCAAGTTCGCCATCATTAGTATGAATGCCGTCAACATCCAATCCATACCGGACCCTGTAATCGGTATGCGGCACAGCTGGCGAGCTCCTGTGTGAGGTGACGCGTTTGGGTTGCGGGGGGGCGTTGTGGTTGCTGGCGATGTGAACGTCGTGTGTGAGGCGCGGAAGTGGCCGCCGCAGCAAGACTTCGACGAGAAGTTCTTCTCGGACGGAACCGTAGGCCTAGATTCCGGGAGAAAGAAGATCTTGACTGCAGAGCACTCGATATCAGGATCTCTGGTATGAGGGTACGTATAAACTCTGTTGTTGCGCGAAGAGGTCTATCTGCCTACGTCGGCTAGCCCAGCTATAACAGGCCTTGATTTGGGAAGGGCAGAGGAGTTCCGGCTTTGGCACAGTCGACAACAGGCCATGCGATCTTGACCTTTGGGGATAGATTTGTACACTCGGCGCCCGTTAGGACAACGTATCGGCGCGACGAAGGCAGTTGGAACCGAAACACCGCGGAATAAGGGACCCGGGATCGCTACGTTGGATCTAACGAGTACGGAGACGACGACCGCGAAGGCGCACCACTACATATAATACAGCTTGAGGTCTAACCCAGGAGGCTTTATTGGCACTCGTTCAAGTTACCAAGGGTTTTCCCTGTGAGGTTTTACCGGCGTAAGCACGAGGTATCCTAGGGAAGAGGTAGGCGATCGGGCTACGGCCACAAGCAGGACGGTAGCGTAGTGTACAAAGCGTGCGAAGCGCAGTAGTCCTAAGAGGAGTGGACACGGAGTTACGACCTAACGCGTCCATGAGGTTAGAATATAGCGGACGGCTAGCTACGTCTCTATGCCCTTCAGGAGGCCTGGTAGTCGCCGTAAATGCTTAAGCGGTTAGACTTCCTGCAAGACGTTAAACACTATCAATCAATCAATCAATCAATCAATCAACCAATCAACCTAGCTATGTACGTACACGCCCTTTGTTCTAGATGATCGTCATATTCGAAGGGAGGTATGCCGCTAAGGGAGGAGATGAGGATGAGGAGCTGGCAGGTTTCAGTCGGCCCATGGTGATGAGAGACGGTAAAGCTACGATCATGTCGACTTGATCATTACCTCTGGGTCGCTTGGTCGGTTGCTCGCTGATGCAGGGATCTAACCCTAGAGATAGGGGCCTCGGTGGCCACTGTCCTATCTGGACTGAGTTCGGTCTTGAGCTGGAACTACAGAGTGCTGTACTATCATCGAAAACCAGAGGTCCAGAGGTCCAGCAGAACAGACTAGGGCATATTATAAGTTCTGTGATACCTACCTATGAAAAGCGTGGGGGGAAGTAAAAAATTCCGAGGAAGTTTGGACGTCCCGGTAGACTATTCGACGAGTTTAATCCTCACTCGTACGTATGAAACAACATATGTTTGGACATGCATGAGTGGGTGGTTCCCTAAATATGGGCTTAGCTGTACGCCTTGCAAGATGCAGTTGAGATCTTTATATTAGCGGTATACTAACGTGAGTATTCTGATTAATTGTTCTATCATAATTGTATGGCTATGTGATGATACACTTGTTATGAATCTGCTGGGTGCCTCTCTTCCCACGAGGCTGCATACTTCTGGGTATATGCAACTCCCAGTTTATTCGATCCTGCTAGTATTACGTCGATTTGATTCGACGAACCAAGGGGTCCACGTAATCAAATAAGAGATTGGAACAATGACAGTGACATACCAATAGTAAATGTTCGGGTGAATGAACGCTTAGTTGAAATTGCCTGTTTAGTGTTGACACGCTGATGAACTCCCATCCCTCACCCACAAGGAACTCGAGATTACGAGGATACCATCAAATAATATTCAGCCATAAGCCGATCTCACACGTATTCAAAGGACTGGGACCGATATCCGAGAACACAGCCTGCATATCACTGCCTGTATTTATACGAGCACAAGACTTTTTACGAGGCTTCGGCTTCCGACCTACCCGTGTTGCCTGATCATCAGGAATAGCAACACAAAGCGAAGGTCGGCAACTAGGAGCGAGATAATTCAGACATAGCGACTGTGTAGATCTCCTGCTCTGGCCGGAGAGGGGAATAGTCCTTCATGGCCCCTTGATGTCCTAGAAGATTATTGCAATTTGAATATCCCTTCAAGCCCATGTTACGGCTGGCGACCTCCTTAACTCATTTCTCAGGCTATATAGCTTGGTGCCTCGTGCCAGCCTCATATGCCGTTACATTGGTCGGGCGTGTTAAGACACTTGTTTTGCAGAGCAAAGACATGTTTGTAACTAGGACTAGCTTACGTAGATGTTTTAAACCCCTCGATGGTCTTCCCTTCCGCTAGAGCTTGGCTTCTCAACGAGATGCCGACATTTGCGTGCTAGTCTCCGTTCCTCTCTTGGCATAAGCAAGAGGAAGTATTACCTGCAGCTAGATTCGCGACATTATATGGGAATCGGCTCCAGTTCGGGACATAGGTACTGATGGTTTTCAACACTACACGAGGACTGGCCATGATCCTATAAAAGGTCTTAAATAGCGCAGTCTTATAGCTTCCTTGCAAATGATGAAATCGGTCTCACGCACTATATCAGGGCATAGTAAGTGAATGGATATCAAGCCATGGCGGTGCGCTCTCTCCTCGTTCATTTAATCATGACGGTCGTTGAACCACTTAGATAGCCTACTCCTCTTCTTGGCAAAGAATAAGCACGCTGAATCAGCATACAGAAAAGGGCCAGTCTGCACAACTGGCTTTGTGTTTTGTCCCGGAGGCTGAACATGCGACCACGTACATAGGAAACCCTGGTACCGCTTATAACTGGGGGCTGAGAGATACACAGGTGGATCACCACAAAGCGGCTCATGGCTGACCCGACCTCCTGGAATAAACACAATCATGAAAAAGTTCTTGGGAGCCCGGGGTACCTAGCACAAGCGATAGATCTTACCTCGGTGGGAAGTCCTTGACTGGGTTATGTATATACCAAAAATGGCGGACGCGTACACTGTGTATTCGGATGAAGCGATCTTGTATCGGACATGAAACGATTGCGACTTGCTTATGAATTAGGTAGTGGAGTAAAGCGGCTAAGCTAACATGACAAGGCCATACGTACTACGGTACTACGTAGAGACTAGGTAGAGTTGATTGGATGGCGCGCGGGCGAGTTGCGCTTTAATCACCCAGCTGGGTAGGTAGTAACTCTGGCAGGTGGATTAGTCTGCCCTAAATTGATAACTCGATGGCCTATGATAGTTTGTATGAGCGGGAATTTTCTAAATCATGCTAGACCGAGATAATGGCTGCATTTCATTCTTCATGTGTTCTTATAAGTATTTAATTACCGATTGGCTACAATGGATGGACCGACGTGAAGGAGCACGTGAAGATCGTCTGCGGCTAATAGGAGACAAGATCCTATTACAAGATCCTATTGCTATGTGCCGTACACATATACTGCGCACGATGTGACTACCATTACTTATCAGATGATCCGTTCGAAACACCTGACATCTCACACCTCCCCAAAACATGCCAGATTACATTTTGAACCTTAAAATAGCGGGGAGAGTTTGCGAGTTATAGCGTTTTCGCCTCAACCTTGGCGACGAAAATGCTTGTGCGTCTCGTCTTGGCATGTTGTCAAAAGTGATAATTAGAGTGAGTCTTTCGTATGATAGAAGCTTTTCTATGATGTATATCTGCAGGCGGTCCCGAACTTGCATTGCCAAGGTGATAACTACCTGGGTAGTTATATCCGTATAGTATCCATGGCAATATATCCTGTTAGAGATCCTGTTTCGACCCGATTGGAATCTCATGACCATTTACAGTACGCTGTTGGCTTTGGTGTACAGCATAGTCGGTGAGAAGGGAACAGTTGAGAAAGGATCCGAAGTTTACTTATACATACCAGACGGGAAGATTGGCGGATTATGGACAAGCCACCTCATATGTTTCAACTTGCTGGCCTGAAAAGATGCCCAGCATCTATACTATACCTCGACTGAATAGGTAATAGGCTACGCTGAAATACAAAGATTTAATTTCTTTCATTCGGGTCCATAGAGAATTTGACCGAACTGGGATCAAGATGGGGATCTTCCTAGAGATGGGATTGGTCATAAACAATACCAATACGACTCGTGATGAGGATGTACACTGACGTGATCTCTGTTATGACTGTCTTGAATGGTTTTCCGCATCCCACGTCGAGGGTCGGAATGTTGAGGATGTGGCAATATAGTTTACCACCTACCAACAGAGGATATTCGGATGTTCGCCGGGGTCTCGTTTAAGTACGAACCGAGGTGATCTGCGAGAAGGACTACTAAGCATGGTTGCTAGAAGACAGAACGGTTTAGCAGCATTGTTTCCGTAGGAGCTAAGAGGGGGAATAGGGGTTTCTTTTGGAGCTGACTTGCAACAAGTCAATGCAAGCCAAGATATGCCAAGAAGACCCCAAGACCCAGGAGACTCTTGGCAGATTGGCCGTGATAACCGAAACAGATGATGGCCAAATGCTACCTTTGGAAACACTCCTCGTTGTGCTGGACGGGATGGGAAGAATTATTTATAGAATTGTGTTTACCCGTGCAGAACAAACCTCAATATGTTGCAATGGATGAGACTATAGAGGCGTTGCGCATCGAGGCGTTATATAGTCAATGTACTGGTAATTAATTGAGAGACAATTTTGTGATATGGGCTATACACTACGCTATACTATAGGCCTGGACAGACCAATGGAAATGTGGGAGGATTGCTAACCTGGTACCAGATTAGCAGGTGATTGGACAGCGGGGTATAAGTCTAAGCAAGTGTATCTGAGTCAAGTTAAGTTATCACATCCACTGTACGCAGGTAGTAACTCATGTAATTACCACATTGCACATTGCAGCAATGGCGTTCTACATCGCAATGCGTCTTCCGTTGAAGGTACTAATCTTGTCTTGGACTGCAACCACTGCATGGTATGCTGTCTATAGCCGTGCGGCTGCATTTGCTTTGTGAAAAGAATGAAAAGACATTGTCATGGTGTAGCATACAAAAACTACCTACCTCAACTACCTAGTTAAGTATAAAACAGAGATTGATAGCGTACAAGTAGATCCCAAGATTTGGGAAGGCTGCAAAACGGCCAAGAACCTTACTGGTGGACATACTGTACGGGTGGATAATGATAGTGGGACTCTGGGGCTACCTATACTGTAAGTTACTGTAGGTACTCGAGGGTATTGGTATTGCAATTTAGGGTAGCGCTATACTCGCGTGCTGTTTTAGCCTCTTCTGGAATAATTAACGAGCTGCAACCTGGGCAGTTGGACCTGGGGTTCCTGGCTTGCTGCGAACAGCATGTGAATTGATTGGTGCGCAGTAGCCTACACCCCTGCTCACGCCCCGCCAAGTGAACGCGGCCCAGCACCTACTTACGTAGCACACTTACTGACGCCAGCAAAAACCTGCCGAGACTCTGTTCTGCAAATGGAAGTCGACGTTGCGTGGACCCCCTTTCCCACCACTTACACCCGCCTACTCCATGCGCGAACGCCATTAGTTATGCCTTGCGATAATCGCCCAGTCGGCCTGTACCTCTAATAACTAACTGATGGTAACTAGTAGTGTAGTGCCGCCGTCGTCGACTTGACGGTACCAGTACCATTCTTATCCAGCCCCGAGACCTTCTTCTTCTTCACCGTCCGCCTCAACCCCCCTCCAAGCGAACGTCTTGGCTCCTCTTTTCTTCCCGTCACCCCGTCCGTCCACCTGGCCCGGTCTGTCCTACCTTAAGGGATTTCCTCTCGCTTCAAGAGATCGTCCCTGCTTCTTCTTCTTCTTCCTCTGCTTCCTGTCGTTCTCTCTGTCCTCCTCTCTCTTCTCCTTCTGTCCCTACAGAGCCGTCTGTTCCGACGGATAGATACGTCGGCCGTTTGATTTGCGACGATCCCTCTTATCTCATCACCGCACTGCCTTGGAAAAGCGGCCTTGGATCCATTCTTGTCACTTTATTTATCAACGCATTTATACTTTTGTCTATGTTTCTCGCGCATCCCAGGTGCCCTGTTTCCGCCCTTTTGCCCGCCACGGCCTGTCGCTCTCTCAACGCAGATAACTGAACGAACCCGCTGCTTGCGGTACCTATAATATACATACGCGCCCTGATCCAGCCAGCTCGATCTCGGCCTACCTTTGCCGGTTCCCGTACTTTGTGTACCTGTGCAACCTCCGTCCCCCAACACGAAACCACCGTACGTAAAATTGCGACTGGATATTCGAGTTGTCTGTTGGACGAACCTGCGAGCAACGTCGCCAGCTATCAAAGAAATTTCGTCTCGACAGTGTCTGTAGGGAAGAGACTGCTTATATCGATCCGTCCATATTTACAAGGCATGCTATAACGTCGGTACCAAAGTAATTGGAGGCATTTTCGAATTGTATGACAAGATGCCTATCGGCAAAGAGGGGAACGTCAAATGGGTCGATGTAAGTGGATATTGTTTCAGCCACCGATCGAAGGGGCGTTTCTTGGATGGAAGTGCCTTAAGGAATTTCTAGAATGGCATTCACTACGCCAACGCTGCGTGGCGTGCTTACGATCTCGTTGAGTTGCAAAGTTCTAAGGCGCAAGTCACGCCAAAGTCAGCACCCGGATGAGCACACGTCTACCGACATCACACACCATATGGCCGGCCAGGTCGTCGTCCCAGGAATAGCCATTGCTCGTTCTTCCATTAGCAGCCAACTAATTATTCGTTCGGTGTGCTCGATAACTAACCAGCTACTTGTTTACAGGGCCTTAGAGGTCTCGCCTCATCATTAGTCGTCCTGACTCACATTGCACGAGCTTTCGATGGGGATCTCTTTCTTCCCGCCTCAGCCGCTGATGCGGCGCCTCGCGTGCTTCAGTGGCCCTTTCTCCGAATCCTCGTCCAAGGTCGTATCGGTGTGACAATATTCTCTTTCGTTACAGGCTATGTGTGTGCTCTGAAGCCTATCAAGCTCTACCGCCAAAACAACCAAGATGCCGCTTTCAACGCCGTCGCCAAGTCCGCCCTCCGCCGTGTTCCTCGATTGATCATTCCCTGCTCGCTCGCTACCGTCATCATCTGGGTTATGGCGCAACTGGGATTTTTCTTGGTGGGAAAGTCAAGTGATTGCTGGTGGTGCGGTAAGACTGCGCCTGACCGCATGAGCAACTTTTTCTCCTCGATCAACCACCTGATTTTCAACATTATTAACACTTGGACGCACGGTGCCAACGCATATGATGGCAACCAATGGACTCTCCTCCCGTTGTTAAGGGGAAGTATGCAGGTTTATACCTTTATCGTCGCAACGGCCTATTTGCAGCCACGGTATAGAATGATTGCCAGCTTGATCGTGTACTTCTACTTTTACATTGGCGGCGATTGTAAGTTTCATCCATCCCACCATCTGATTTGAGACCGACTCAGTAACGGAGTATTCGCTGACTATATCTAGCTGCTTTCGGTATGCAATTCTTCTGGGGTGTCTTCCTATGCGATGTACAGAACCATCCTTCAGCAAACGAATTCTTGGTCAAACGGCCGAGAATCTCTCGCGTGCTAGCTATCGTCTTCCTGACCCTCGGTCTCTACGTTGCCTCATACCCCGAAGGACACCCCGAATGGGCCACCTGGTCGCGTTGGCAGTACAATGTCTTGGTCCACATTGTTCCCAAAGGCGGTGAAATCCCTCGGTTTGGATCGGGTATTGGATTGCAACTCATCACTCTTGGGTTGCATTTTATGCCTAGTATGCGGGACTTCTTGTCATCCAAGTACCTCCTGTGGCTTGGCAAGCAATCGTTCGCCGTCTACCTGCTTCATGGTCCTCTTCTTCGTAGCGTTCTGTGCTGGATGGTCTACGGAATCTACGTACCCCCGGATATCACGAATGAAAACGGAGAGGTTTTGCATGGCAAGCTAATATTCCCTGGGGCGCTGAGGCTATTGATCGCTTTACCGTTCTGGATTCCGCTGAACTACGGCGCGGCCATGCTTTGGACTGGCTATGTCGACCCCTGGTGCGCAAACCTCACGGAAAGGATCGTCAAATATATCATGCTTGCCCGTGACGAGAAAGGAGTGCTCTTGCCACAGTAAGGAAAATGCAAGACGGACTCGTGGTGGAACTCTAGATGGGGCTCTTAACCCTATCTCAAACAGTCCTGGATATCTAACTCACCTACTCATCTGTTTCTACCGATTCAAGTAACACTACATAAGTGGGGGTCGCTGCATCCAGATGGGAAGGCTTGTACAAAACACATCGGCCATCCGATTCTTGTCGATACAATTACTTGGACTTTACGAAGCGGGCGTTTTCTGGTTTGGACTACGTAACGGCCGATTCATGGGTATTCGCATTGGGGAAAGCAGCATGATACGGTATGCATGTACGGCCTAATATATACTAGTGCTCCGATCCGGCTCCGGTGACAACAGGTTGGGCTAAAATGGCGAGAATTGCATGAGGGCGGAGGACTTAAAGTCTATACACCCACAGTCATCTGCTCATAGAACGCGGCAAGAGCAAATGGAGCTGCAAAAAAGGCTAGATGATAGAAGTTGGTAATTGCACTTCAATACATTAACGGAAGTGCAGCAATCATATAATGTACAAAGATTTTTTTTTCAAAGTGCCCAGAATTGTAATGTGCACTTATGACAGTATGTCACTTACGGTACATTCTTGTAGGTGGGAGTAGCACCACAAAAGTTGAGGCTCTGCACAAAGATTCAAGCCAAATGGAGAGTTCGGGAAAGGGAAAAGGCTGTGGGATGAAAGATCTTGCTTTATTTAGAAGCTTGTGCCTCAGCCACTTTGCTCCGGCCCGCTCCTATTGACATCATTACCTTCCCATTGACCTTTAATTATATCTGGCCTTACCATAAAACCCTTGGTTTGTTACGCAACGAACTGTTGGAACATGATCTGCGCTGATCGATGCACATCATATTCTGGTATAACACATTGTTGGTATAGTATTTGTCTGACGTGACTAGAGGCTGTGAGCCTTCCCAGGACGAATATTGAATGAGATCGTCGTAAATAGGATTGTGGGATGCTCCTAACAACAGCCTTCGACAATATCGAATAAGCACTCCGTCTCTGTGGTTTTCAAACTGACGTCAACAGCTTCACTGTATTTCGTGGCGACCTCGATAACGATTGTTCGAATGGCGAGCATATATAACCGTCGGCATGGCTTCGCAATAGTAGGCCATTAGGTCTTTAGCACTATTTAGTATTCCTTCTAGTATCTGATTTAAGTGGGCACATATTCGAGTTCAGTATCAACATGAAGAACTTCTTTGCTCCGATCCTGCTTGGGCTCTGCCTGTCGGGCGTCTTAGCTGACCTACCCTATCACGATTTTGAAGGTGAGTGCATATCTATTCTCTCAAGGCCTGAAGTCAATCAGGAGCTAACGGATATCTGGCAGGGCGAGATGTAAATATTGACGCGCTACCGCCATCTCAGAGCACGCATCACTACCCAATGGGCGTAGAAACAGGAAGCCATCATCATAATCATCCCCATCACCATCACAGCCCAACGGGCTCAGACCCACCTGAACAGACACGACACCATAAATACGAACTTCAACAGGAGCACCCATCCCACCACAATCCGTATCCCACCTCGTATCCAACGGGTGGATATCCGTCGCATCATCATCCCCCTCCCCCTCATCACTCGGGAGGTCACCTGGAGACACCGCCTTATCCAACAAAAACTGAGCCTTACCCCGAGAAATTCGCGAAGGATGAGCATGCATGCACGATGAAGACGGTGACAAGGATAGGCAGTTCGACTAGCGATCTCCCCTACGGGACGGGCAATCCTTATCCTTATTCTTATCCTTCTCCCCGCAAAGTGTAAAAGAACGACAAGCAAAGATAGGCGGTGCTGGCCTGCGGTTCCGCTGAGGAAGGAAATAACAGTGAACAGGAGTTGGGCCGAGGGAGAGGAGGGGTTTAGAGGTGCAGCTTATTGTTTTATATGTTATATGTATATTATATGTATATTATATGTATGTTATGTGTATGTTATATATATGTTAAGCTATTACAATGAGAAAATCTCATTAGTTGCCGCTGCAGGTCTGTGATATAGCAATGATGTGTAAAATCATTGCTAAGCTAAAACTGCTTCATCTACCAAGTGTGGTATTTATTCAATACTTATTCAACGCCTCAAGGCTCGTTATGCTCATTGAATAAAGCTTACGTTAAGATGGTGCTCTATGAGTTTGCAGTGCGACGTCGAGATGAGGCAGAAACCGATAAGGAGATTGGCGCAAGACCGTCAATGAACTGAGACACATGCGCTTCATATAGATAACAGGATAACACGATATGAGAGAGTGGCATCGCTTATAAGCGCGCCCGCTCCTGCAGTATCGTGTTATCGCGCAATAAATCAAAACTCAAAAGCCAAGATCTTCCCCATGATAGCCGCATTGCCGAGCCCATCTGTGAAGCGCGGCGAACTCAATCTCATTGGTACGGCTCATTTCACACATACAACGCACATCCCGGTATATGGCCATTTAACCTTCGTCGTTCTAGATACTCCCCTTCCACACCTGTAGAGTAAATAAATTGGATATCCACGGGTTAAAGTGCCCGGCAATTCATTGACGACTGCACTAGTAGGCCGAGAGGAAGGCGATTGAGGTCAAGATTGGGTCGGTTGGCGGTGGTCCAATCGAGGCAGCGAATAGTCGGCTTGGTTCACGAATAATACGACAATGGACACAATGGCCGGGCTCATTATCCAGGAACCGAGATTTCTCACTATACCAGCATATGGAGATATGCGGTAAAGGCTTTGGGAGGGGACATAAGATCACTCAACTCCTCATAACCCATTTTGCTGTCTCTTCCTTTTTGGTCCGCTCACCGTGAGAATAGTCGCCCCTATCGTCCTATGAACGAATAGAATAGTCATAAAAGAGCTAGGATCGTCAATAGCAAGATGCATTGGAAGTCAATGACCGCGCTCGCCTTGGCGGCGCGAACAACCGCTCTCCTGCGATTTTCGTGCACTCAGCTAACAATAGACCGAGTTGATCCTTGTGAGTAGCACCCAGCACCCATCACCCGTATCCATCCTCTCTTACTGTCATATTCTTTTGACGCCCATGATGCATACTATAGGGGCTTAGGGACAATCGCTGACGCGACATCCAGTGGTCAATCCGGGCCTTATGCCGAGCCCTCATCTCCATCAGATCATCGGCGGTGTGAGTTCTTCGACACAGTTTCCTAATGAAAGGTCAATATGCTCATGGTTGACAGAACTCCTTCAACGTGACGATGGACCCAGCTAAGGACATGCCGGCCGAGTCAGATTGTACAACCTGTCAGTTCCTCGAAGATTCGTCAAATTACTGGACCGCCGTTCTCTTCTTCCGGGCTAGGAACGGCACATACAAACGGGTGCCAATCGTTCCAAACGTCGGCTTTGAAGGGGCCGAGGGCGGTATGACAGTCTATTATATGCAGAACGGCCTGGCGGACTATCAGCAGACCTCTAAGGTCACAGCCTTCAAACCCGGATTCCGAATGATCATCGGCGATCCGTTGACACATACTGCGGCCGACGCCAATCGTTTCAGACAAGTCACGTATACCTGCTTGCAAGTAAGTTCGCTGGAGTCTTTCATTCCCCCTTTTGAAATGTCTCAAAGGTATAAATCGCCTCAACGAGCATATTCCGCCTCTTGAAACATCTGCAAGCTCCTAAACCCGAGGTGATTCCCGCCATACATGGACGTTAACTCCAATATTGTGCATAGGATCCGGGTACGAGGTTCCCTGAGACAAAGAATTTACCTGCTAAGCCATGTCCTGCTGGTAGTAAGTAGTTCCCGGCTATCTCTTCCTTCTCGTAATAGATTCATGTTCTCGAAGTCTTCGACAATTATCACGCACTCATAGATCGCGCTCAAAATGATGATAACTGACTCTGAGTATCGTAGTCATGGCAAACGTTCGATTCCCAACGTAAGTGCGGTCGAGAAACCGGAGATAGAGTGATCACCAAGCTGATAGGTAGTTAGATGCTGGGATGGCAAGAATCTCGATACTGCGAATCATATGGACCATATGACCTACCCAGCGAATGGCACATTCGACTCCAGAGGGCCGTGTCCCGAATCCCACCCGGTCCCCGTGCCACAGCTATTGTACGAGACGGTCTGGGACACGCGTCAGTTCAATAACCCTGAAGATTGGCCCGAAGACGGCTCGCAGCCATTCGTGTGGTCGTTTGGCGATCAAACAGGTTAGCTTTTCGATTCATAGTTGATCCACGCTTGACCACCCAACCCAACCCACCACACCACCGACCCCAATACATTGAGCATCCATCCCTGGTTACTAATCTGTATTTCCGACGGAAATTAGGGTACGGAAGCCATGGAGACTACTTATTCGGATGGCTAGGCGATGCGCTGCAAAGGACGATGGACACGCCTTGTTATGTTAACTGCCCGACGCTCACGACGCAGCCGGTGGCCGATCAGAACAAGTGCAAGCTCGCGCAATCTTTCAAGGAGGACATCGATAGTTGTAAGTGCGAATACTCGGGATCTCTTTCGTATCGTACTCGTATTCGTCAATGCTGATATTTTCATTTTCCATCATAGGGCTTCCCGAGCTTCCAGGCAAACCGGTAGTGAGGCGATGAGCATATAATCACTCACTCATGATTCACACAACCATTCTTTCATGTAAGGTAATATGGTAATATGTAACGCAATACTTTGTCACACAAAGTCCAAATTAAGCCCATCATCTTCACAAAGCCGCGGATTCTCCGTTATATGGTAACGTGGCTATTTGAGATGGGATACTGCGGATATACTTAAATGCGAATTATTTCCCTCTTTTGTCCCTAGTAGTGCGACGCTTAAACGCTATAAATTGAACAGTACTCGGCCCTATGCTGATTCGTATCGTCTCCACCAATCAATGGACAGGTATCGGATGCTTACACTAGACTTCTAACGGGTTTTCGGTTGGGATTCTAAACGCTTGGATCTCGGTTACAACTGCCTCGCTTGCAGGGATGTTTCGGTAGACTGGACATCTTTGCTTGTATTGTATTTGAGCACTTCATCCCGTCCTTTGTCCTTTACTGGATTGTCTCGGTTTCCTTCATGACGCTTGACCCTGTGTTCAACTAGACAAGATGGGATCCAACGGGGCAGTAGTCCTCCGCGCCGTCGGGGCCGTTGCAGTATTTCTTCTCGCCCGATTCCTGTACGAGGGTTATATACGACGGTCGCGGGTGAGGGCGTTGAAGGCACAGGGGATTGTGAGTGACCGCTTGCGACACTACGTAACAAGGTCGCAAAACTGACCACCATGACAGCCCATCCTGCCTCACTCGGTGCTGTTCGGCCACTTGCCTGTTCTTGGGGACTGGAGAGCCGACAACCCCGCAGACGCCAACTTTTACACATTTCACACATGGCTTATTAAGAACTGTAGGAAGTATTTCCCGGACCTCGACTTTCCGCCACCTGTAGTGTATCTGGACATCTGGCCCGTCGAGAGTCCGTTGGCAATAGTCTTCGACCCTGTTGCTGCGTCCCAGTTCGCACAAACACCTAGTTTGCCCAAGTCGATCCTTACGAAGGGCTTTCTCGATCCACTCACATCTGGGCTTGACATCGTGACCAACGAAGGGCAAGAATGGAAGACTTGGCGGTCAAGATTCAACCCTGGTTTCAGCCAGCGGAACTTGATCGCAATGCTCCCGGAACTCATCGAGGAAGTCTCTATCTTTGTATCAGAACTCGAAAACTCGGCTGGTAGCGGCGGCAAGTGGGGTTCTCTTCTCCGACTCGAAGAGAAGACCACGAATCTCACATTCGATATCATCTGTAGAGCAGCGCTGTGAGTTGTTATTGGATTTTCAAAACGAGTTCTTACGGTACCTGTATGACTTCCGTAAGACATTCTAATTATTTACAGTGGCATGCGCCTCAATGAGCAACGACGATCCGAGCCCAGCCCGCTGAAAACCGCTCTGTTGGACCAGATTCGAGTGATGAACGAGGGTGCCAATGTCGCTCGAGCCATACCTCTCGGCCGTATGCCTTGGCACAATGCAAGTGCGCGACGTAATAATAGGACAATATCGGACTTTCTAATGCCTCAAATACAAAGACAACTTAAGGCAGATTCGAATGACTCTCAGGTCAAGACAATCCTGGATCTAGCTCTCAAATACGTCGATAAAGACGACCCGAACGCATCAAAAGACAAGCCCAACGCGGAATACATCGAGAGACTTCTTGCCAATCTGAAGGCTTTTGTTTTCGCAGGGCATGACACGACGGCGGCGACGATATGCTTCATGTTCAAGCGATTGCAAGACAACCCGGAGTGCTTGGCCAAGCTCCGCGCAGAGCACGACGCCGTGCTGGGGCCGGATAGCAAGGTCGTCGATACTCTGAGCCGATCTCCTCACCTATTGTACTCGCTTCCCTACACTCTAGGCGTGATCAAGGAGACACTGCGGCTCCATCCCCTGGCAGCTACCATACGGCAGGCGCCCCCCGGATTCTCCTTGACCGGGCCGGATCCGTCGGTTCGCTACCCCATGGACGGCTTTGGGCTGTGGCTCAGTGCTCCCGGTGTATCCCTGAATCCCGCCTACTGGAAATCCCCCAACGAGTTTATCCCCGACCGATGGACGGCACCCGAGGGCGACGAGCTGCACCCGGTGAATAACAGCGCGTGGGCGCCGTTCTCCATAGGCCCGAGGAACTGCATCGGAATGGAGCTCGCGCTGATCGAGCTCCGGATCGTCTCCGTTCTCGTTGCCCGACGATTCGACATCGAGGAGGCCTGGGACAAGTGGGATAACCTACAGTAAGTAATCCTTTCCCTCGTCGCTCACGGGGTTACTCTCGGTAGATTATATGCTAATCTTTGTTACGTACCCATAGAGACTCGAAGGCTGACTCGAAAGGTAATATCAATGGAGAGCGTCTCTACTGGGTAGGAAATGGCATCGTTCATCCCAAATGTGGTATGCCGGTGCATGTGAGGCTGCGGGAATAGTCGCCGGCGGTATGACTTACTTAAAATGCTTTCGATTTAGGTCACTGGACTAGACCAGGATAGACTATTATAGATACCGTAGATTCCACAGGTTACATACTTAGATATAGATGTGTCACCTCGATGCGATCAGGAATAGTGAACCGATCTCAGCTCCGCAGGATCCGATCGTATTGTCAACGTGAAAAGGATTCATTGTCTAATATCGTGACAACGTTAAATAACACCTCTCCGAGACCGGTTTCAAACCAGTGATAGGAGGACCCCCAATTTCCCCCATAGTTTTAAGGACGTTGCTAAAGATGGAAACACGGCCACCTTGCTCTCTCGTCCATAGCTAGTCCATAAGCTCCCACGTGTCATGATCCATCTCTTTTAGAGGTCAGAACTGGGATTCACGACACAGATACACCGAGGCATTTCACCTTTTAGGAATGCTGACCTCACGATGAGCATACCCGGTATACTGCCGCGCGCCTCGTCAGCCATCTCATCTTCAAATCCCACGCCTCCCGCAAACGCGGCGATCACGGCAAGCTGCACCACCCAGGTCTAGCGTAGTGCACAGTAGTAATGGACAAGGTGAGCAGTTTCCACGCCACGAGTCCGGTATTCCCACGCCGCATCCAATCGGCAAAATTTCCCGATACGTTGAAAGATTCGAGTGAATAACGTGACAGCGTGCCGATGCACAACAGATACTAGTTATTAGCGTACTGCTTGCGCTGCAGGTGACTAGGCGGTAAGCAGGCTTCGCGCCCGCTTTCAAAAAGTAAGGTACCGTGGTCTCGGACTAGGTTGCCGATGTGTCAAATGAGCATCGTGTAGAGCTTGCACGATGGCCCCCAGCTAATTTCGAGACTTGTCCACCCGGGCGGTGTCCCGGGCTCCCCTTTATGGAGTTAGTCCCGTTCTCCTCTGCCCACTTGCCAAGCATCGTGAACGCGGAGTCCGGAGTAGTAATAATTTCAGAATGGAGAGTTTTCTACTTCTGTGTTAACTTCGGGAATCCCACCGACTGGTGCACAACAGTGCTATCATATACACTACATGCTAATGAGCGGTGAAACAAAATTATGCCTGACCTACCTACTAGCCTTGACCTTGTCTGCTTCATTGAAATACCAGTTTCAACTATTTAGATCAATCTCCGAATTATCAGCGACGACTAACCATAGTATATCCTGGCGTGTATGATTAGAAAATGTGGACAAAGGACAGCCTGAAGATAACGCTTGGCGGCGCACTATTGTTTGCGGCTCGCCAGCGCAGGACCACGGCTGCACTGGGACCCAATTTAAGGAGCTTGAGGGGCGTGGGGTGGTGGGGCTGTTTTGGGTCTGGGCGTGGGATAGGTACAGTACAATTACAGCAGTAATCGCCAACCTCTCAACTGCCACCTTCGTGTGGTCGCGAAATGGTGCTAATGATCTACTTAGTATTAAAGAAATTTGAGAAATTTCGATGCATGCTAACTACTGATAAAGCTATCAGGTCAGGTGGCCAGCCAGGGCCTCACCTCATTTCGATTTTTCCTCATTCTTACTATCATTTTACCCATTTATCTATTCGGACTTACGAGATTTCTTTCCCCTCATTCGGCGCATTACGAATACACTTTATCTGCGGTATAAGCATCTATTTCGGGGTATAGCTTATCTCAGCCAAGAGATGGGCGAGTTACATATCCAAGTATTGTACAGTACTTGAAGGCTGCTTTGCTCATGCTGACTCGTGTAAACCAACGTAGAAGAACAATGACTATATTATAATAATAGGTATATTAAGAAGAACAAGTCAACAATGATGTGTATAAAATCTTCACCGTCTCGGTCTTGCAGGACTTAGACCAGACTATAGCTGCGCATTGATGGGCCTCGGTCCTCTTTATCTCCATCGCGCTCTGATCGCGCCTCAAGTTTTGCGAACGCTTGGTCGGAGATTTCCACAATATGTCTCCACCGTAATAGGTACAGGAAAGATTCAAGCAAGCCAAGCCTATCATTTTCCATGCGAGGAGGCAATCTCGCAGCTGCGTGGCCAACTCTGGCCACTGCAGTGGAAACGTGGGTGGAACGCTGTGGAAACGTTGTGGAATCCGATAGCTTGGCGCAGTAGACCATTGCTTTAGTGAGCAAAGCCCCTAAATTTGTCAAAGCCGTTTGCTTCAGAGCAGGCTCTTCACCAACGTGTGACCTGGCTGCCCCTTGTCAGCCCTGTCTCAAAAGTCATGGGCTGCATGGGCTGTCATGGGGGTCCGATGCTCGGTGCGCTGTGCAGCCCTTGAACAAAACTGCGCATCAACCCACCACAGATTATCAATATCGATAGACGATCATGTAAACCCTCTTTAACACCCCTCTTTCGTTAATCATTGATATAGACATAGATATAGACATATTTCTCTCGGTAAATCTCCTAAAGCTTAGACATAGATTTACCTCACAGTCGCTACACTTCCATTTCCATTGTTCCCATCCAGTATTTTTTTCCTACGTCGCAAAAGTTATATCTACCCCGAGCAAGCATATAATATGCGCGGCGCGGCTCTTCCGCAATCATTGACCGCGCTGAAGCCCTTGGCTACACTCTCCAGAACTGGCCTATCTCAGTCCAGACAAGCACTGAACCCCGTTATACACAGCAAAGGCGCTCGCCATGCTAGTACCGTCGAGCATTCGTCCGTACTACCTCCAGAATTGATAGAACCGGGCGTTATATTGAGGGGCTACTCTGGAAAGGAGTATACGATCCAAAATGTGCTCCAGGACAGACAGAACCGCCAGGTATATCTGGCCAGGTAAGCTTGCATACCACAAATCACAATTTTCGACGGCGCGACTAATAATATGTACTAGGGCGGATGAGAAGATGTTTGTATTGAAGAGTCTCTTCGAGAAGGATTACAACTACTCATTGCCCCTCCAGCTGAGATTCAATCAATCTCCGTATTTGAGGGCGCTGAGAGACACTGTCCCTGAGCAGAAAATGTTTGTCAATGAATATCTGACAGACCATCTCCTCAACTTCGCATTCAAGGATATTCCTTTGGCGACACAAAAGCGCATTCTTCGAGACACTTTGCGAGGCCTGGCTACCCTACATTCTCAGAACATCGCCCATCTCGGTAAGCCGTTCTCTAAGTTCCGTTCCCCCAAGAAGCCGGACTAACCTCAGACCTGCAGACGTTAAAGCCAATAACATTATGGTCGACTACCGGGAGACGCCGGAGGGCATCGCCGTGGACCGAGTTCAATTGTCGGACCTGGAGGACTCTACCCACATACCACCAGGACAGGCCCTCAGCGGCCTCCAAGTCGGTAACCAGCTATGGCGAAGTCCCGAGGCGCACGTTCAGGGCGCAGTAGGCAAGCCATCGGATATTTTCTCCATGGCGATAGTCGTACGTCACTTCGTAACAAACTCATTTATACCTGGTAAAACTAACGTACGATACAGTTCATCTTCCTTCGCCTACGTAGTGTCATATTCCTCGCCGGCAGCGACAGCAATATTGACCCGACGACCGATATTCTGACGCGCCAGATTTCCTACTTCGCAAACTGGGATGACTTCGATGGATTCTTGAAGTATCTCGGTCGGCAACACCCCTGGGCGTCCGACTTCCGCCGGATAGCAGACTCGTTTGGCGAGAAGAACCCGCGACGTCCATTCGCTCTCTGGAAGAGCGACCTCCTGGATGCCGACTTTAAGGATCTTATTGGCAAGATGACGAATTTTGATCCGCGCAAGAGGATCACGGCCGAGGAGGCATTAGAGCACCCTTGGTTTGCGGACGCGGCCGACGAGTAAACCAATGAAAATCCAAACAAAACGAAAACATCACGATCGATCACCTAATTTTGCCTTTTTATTTTTGTAGGCTTTGCCTTACCCTTCAGGGAGCGTGGGCGTAATCAAAATGGGAAATCATAGACTTGGGTACAACGGAAAGACCAGAAAGATCTTTAGACAAAAAGAGAAGGCATGGAGCCTGACAGGCCTGGTTAACAACAGATCAGACCGAACCGGATTGGGATTGATAGACATAGACATTAGACGCATAGACGCATGCTATGCATGTTTAATTCTAATCGCTGCAAGAAAACGCCCTTGGGCGGCATCTATTTACTCGCATCAAGCCAACCGCTACTCGTGATTACGATATGCGAATTACAATATCACCAAAGTGGTCTGCACGATAATAACTTGCGAGTGTTGACCAGATGCTCCCATGTCTAGAGTTTCGAAGGAGTAGAATGAACATACGTATCGATCCTTACGACGCCAATTCCTCCTATTCGTCATCATCCACGACAGCCAACATCTCTGCGCTTGTAGACAAAACGCTCCAGATACATGCCCAGCTTACTCCGAATCCAACGCTCTGCGGTAGATCCGGTCCAAACCTCAATTGCCACCATTTCCCAGAAGCGTCCCACTATCGCATCACACGACGTCATAGCCAATCGTAGAAGGAGCGGCACATAACCCACTTGTTTTTTGTTGTTGTTTTTTCGAAAACGGGCCTGAAACGGGTACAAAATTCCTCTCCATCTCGCCACTATCGCAAACATTTCGGTCGAAGAAAATTAATTTAGTCGCCGGAAGATCCGACAGACTGCTCGACATTGGGCCCTCGTGCATAACACCATGGCCACTACGTAATAGTCTCCACGGACACTACATTTTCGCATCTCGCCGGATCTTGCTGGATCTCGTGTTCATGGCATAGGACGAGGAAGACGAAAAGAATAAAAAGATCAACATATGCATTAGCCGTGAATCGAACACGGGGCCCATCGATGGCAACGATGGATTTTACCACTAAACCACTAATGCTATTTCGGATTGTTGAAATTCGACGGTTAAAGGGGTATCATAAAACTCCACTTAGCCTTACTTTACCACTAAACCACTGATGGGTTCTCATTGGTGGGTAGAATGGGGAAGAATTGCCTCATAATCCTTCTGCTCGGTATCATAGCTACGACCACTGGGCAATATTGGAAGTCTAGCTTAGGCGACGTTGACTGTGAAAACCTATACCTTTGGCGTATCCATGTTATATAAAATAGGAAATAGCGTCATGAGGCTCCGCAATGTAACAGGACGCCGATAGCTTTGATCGATGATAAGCAATAACGTCAATGGCAATTGTAGCAGTGACGTTCAATATGGAGCAGTCCCCAGTCGTTCCACATTAGATAACGTATTCTAGGGCCGATTTGAAAATCATCACATCTGAGATCAAGAGGGTCGAGTGACGTAGATAGCTCATGACGGTAGGCAAAACCTTAGCGAAAGAAAAAAATAATTTTGTCTCCCGCTTCTTGAGAGTGCTCCGATCTCCCCCTCCGAACGCGGCAAGGTCTGATCTAGTCTTTCGGGGATGTCATAGTTTAAGAAAGGGTTTGAGATTTTACGACTAGCAAGTTGCTACTACGTAGTTGAGTGATAGTCGCAATCCCCTCTGTCGTAGAGCCTCCACTGATGTAGAGGTGCCAAGCCACATATCCGGTAGTGTAGGTGAAACGCTTCGTCCATCTAGGTCAGACGTCGGATAACCCAGTGCGCCGATGGATGGCGATATCACGCTGGTGTTTTTCTGAGCTCTACATAGCTGGCTCCCTACGTCTTCGCACATATCGAGCAGGCAATCAGCCCTTCATCAAAGACAGGTCTGTAAGATTTCCAATCAAGTATGATATTATGTTATCTAGAATATAGTGCTACATTGACCGTGTACTCGTGATATCCATACATCTAACCAGCGTGTACATAGCCGGAGACTCTCGTCCAACGTTCATCATCTCGTCTCCACGCTGTGATATTGCATCTACCGAGCTCATTAACAACTTCCAACTCTATGTCGTAGAGCATATCCTCCTCCCTGACGAACACCCCAGGTTCCCCTCTTTCTAAGTTTGCCTTCTCCTCCATATCCACGACCCATCTCGCCACACGGGCCAATAGTTGCGTATCGTACGAGAATGCTCCGTCAACCTTCTCGAGAAGCTCAATAGCTCTCCTTCTGATTACTCCATCCTTGCACTTACACGCCGCGTAAAAAAGCGGCTGTGTGACTGCTATGTCCAGATAATGGCCGGGCGTTGGCTTGCTTGTGATTATATGACTCCTTTCCTCCGCCCTTAAGATATCCGCCGACAGTTCGACGATTGACAAAAATTGAGAGGTATGGATTTTGTGCTCCGGCTCGCTTGAGAGGTGGAGCTTAGCGATTTGATGGTGAATGAGGAGAATTTGGGTGCAGGTCGTGGTTTCTGCATCCACGGCGCTGCGTTCTTTGAGGGCTGAAAAATGAGTATGCCATAAGTCCAGGCGGCGTGACAGCATTGTTATTTCTCTTGCTAAATGGTTTGTATGGAGTCGAGATGAGCCCTTAGCATCAACAACCCTTCTTCGATATATAGAATGGATGGCACCATTAATAGAATTTAGCGAGTCTCGTGCCTCGGTAACAGTTTTGAAACCTGATACAGACGGCAAAGCTTGGATTGGTGTAGTAATACGATGAATCACCGATGAGAAAGATTGATAATTGAGGAGAGGATGGGAGGACAGGCAGTGGAAAAGGCGATAAAGATCCGGCGGTGTCTGAGATTCTTCGGTAGCGATGCTTTCGGGGCTTTCTAATATTGATAATGCACTATGAAGATGCATTTGAGCCATATCATCACGCCCTTGGTAAGCTTCAACGACAGCGAAGATTAAACTGCCGATGAGAGCAAGCTTTCGACTATGGAATGAATCGTTAAGCCGTTTATTGAGCTCCTGAATGGCCTGGTTATACTTGCGTAATGGATAGCTTGCTGAATATCCTGCAAGAGATATCGATCTACCTGAGAAGCGACTGGGAATCACATCCCTACTCAAGGCCCCAACGGCGAGGATTCCACTGTTAAAAACTGAGTATCAGTAGTTGTATCAATAAATGATCGTGTCATCGGGGCCTTAATCAATTCTCCAGCAAATCTGATCTCTAAACTGGGGAGTAGGGAAATCTCGGAACATACTGCATGATAAAAGGCTCGGTGAATGCAGCGGGTAATACAAAAGACTCCCACAAGTCAGTCGCCAGGGCGAGCGATAGTTCCTTGGCACACACGACCTTGAAATACTCCAAGTACCATAGGTCTACTAGATGTAGAGGAGGCGTACTCCATAGCTGGCCTGCAAGCGACCAGACTTTCGGATGGCCGGGATAGATCTGTCGGTGAGAAGGTTGCAACGGGTCCTGAAAGTCGCATTTACGACCCGTGCTTTTACATTGTGAACATGCTGGTTTTATCTCGTCGCATTTTTTATGTCTGATTCTAAATAATATGTCAGCCCCTTAAATCCGTAACTGGATAGTTAATTTTGGCTAGAACTCACTTGCAAGTCAAGCAGCCTGTCTTGACTTTATGGGCACCCTGGGCGCCTCTGCGCTCTTTCTTGACTCCCCTTGATCCTGCCATTTCCTAGTGGCCACCATCAAGCTTGAGAATGCTTAAATTTTGGCGCCCAAAGAGCTGGACTCTCGTGTCGAGATCGATTATTAATGTTGAAGTTGGCAGATTTGAGCCAAGTGGGTCTCTAGTAAGTAATAGCGACCATCTCATTGGATACTGCGTAAACTGCGACGACTATATTCACACGCTTATCCGTAAATGTAAAGCTCAGCTGTATTTTGAGTATCTTATTCTTTGGGAGTCGTATTTGGGGACTGCGAAGTAGGTGAGTCTAGCTGTGTATATATAGTCGTCCATCCCGGATGGCATCCATGAATCCAATTGGCATCTTGCATCTTCAATCACAGTCATCCTTTATCTTGCCGGTTTCTCAACTACCAGTTGTTTTCATCATGGTCAAACTACTGACAGTATTTGGCGTGACTGGCCAGCAAGGTGGTGCGCTGGTCAATTATATCCTTCATAACCAAGAACTATTCAGCGAGTTTTCTTTGCGAGGAGTTACACGAGATGCAACTAAACCAGCCGCTGTGGCTTTAAAAGGAAGAGGTGTTGATATTGTTGAGGTGATTGATCCCGATAGTATTGCTAAAAAGGACCTACCATTGGGGTTTCCTGGAGTCTATGCTAACGTCAAATCCGATAGGCTGATCTTAATATCCCCTCCACATTGACCGTAGCGGTTGCTGGCTCTCACGCTGTCTTCGCTGTCACCAACTGTAAGAGCTCGCTCTTTTATATGTTTCGATAGGAGTGCAAAGCTAATTTCGTGTTTTCAGTTTGGGAGAAAGCCTCAGCCGCTATTGAGGTATCCCAGGGAAAAGCGATAGCCGATGCAGCGGTCGCAGCAGGCGCAAAGCAGATCATCTGGTCCTCTCTTCCAAGCGTCACAGAAATGACAGGAGGTAGGGTTACCAGTGTGAAGCATTTCGACACCAAAGCGGAAGTTGAAAGATATATCCGTACGTTGAACATTCACAGCATGTTCTTCATGCCCGGTTGGTTCATGCAGAATCACTTGAGCCTCATGCGGCCTAGACTGGTACGTAAATGCATTCTCATATTAAATCCACTAGTTATAGGTTTGTCTAATTGGAAAGCAGAGGGACGACGGCACATACGTCTTGGCCCAACCTTTTAAATCTACTTCTCAACTTCCTCTTATCGATATAGAGGACACGGGGAAGTTTGTTGCTCCTGCACTGCTCAACCCAGAATACTACCACGGAAAACGGTTTACCTGTGCCACGGCGTTTTATACTATAGATGAAATGGCTGATACTTGGACAAGAGTGACGGGTAAAAAGGTCAAGCTTGTACAAGCGGAAAGCACCGCTGAGTACACCGAACTCACGGAAGAACAGAAGGAAGCAAATTCTGCTGGGCTTATGGCTGAATATGGTTACTATGGGCCGACTGGTAATGGCGACTTGGCTTGGACCCTCAAACAGGTCAATGGCAAGCTTAAGACATGGGAGGAGTTTATACGCGGCAATGAGCCATGGTTTTTGTAGGTACGAAGTTTACTACAAGGTACCTTATACGACCTATGCTAGTCTCATAATCAAAATAGCCTCTAGTTCCACTAGAATGAAAGCGACCCTATCACGATGACTGTACTTTATGATTTTATCGAAACGTATAAAAGTTCGCCCTAGTATAAATTATTAATAACCTTATAGGACTAGTCTAATACAACAATGCTACTAGTTCTCTGATTGTCCCGTCTAGACTCGCGAAACATATTATCACTGTCACTAACGAGGTTTATAAGGGTCGATGTAATGGACCGTCTAGTCATAACCTCGAGAGGGTAATATGTGGTGGGAGTTGGCCGGTAAAGGCAGCGGGGTGTGATATTCAATAGGAAACCATATCTATTTCATGCGTAGCCAGCCAAAACGCCACGTGCATTCTAATCCAGCAACACAACAACCATATTTTCTCCCTTGTCTCTCGATAGTAAAGTTCATTTCAAAGAACGCCGGTCTCCTCCGCTACGTCAATGATAGCGTCCACTACGGGCTGGACATCAGTGCCTTTGAGCACCACCCGATGACCGCCATCCCACTGCACAAGCTTTGTACAGGCGGGATCCGTGTATCGCTCGAACAAATCCTGATGCAAGTGCACTCCCGGATCTGTAAGACCATGGACATGAATTGACGGTAGACGCAAGACATGTTTCTCGGCCGCCATTTCCATAAGGTCCGGGGGGCCGCTCAGACCAATCTCCGAGGGATCGCTCAGTAAAGAGGACTTGAAGACGCCAGGTTCGAGATTGACCAACGGGGCGCGTCCCGCGAGCACGACCGCGAATTTCCAGTCGTCGTAGATTCCATCATCGGCCCATCCCTTATTTAGTTGCTGGCCACCTTTCCCCTCTGCCTTCCGCCGAAGCGCACGCTGCTGTTGTCGGAAGAGCAGGCTCGCGGCTAACTTGGCGCCCTGGCTAAAACCCAAAAGTCCCACCCACGGCCCGTCGGCGCCTTCGGCGTCATCGGCGTCCATTGCCTCTTTAATCGCTCGGTCGACATCGCGCACGGCGGCCTTGTCCTCGAGTGGCTCATGTGTCGGCAGCCAGCGTAGCCAGCGCTTGAACGGTCCGTCGCTTGCGTACACGGAAGCGACGTCGGGCCCCGGAGCCGACGCGTATGGTGCCTCGGCGTAGGCGAGCCGGAAGTGCGGCTCGAGCCTGCGCGAGAGCACGCGGCATTGCGCGCGGAAGATGCGTGCATTGGTGCCACCACCATGCAGGCACAGGATGCGTGGGTGGTGCAGGGTTGCGTCGGTGCTAGCCATGGTACGATCGACTAAGTGAGTTTGACAGTTGGGGTCAAAGAAGCGGGGTAGGATGGAGATGGCGATGTGTAATTGGGAAGCGGTTGGAGTAGAATTTAAATTATCGTTTATGTGAAGTCTTCAATCTCTCTGGATGGTAATCTCACGAAAGATGTAGTAGTAGGCTTATCGGTGACACAGGCCAATCATAATATGCTCGGACTTCGCCAACTTTTTGCTTACTGAAAAGTAAGCAGAGAGTTGCTCTTGAGATGTCTCGGACGCTGGTTTAAGTACCTAGTCGAAGGATCTTTCACATGTCATCGAACCGCGAGACTGGACCTTCGTACCTGCGTCACGTACCTTGAACGTTGAACGCCACGGCGTAAGAAGGAGTCCCTTTTATTGAAGCATATTTGTATGGATACACTTACCCAAGACAGTGGCTGTAGCAATTGGAAGCGGCATATTGATTCCTGCCTTATGCACGGCTGGAACTTCCAAGGTGACGGTGGTTGTCTTTTGCGAAAACAAATACATATTTTCTCTACATGCCTTTTCTAAATGCATCTATTGTCCGCGTCTATCTTCCGTCGCCTCAAGACACTCTCGACTACAGCCATAAGGCAGCGAGAGCGCAACGATCCATTGCGATGCGAAAATAGATAACAAAATCCTTCGCTTTATCCGCAGTCAATCAATTGCCCTACTACTCATTCAATGCTTGAACCGAAAATCCAACCTCTTGTTGCCCTCGTCAGTCGTCGTGGAGAGGTACTCTAGCTGCTCTTCCGCACTCATCGCTTCCCACTTTAGATCGCGCTGTCTGTTCCTATACATATAATACAACTTAGTCAATACGTAAATAACAATGTTCGCGCCCAGTATGGCCAGCAGCTGCTTGTTTCCGCGATGGTAGTATGGCGCATCATCCTCACGGTAAATGTTGGATCCGATGATCGCCGAGGCTTGGACGAAGATGTTGTATAGCGCGGCGGACACAGCTCGTAATCGGACCGAGTTGGAATTCCTTGACGCCCAACCTACTTGAATTGCATGTGCTTTTCTTGTCATCAGTCGCAATGCTATGAGAGAATAGGATTGCTGAGTTCGACGCACCAAGCGGGTAGCCCAGAAGGAGGGTTGTAAGGGCCCATTGCAACCATCTGTTGGTGTGCTGCAGATCTGTTACAGCTAGCCAAATCAAGAACGGCAGTGACTTCATTTCGATTATGATTATTAGCGATCACCGTTTATGATAATCGTTTAGAATTTCATTGCAAGACCAATGGCAACAGGAGCAGAGTGACTCGCCCCATTGAGTCACAGCTTATCCCCCAGAGCCGCCGCAAAAGACGATGTAAGGGCCGACAAAGATTACATACCCATATCTGGCCAAGAAGCGCCGTTAAAGACAGCTCTCCAATATATTCAGCGAGAAACGTCAAGCCCAGGAGTGTGAATACTACGCGTCTTAGTTAGTGTTTCTGAACAAGACGAGGTTCACAAAGCCATACTATGGAGCGCAGCGGCAGGTATGGCTATGAGATTAGTTTGTAATGTGGTAAAATTTAATGACCTGAGAACTAAGGTGAAGTAATTCGCAGGGGGCGTAACAGGTATCTGATGTGTTAAACCTATGATGTAAATCGGCCTTTGGGTATATGTTAGCGAATCACTTTAATGTGCGACCCAATCTCCTGTCCTTACCAGAGATCGAAATCCGTGAGACACTTCCAAAGCAATCCGAGAGTAATCGGCTCTCGGTTGTGCATATCGCTTTTGCTTGGATCATCTCGTATGATGCGGTTCACCATGATCGTTTCTTCCCGTTCTTTGAACCAGCCCGCCTTACCGCGAAACCAACTAGCCGACTGGCATGGCCCGGCGGGCATGAGAACGAAAGAGAAGAGTCCGATCAGCATTGTAAGCAAACCCTGAAGACCAATTAGAGCAGATGCGCAGAAGCTAGGGTGTTATGATCTCACCTCGACTAAGAACAGCCACCTCCAACCAGCATATCCCAAACGTCCTCGTAACTCTAGCAGCCCAACCCCTATAAGGTTTGCGACGATTTGACCTGTAGCCCCCGCACCCCAGAAGAATCCGAGGCGGACAGTCGTCTCATTATGCTTATAGAAGTAGGACAAGTATAGAATAATCTGAAAGGTAAAATTGTGAGTAGCTATCCACGACTTCGAGCTGAGAAAGACTCACATTTGGGATAAAACCTCCTTGTAATACTCCTAAAAGAGCGCGAGTGGCCAAGAATGAGCTTTTCCCGCTCAGACCGAACTGGGCCGCCGTCACAATACTCCACAGGGTGAGTTGTATTGGAATCATCCGGTCGGGGCCGATCCGTTTGGAGAGAAGTTGGGCTGGTAACTCGGCGACAAGAAACGCCGCCTTGAACACCGTGTTGCCCGTGTTATAGTCTACGTCGATGTCAACTAGCGTATGCGTATACCGGAGATGAAGATAACACACACCATTTGTTGATAATTTCAAGTCCCCAAGCAGATTATCCGCCAAGGCTACGATGAGGTTCATGCGATCAAATTCTAGGGCACTACAGAGTCATCAGCATGCATTCTGTGATATCGCCCGGGGAGAGGCTATCGTAAAGCTTAATTTCGTATGCCAAGAGCACTATACGCACACTGCCATTACACAAACCCAGATCATGATACGCGCATCGATTTTGCGAATCACAGAATATTCCTCGGCCCATGTCCAGCGAGCTCGCGTGTCAAATCGGTGGTAGTTCTCCCTATTATCATGTTTAGACTCGACTGAAGGACCTCAACGCCGTGAAACACATACCAATCATGCCGAGGGCGATATTTTTCTGCAGTATCAGGGTCATCGAAGACGCTCGGCTATCATCGCATTAAGTTTCATGTTCGAATTTGTATGACGAAGGCAGAACATACTTGGGTCGCAATAATCTCGTTATCCACATCTTTGGCTCTCGGGAACATAAGCCGTGCCTCCTCCCTTGGGCTCCCAAAGGGGGTATGTCGTCGATTGAGCTTGCCTGCGCCTTGAGGTTCTCCTTACTTGCGGAGTTTCTTTGGATGAGGACTGTCGCCATCTTATTTAATACGTATAAATAAACCCCGATCCAGCTACCGTTTAAAGATTACCATTGACTTCCAACTACGCAGCTCTAAGCGTCTGAAATGGGATCACGTTCTTCTTATGGTGTAATCTAGTGTCTTCGGGGAGTATATTCCACGCCCGTCGCGGCTATGCCGCCAACTCATTCTTGGGGCAACTTATTCCTATTCTAGGACTTCTTCAGAGTATACTACAAGGTTCCTGGTTACGCGGGAGCCACATCTGACATTGAAAGCTTCTTACGCTCCCGCAATAATTACAGATGCGGTCACATTGGCGATCGAATATTGTAGCGAATAAGATGACACTAGCACCATTAAGAGCGGTGAGCTTGAGCATGATCAACATGGCTTTGCCTATAAGATCGGCGATATCATATTACGAAGTAATCCCCCAAGTTGAGGACCCTAGTACCCTCCAGACTTTCCAAGGTTGGCCTTCTAGAACAGTTTCAAATGAGAAATCTTCATGATTGAGATGACTTCCACCGGAGATCATCTGAACCTCTTGATGGCGATATATAAATAGGTCTAGACAAGCCTTACTCGAAGAATATGAAACTTCTCGAAGGAACGTACAAGCCCTATGCAATGCGCACGATGATACCTAACCCATGCCGGCAGTTGTTAATTAATTCACCAATTAGGTAACCTAGGAATGTAAGAAGGATCTGACACTGCAGATCTCCCAATCCTTGCGTGACCCAACCTGAATAACCAATTACGCCGCCGCCTTCAAACCTACTGTAGTCTTCTAGTTAGATAAATAATGAAGTGACTCAGTTATACCTAGGCATGTAATCTTCAGGAAATGCAACGGGATGTGCCCACCAGAAATTCGTTTCATATTATCCGATCGATGGCGTTCTACGTCAACGCCTATGGTCGCAAGTTTGTCCGTGAAGGAATAACGCGAGGCCGAATTCCGCTATGTGGACAGCTGACTCATTCTCCGTTGCTGGCGCGTGTGTGCACGACGACTGGCTCCCTGGCTGGATCAACAGTAATACCACTGACACCGCATAACATGACTAGAATAGTACTAACAGCATGACAATGTGGTCAAAATCTGTTCTCCCATTCGAACTGCTTAGGACTTATATAGGGCTACCAGGGTCGCATTAACGACTTACCCCACTTGACAACGATGGCTTGCCCAATATCGTCCAAGCATGGTTTCGAGTGTAGCAGGTGAGGGGACCCCTGAAAGACTCTCACATGATTGTGAACACTGTCTCGTCCTTCCCCTCGGATGATTTTAATGCCTTGATTGTGGCATCCCCGGATGCTGATGGATTCGAGATAAAGCCATATGAGAAGCTACGATGAGGCCGAAAGTGGATGGCATAGGAACCGGATCCGTCAAGGAGAGCCGTCACGGCCTCATCTCTATTCGCAAGATACGATCGCCGACCGAACGACGAATAAAAACAGATGGTACCCGCGTGGAGGAATGAAAGCACTCTATGTATTGGCGAGAATGAAGGCTAAAACGTCACCTCATTTTTATACCTAAAAACTTCTGAGTCCAGTCATCCTAACGCCTATTCCCTCGCCCTATCCTCAATAGCCTGTTACTCAGCTTTCTTTCTACGCTCCGTCCACATAACGATGAAGTCTATGTCTCTATCATGTTGGGAGGCCGGGACATAGAGCCATCGGGAATAATCCTGACTCCAGCTACGATTTGGCATAAAGGTCTCGAGTAGGTACTGGAACTCGGAGTTAGCTATAGCTAATGTGAGGGTATCTGCAAGATATTGCAGAAGGGTACGAAGCTTTCAAGACATGATTCTAGGTGACCTGATGCTGTCGAAGTGGGTAGACAAGGAAGAGAATGGCTCTAATGATTACGCACATAATTATCTCGATGATATGGGAAGTCCAGCGAAGGCGGCCCGCTCCGGGCGAGAAACTCATCTGTTCCTGAGCTGATATCTTCTTCGGTCATCCGAAACCGCCGCCGCTTATTTCCCTTGTTGGCGGCATGGCGACGGATGGACCTTGAAGTCGAATCAAGGTGAGCTTCTAGCAAGCAAGCATACCAGAGAGGGCTATGCAGTGCCTTTCGTACTATAGTCGCTTGGGCATCAATGATGATCTGGTTCCATTCTGGAAACTGTCCTCTGGGTACCATAGGTATAGGTTCGCCTTCGTCAAGATGTTCCTGCCAGTGGGCGAAGTCAACAGCGATGGCGAGCGCAAACCATCTCAACGTGCAGGTAAGGCACGTGCACACTTCTGTAGGCTCTGGGTATCTTATGTGTTGATATGGTTTTCTATGGATTGTTAGGATTTCTTGGCGCTCTGGTGTTTGCAGGAGAGGATGGATGGCTGGGTCGACGTTTGCCAGCAGAACCGGCAGTCGAAAGCACTGCTCTAAACAAGAATAACGCCATTTCGTGACGACCCGGGCAATCCGAGTCTCTTCTTCGGCAATAAAAGAATTTAACGACTTGCTCGTCCGTTTTAGTCTGAAGAGGTCACTGGGCCGGAGAAGAGTAAAGATCTCCATGAGCAACTCATAGGGCAACATGCTCAGAAAGCCATGAGGGGAATCTTTCTCCTTCATGGCTTTCTTCGTTTGCTTCTTCCGAGCACGCTCAGTGCGTTTTGAACGGAGAGTCAGGGCCTCTGTCTTGTCTTCTAACACGCCCAGCTCCTCCTCCTCGTGGGTGTCGATCTTAGGCATGGTTACTTCTGATGAATAGAACCTATCGCTAGGGGATTTCTACGAGTGATGCAACAAACACGAGTAGATGATAGATGATAGATGATAGATGCTCTTAATTCTTTTATATATTTTTTTTGGTCGGGACTCTGTTGGGGGAGCGGGGGTTGCCTAAACCATATATGATGCTCCATGCCCGGGCGCTGGCTCTCAGAGCTGAAAATGCATCTATTGAGGCATTCGAAGTTCATATTTATGTTGTTATCGGGGGCTTTCATCCTGCCCCGAGATTTCCTAACCCCAATTTATATCGTACACACATTCACGAGGTTCATCCATACGCCAGTGTAGCGCCCACCTACATGTTAGGATTTAAATATGGATGAACATGCTAGCATCCAGAACCCGACCTCTGATTCTCATAGCACTATAATAGATAGGCGTCTGCGGACTCCTCCCCGTTCCTTTCAACCTTCGCGCCATACCATCTGGCTTGTTCTCTTTCTCTTGCTCCTCGTCAACCTTACAAATGGCATATCCAATATTCCGCTGAACCGGCTCCTCGAGAGACGTCTCTGTCGAACGTATTATGACTCCGATCATGATGTAGATGAGGAGCTTTGCAAAGTAGATAGCGTGCAGCAAGACCTAGCCTGGATCATGGGCGCTTTTGAAACCCTTTGGATTGTCGGCGGTGAGATGCGTATCCCGACAAAGTGCAAGCCGCTTCTAATAGAGCCGATGCTAATGTGCTGAAGACTTCGTAATGACGATTCCGCTCACCTTCCTGTCTGAAAGATATGGCCGAAAGAGGATTTTGTTGTTAGATCTCGTCCCGCGATTGTTCATGTTGTTGTGGACTCTTAGCGTCGCCTATTTCGAAGACACTCTTCCCCCACGAGCTGCAATTGCTGGCGCTTCCCTTTCTGTTGTAAGTCTGCTGGAGTCTTTTGTTCCCCCTGCAATCTCCCGAGACCCCGGGTGATGCTACCATAAGTGGACATTGTTGACTCCAGTATTGTAACAGCTTGGCGGTGATACGGTATTCAACTCTCTCGTCTACGGAATTGCAGCCAGAATAACGGAGGACGGCACAACTCGGTTTGTGACACAACTCAAAATCCGCGTTCGCAACTAATGTCTCCCGCATCTCAGAGCAATATACTTCAGTAGGATGACGGCTTTGACTTCTGTAGTCGGCTTCCTTAGCCCGGCAATAGCAGCAGCCGCAATGACAATACGACTGTCTCTTCCATTCTGGCTGGGAATCGTGTTTATCCTGCTGGCACTTCCGACCATAGTGTTATTGCCAGCTGACGATGATGTACCAGATGACACGGCTGAAGCGCAACGTCCATTGATCTCATCGCCAACTTTGAAGGCTCAGGCTTCTCGCGCTTCGCTCATTGCTTCTATTGTTGATCGCGTGCATTCTCTAGTATCCGCCGTCGCAAATTCTCAACTCATGTTGCTACTGTTATCAATGTTCCTCACCAGTCTAGCAAGCGCAGACACAAAACTTCTTGCTCAATACATATCAAAAAGATACCATTGGACCTTCGCATCAGCAGGATACCTACTCTCGGCAAAAGCCATAGTCAACTTCGTTTTATTAACATTTATAGTTCCGTTCTTCCTAGTTACCCAAGGGGCGTCTCAGTCTCTCACTAATAGTGCCAATGTCCGCTACGCACGGTTTTGTCTGGTATCATCCGTCTTGGGTGCTTTCGCCATTGGCATTTCGAGCGTCATTTGGGAGCTGATCCCCAGCCTTGCGATATACGCCCTTGGCGTGCCACTTTCCGTCTTTACATTGTCGCTTGCAAACTCACTAGGCGCGCAAAGTGGCGGGTCCGACGAGAGTGACGCACAGAATCGCGTGTTATCTATTGTGATGATGGTAAAAACCCTAGGATCACTTGTCGGGGCACCTTTGATGGCAACGCTATGGTACTATGGTATCCAGGTCTCTTTCTACGGCAGCCCATACATCGCGTCATCGTTCATCTATCTTTGCGCATGGTGTGTCTTTTGGAACATCAGACTGGGCTGAGATCCGCACAAATGTTCTAGTGCTGGGTAGGTAAATACGGGAGAGTTGTATCGAATGATTATTGAAAGATGAGATTATTTATTCTCACCCCACGGTATAGGTAGAACTGGCCCACGCTTTGAGACATTGTTTGCGGTGACACGCATTTCACCAGCGCCAAGATGGCATAATTTCACATTTTCCTTTTTCTTTTGCCGGTTTCCGGCGGGAAAGCTAGTATACAACCAGAAACCAGTGACGTTAATGATGCAGCAGCGGCCAATAGCAGCGGCGCCATCCAATAACGTTTATGCTCATCAGGGAAAAGCTATGCATCAGCTTCACACAAGCTTCCGCTAAAGAAACCACCGTGCCGTTAGGTAGGTACCATTGAGCACACTAGAGCGCCACATCATAACCTTACCGCTATACATTCATTCCACCTTCGCAAAATCGAAAACATCATTGCTGCATCAAAACATTATCAAACGCACAATCCGACCTCACCTCAGTGCTAGCTGGTGATCAACCTCAAGCTCTGTTTTGGCTCCGTGCCCTTCTTCTTCTTCGCAGCATAATTTCTCACCATGTCTACTCAACAACAGCCTTACGGCGAAGCCGCCGGCTACTATAATAACGCCCCGGAACCAGCGAATCCCTATGGACAGCAACAATACGATGGTGCGCCGCCACCCCAGTATTCAGAAAAGCCCATGTTCGATCAGGCATTCAAATTGGAGAGACCCAAATACAACGATCTCTGGGCTGGTATCCTCTTCCTTCTCGTTTGTGCCGGCTTTGTTGCAGTGTCTGGTCTCGCCATTCATGGTTACGGTATGTCCACTCAACTCACTCAATTAGCGCTAAAGGAAAACATATTTGAACGCGCCAACTAACTCTATGACAGCTTCTGACAAGGGCACGTACGGCAACGGAATCTACGACTCGAATTCCCGTGCCGGATTAAACACGAACACCATTATCCTATTTGCTTTCATCCTGGCTGTTGCCGTAGTCTTTAGCTACAGTTATGTCTTACTCGCCAGAACTTTCCCCCGCGCCTTCATCTGGGTTACAGGTATGCATGCGTTCGACCTAAACCATCTATGGATTCTACTAAATAGCATATAGGTATTCTCAATATTATTTTCGGCCTAGTCACGGCCATATATATGCTTTACCGGCATTACTGGTCAGGCGGCATTGTGTTCCTTATATTCACTGTATTCTGGATATTCGCATTCATTGTTAGTCTATCTCCTTATATGGCTATGCTATAGCTTACGTGATATAGACATGGATCCCTCGGATCCCTTTCAGTGCTCTCATGCTCAAGACGACTGTGGACGTTTCCAAAAGCTACGGCCACGTATTTTTGGTGAGCTTCTTGGCCGGGATAATCGGGACCGCCTTTGCAGCATATTACTCGGTTACTTTTGTCGCCGTTTACGCCAAGTACAGCCCCAACGGTGGCAACCCCGCGTGTTCAACCGGAGGCGGCGGTTGCAGTACTGCCAAGGTCACCGGTCTGTTGGTCTTCATCACATTCGCTTCTTACGTAAGTTGTCAGATGCAGCCCACACTTAAGCCAAGAGCTTCATAAGAGATTATTCTCCCTTGAAATGATTTGTGGCTAACCTAAGCTTCACTCAGTGGATTTCCGAGGTCCTTAAAAATGTGACGCATACCACTGTCTCTGGAGTCTTCGGATCCTGGTACTTCTTTAACCCTGCAGAACAACCAAGAGCAGTCACCCGAGGAGCTTTGAAACGATCCCTCACGTACTCTTTTGGGTCCATTTCGCTCGGGTCACTATTGGTAGCCATTCTCAACTTTCTGCGCCAGCTCTGTTCTATCGCCCGCCAGAATGAAATGGCCGAAGGCAACATTGTTGCTTCAATTCTTATACTGGTTCTCGGTTGTTTCCTTGATATTCTAGATTGGGCTATCCAGTTTCTCAACCGATACGCATTCTCGTATATAGCTCTGTACGGAAAAGCCTATTTTGCCGCGGCCAAGGACACTTGGACTATGATCAAGCAACGCGGAATCGATGCTCTAATCAATGAGTGTCTCCTTGGCCCAGTGTTTTCAATGGGAGCGACGTTCGTCGGGTTCGCTTGCGCCCTGTTGGCACACTTGTATTTGGTAAGACTCATAAGTGTTCTTTCTCCAGGGCCATCTACGTAGTGCAATGCTTACTCACTACTCTTCTAGGAATTCACGGCCCCGGCATATAATAACAATGGCACTTACACGCCTGGTAAGCCAACAATACTATTTCTCGTCGGATATCTGCTAATCGTTCACTTGTACAGTGGTGGATGCATTCGCTTTTCTCATCGGCCTGCAAATCTGCAACGTCTTCACTACACCTCTTTCTTCTGGAGTGGATACCATCTTCGTGGCCGCCGCTTGGGATCCAGTAAAGTTGATGCAAAACCACCCTGACATATACGACGCTATGGTGCGTGTGTACCCACAGGTACAGACAGCTATCCATGCCTGATTACCGCATGCATATGGATAATATGTGAATGAACCTCGAGGAATTGTATCCTATGACAACAAAATTCGTGTTTGTGCTCGTTCTACTTGGCCCAGGAGGTGGTAGATGATAGCGAAAAACTGCCATTAGCAGACGGGGCGTTTTCACGTAACGTACTACCTTGTAATTAAAATTCTACGTGCCTAATATTAAAACTTCATTCTTTGACTCCTCTCCTAAGTTCGTCGACGAAGATTTGTGTCCTGACTGAAAAGGTTACCCGTCGGTCATAAGCTCCTATGCATAGATCTATTTTCAACCTATAATCACATCATGTTCCCAATCTATTTGGCCTGTCATCGTACTTGCAAATACGACTACTTCACATAGATCTCAAGCTAGGTAAGTCCTCCTACTCTTTCCCCATCTTTTCTTCTTTACAATCAGCACATCATCGCCTATTCCTAGCTAATAGTGTCCATCGTCATGAAACCGCGGCCGAATCCCACATTGTTCACATGGTAGCCATTTACCATAATAATGACAGACGCATAAATTTCTTCGACAAACTTCTTTAGCTAGCTTATTCAGGGTGCTGGGTTGTCAGCTTCAGTGGTCGTTTATATATTGATATTGTCATCAAAAAGCTTTCAATTAACAACCCGTCGAATACCGTCGTATAAATGAATAATGATCTTAGAGATCAGAATGACAAGATTGAAACCCCAAAGCATTTAACCTAGAAGACGTTCATTTTCACTGATGTAGTTTTCTATGTCTTGATGTCCCCATATTCTGGATTGCATTTGCAACATAATCAAAAACATGTAATGATTGACAACCTGACCACAAAACATAACGAGATTGAGCAGGTAAGTAACTTCACGTCCCAACTCACTTAAATGACACAAATCTAATAATTCATAGAATATTCTGTAGCAACATGCGACGTTTAAGCTATCTCACAAGGGGAAAAAAGAGGTGTACACCCCTCTTACAGGGTAACCCGTCTCGCCCGAAACGAGATCTGCAGGCTAACTTCAAGGTTGGTTGCTTTGCATTCCAATAACCCGGGCGATCGGCGATCTGCGAACTCAAATGCGACGACGTCTCTTCACATACGCGTGGACATCTAAAAGCATTTACATTTCACCTTTACAGCTTGGCGAAAGCAACGGAACGAAGATTGCTTCCATTCAGGACGGCTGGGACCAGTCACTAGCGTATTAGCAGCGTCTCGCTAACTACTACGCTATGGAAACTCACGCCTGAAAATGATGGTTGTGAATTTGAAGATGGAATCAATGCTGGACCTAAGAGCTGTCTCGATCCGCCGAGCTCGTTATCAATAATTGAGACGTTGAGTAGGCACGCAGAATAGGATCTCATCGAAAACACTCCGATCGAATTGGCATTATCTGGCTGATAAACTTACTTGATAAGACACTCCCGACGAATTCTAACATACCCATACTGAGCAGTTTTCTAGACACAAATCACTCATACAAAGGCGGTCATACAGTCACTCGTAGATATTGCACAAAAGAGGAATTGATGATGAACGATGCGGGTATTGTTTATGACACATCTTAAATATCATTATTTAAAGGTCTATCCATCATCATCATGAGCTCATGATCGACGACTCAAGAATTAGAATACATCCAAACCAACTTATATATATCTCAACCCCTACTGCCTGAGAGGGCAGCCTCTATAGACCTTTTTTCGGAGTAACTCCATCACGCCGCAGCGCCGTCATTTCCCATGAACAATATCCGGAAGGATATCGCTTACAGAAGGTAGGCAGCAAGAGCAGCACCGACAACACCGAAAGAGGCGGCAACGCGGCCAGCGCCACCAGTGGGGATGGGGGTGCTAGTAGGGTAGCCGGGGGCAGAGACGGTGCCGACGGAGGTGGTCAGAGTGACGGGGTAGCTCTGAGTAGGGTAAGGAGCAGGAGTTCCAACGGGGTAGCCGGGAGCAGAGCTGGAGGGGGTGCCGACGGGGTAGGTCTCGACAGGGTAGGTCTGAGCAGGTCCGCTGGGAGAAGAGACGGGGTAGGTAGGGTAACCACCGTTGCCGCCAGCAGGGTAGCTGGAAGGAGTCTCAACTGGGTAGGTAGCGACGGAAGAGCTCTGGACAGGGTAGCCGGGAGCAGAGCTGCTGGGAGACTCAACTGGGTAACCGGGGGCAGAGCTCGAGGGAGTCTCGACCGGGTAGCCAGGAGCGGAGCTTGAGGGGGTCACGGCAGCGGTGCTGGTAGGGTAGGCCGCGGTGGAAGAAGTGCTCTCAACAGGGTAGGTGGCGACGGAGCTGGACTCGACGGGGTAGCCACCGCCGACAGGGTAACCTCCGTTGACGGGGTAGGTGTCGTAGTTGGCGGCAGCAAGGCCAGCCAGGGCAAGGGCGACAGCAGCAGTACGCATTTTGATTGAGTTTTTTTTGGGTTGGTTGAAAGTATTAGATATTACTTAAGATGTGTCGAAGTGACAGGTATTATTGTCTGAAGCGAAAGACTGTTGGTGAGAGAGCGACAAGATTATACCAAGCGAGCGACTGGACTGTATTTACAGTATTGGATGGGGTGAAGAAGAGAGAAAGAAGAATATCGGATGAAGGAGTGATCATCTGCTTATATATCCTAGCGTCTCCTTCTTCATTTCCCCCAGTATTCCGCTCTGGGTCGACTGGGTCAGATTGGGTCCATGCAACATTGGCGAGATTAGATGGCTAAGCCCAATGTAACGTGCTTGGTGCGGTTGCGTCTCTGCATGGTGGACAGGACAGGACAGGACAGGAGCCTGGCGGAGCTGACTGACTAGGAAAGGAAGGGCGAAAAAGGGGGGCTCGGGGGGGGGTTTGTCGAGGTTGTGTGGTTTGTTCACGACCCATCGTGACCCAGCGGCGGACCCGAGGCTTGGCAAGGCCAGGCTTTGGGCGCGAAAGCCGAGCTGGGAATGGTCCGGCAGCCAACAGACCGGCACGAGGATGTGGATATGCGAGGATAATGATGGATGAGATGAGATGGATGGGATGGTGTGCTGTCGTAGCTGTGTGGTGTGCTGTACCTACAGTAGTGTGTAGGTACCTGCCTTACGCTACAGTACAGCTGTAGTGTACCTACACTAGTGCAGAGTGGCTAGGTACAATTAAGGCATTGGGCCAGTGCGGAGGAACTTCCAATTGGATATCCTCAAAATTACCACCGCCTTCGAGCCCTGCCGCCCTGGACGACACGAGAATTTCAGCACGCAGGGGGGCTCTCCTCCCCCACAATTTCCAGCCAATCCAGTCCGCCACTTTAGCATCCTCCTTTGCGACTAAATATTAAGTAGTACTCCGTAGGTACCTACTTACATGTGGGAACCCTTATTATCCACTTCTTCCAAAAACCGAAACTTCAAAGTTTGCATCAACCCATTGCCTTTGCCAATTCTCGTACTGCTATCATTAGCCAGATGGGGAGCCTTGCTAAAACCAGAAATTCCAGACTTTTTCGACGGAGGACTCCTGCTATCTGGTCAAGGTCGGTGTCGTATTTTAGTAGCCTACTGAGATCGGACCAGATCGGAGTCTCCACCATTGGTATCCATCGTGCCGCTGCTGACATTGCGCAGCCGCCGGCGAACACCCATCATCACAGTACAGTATAGTCGCCCTCGTCTACTACCTACCTAGGTAACTACATACCTAACCTGGACCGTCCTATCTGTCCTAAGTATCTCTGTCTACATAGTGTACTAACAGGTATGGATGTATACCAATATCCTAGCCCCTAACAAACTGCATCTGTGCCGACGTCGTGCTTCCTCTGGTGGAGTTGCGACTAGTATGCAGTATGTTGTGTTGCTTATTATTATGCTTGCTTATTAGTTGGACAGGACGTGCATTTCTCATTCCTACGGTACTTCCATTACCCATTGCCTCACTACTGCAAGGTACTGAGCATCATCCTGCACGACCTTCCAACCTGGCGTAAAGAGCGGAGATGGGCCAAGACAGCCAATCTTAATCGGGAGCCACTTGTGATCCTTGGCCCTGGCGACCAGGGCAGATCTTCTACCCATACCGAACACTTACCCCTGACCACAGCAGAACCTAGGCTCTTGTCGGTCTGCCTCTCGGTCCCATTTGTTTTGGGTTTTCATTCGTATACTCAGACACTAATGTCAAATTATCCATACTCTCTGACATGCTCCTGGACGAATTCAAATACTGTACGGCGCAGGATTAGGGGGAAGCAAAGGACAACTTCTGATTGCTTGGTGTTTTGTGTGAACATATATCACCGTGTTGCCTATACTGGTCTCTCTTCCTTGCAACATGTTTCTGATCTCACTGATGATTCATCGGCCCCAATGGACGGAGTACTGTTTCTGGAAACCTACCCCCGGTAAAAATTTTGTTGTTTCGAGGCATAAAACTGGACTCCTGCTTTCTGGTCTACTTACTCACCGTATTGATAATTATACCTTGATAAGGATGGGCTAGTAGACTGGATCTTGTCAATGCAATCGCGATCGACATCGGACTCCCATCAAACACAGCATGTTGTGGGAATTAACTACCTGGACACGAGCTGACGGGGCGAGATCTGACCTTCAATTTAGGAGTACGAGGACACTATGGCCGAGGACTATGGCAGTTTATTGCGGCTCAACGCCACACCGCTGCCACTGTTACTGGACACGGTTGTCGCAATTTCCACGCATGATTCGCCACACATACGATCGATCTGCTATTGGCTTCTCTCCTTTTTACCCGCTGGCCTCTCCTTGTGCCCGAACTTTGGCCCCTGGTCGAAGTCATTAATGTCGCATCTTATCACCTTTTTCTGGATAGTTACCTAATTGTAACTCGCCGACCCGAGTATTACCTGCAGCCTCATCCATCGAAAGGATTGCTATTCTGTGGCTCATACTACACTAACAATAACTAACAATAGCGCGACTTGCCTGCGATGTCTTTCTTTTGGCCAAACCAGCGAGGCGGAATAAAAAAAAACACTTACACTAACCATAGCGGTAGGGCCTCCATACACCACCAAAACTCTCCTACTTCAAATCTAAATAACTCAGCTTAATAAAACGGGAAAAACAAGAAAGCAGTTACAACTGATAATATGTATCATGGGATTCATTCTTATATAGATTTTGTAATTTTCGAGTTTTATTTAGTTAAGTTATTTGGCTTTGGAATAGGAGGGTTTTAGTTATGTGTAACCCAGGCCCTGCTACGGTTAGTGTAAGCGTTTATTTTTACTCCGCCTCGACCAGGTCAATCAATTTCCGATGATTCCACTCAACGCAACACAACATGAACCATCTAACATATGGCAGGGTTTATCAGTGAGAGACGCCAGACTTGAATCACTCTGCAGCACGGTTGCGTACTGGCATGTAATCACGACCTTATATTCATTCATCTCTGGAAATGATGTACTACGCGACCAACTATTTAGTGAATTGCTTACGTGTAAAGGCATGAAACGAAGACTTTCTCGGCGAGAGACCAAACCAGCTGTTATATGCCATACTAGGAAGGAACCATCACGCCCACTGTCGTTCTCGACAGCGAAGAGCTGAACCGAAGCAAACAAAGTGAGACGCACGATCAATAGCCACGACCATCGGGTCCTAATACAACCAGCAACGCCACGTGGTAATACCGTGAGCGTTACGATTAACTGTACCCTCTGCCTACCAATTCAATACGACGCAAACCCACAGTACCCCAATGTCTTCCATTCGCTCTGTTATGACTGATCGGTTATTCGGCATTGTATGCTTCGATCTTACCTTCCAAGTTGTAGCTGGAGAATCAATATTCAACGAACTATGGGAGTCCATGTAGATTTCGATGGGAAACCTGCTCAACCTAATCCTCACTCAACCATCGTCCTATATTTATATTTCCATGGCGATAAAGAGCGGAAAAGCCAACTCAGCCAATTTACACGGAAACACGAAGGTTGGTAATCTGAGAATAGCAAACGCGTTCATGTTCATGTATGACTGGAACTGTGATCTAAGCGGAGAACACGGTGAGCACCGCATGGCTGCGTCCACATACTCTAAGACAGGTCTGACGGAAGTCATCGAACGGCTGGGTACACCACGCTGCGACTAGACGCGGCTGCGAAACATTTTCGTGCTGTCTTAGCCTGTAATTGAGCCGTCGCGTTACAGATGGATACAGAGTGAAGGTGCAAGCTTGTATTAGATGTCTTGCGTCCTCGTGGTGTGTGACTAGACGATTGTGAGCTCCAAGCTGAATTGAGACGTTCTCCGTATCACACCATTTTGATTCTCCGTGAGACATCCCATTTTATTGATAGCACCTGCGAACCCCTCCCTTAGGTACTCGCTCTCTCGCCAGCCCATGTACAAAAATATTCACAATCCCACAATGTTACCTGGCAATCCCGTTGCATTCATCATTCACTATGTATGTATCCTATCCTGCAGGAACTTTGGAAATAAAATTATCGGATGCAACTCGGACGAGTGCATAAAAATTGATGGTGATATATATAACTCGAACGCGTTGTCTCAGATACTTGGTTTGCCGCCGGCACGCATTTTAAAGACACGACATAACATAGCCAAAGCTAGGTTCAAACCACCAATATACTGCAGTTTATCTAAGATACCTACCTAGGTAGATAACATGTCCTTAATTGATTGTACCCTTGATCAGTCAATCGTAAACCCACAAAACAATCACTACTCCGTGCTCCTAAGTTGTTCATAATAGCGAACGTGCCCGCCTCCCAAATCAACCAAAAATGAAAATGAAAATTCATACAGTAGAGAGCTAGAGCAATGACCATGTTCCTTCCTGACCGCAACAACGCCAGAAACATAAGACGGCCAAAATACGTGTAGGGAAAGGGGGAGAGCCATAAGCCACCTCACTTATTGTCTTCGAAATAAAATTTGCCAATCTTTTCACCGCCTTGTGAACTGCCGAGGACGGGTCCCTGACCACCCTCTGCTCCCTGCTCGAGTCTCTCGCGAACCATGCGCTCCGCAGCTTCCCGAGTGGCCGGTCCTCCGACGCCCTCTCGCAGAGCGCTTGTCTGGTGCTGATCGGGCTGGATTGGGACGGGTCCTCTGGTGGTTGTATCGACGAACATGTCGTCGTCTGCTGTGCCCACGTGTCCGGCTTCCATCGCAATGCCATCTACGTATTTAGCCTCACGTCTCTCGGCAACAGCCGTCGAGCTCACGGGGGTATCGCTATTAACGTCTCGCGTCTCTCGGTGCCTAGACATGGCTTCTTGACTCAAGCCTGAGCTGCTTCTCTCCAGTCCCCAGATACCGCCGGGGCCGGTGATAGGATGCTGCTTGCGGATGTAAATGGGGCCGCTGACCGTGCTATTGGCACCCTCTCCGAAGCCGACAAGACTAGCGGTCCCGTCGTCACTCATGCGATCTTCGAATCCGCCGACGGAGCGGTTGGCCAAGTCCTCATCGACAGGGTCGATTGCGCCCGTGGTGGAGTCCACGTCCATGGGGCGGTAGTTTGTATCTGTGCTCATGCCGTCCTCGTCGACCTCGGTCAAGTCCGCCTCAAAGCGTTCACCAGATTCTGTCGTAGTCCTAGCACCGACGCTACCTGTAGCGGAGGCGGTACCTACTGTGCTCATCTTGGTTACTGCCGTAGGCTGGCCGTTTGCGTCGAAATACGCCGGGGTCAAGGCATTGGGCATGTTTTGGACGGGGAAGCCCGTGGACGTCGGCGTCGTTTGTGGAGAACTGGCATTGGCATGTTGTTGATTTGCCGCGCGAATAGTTGAAACGCGCTCGAGGCCAGCGAGACGGCTAATTCGATCGGCGCGTTCGGCTTCTAGGCTATTAGTGGATGGGTGATGGCCATGGCCTTTGGGGCCGCCGAGAGCCAGATGGGCATGGCCGCGGTGACCGTCTTTGATGGCAGTGGTCGAGAGGGCAGACATGGACGTGGTGGTGCTGTTTGGTGTGCCACTACGGTGGCCAGCAACGGTAATTAGCTTCTCTGCGGCTGTGCCAGATATACAAGATTATGAGGGATCACGTACGGCATGTCACTGGGCGTCTCCGGATTGGAGGGCGGAGGAGGGATGTTGATGAGCATAGGGCCGGCTTGCTGTTGCGGCATGGTTGGTGGTCGACAATGATGGGTCTCTAAATTAGATCTTCCGTTGGCGGGTGGGCTCTTGAAGAGGATGATATATGTGATCAATATGGTCTGGTTGGAAATGCCGCGAGCTTGAGGCGACTAGATCCAGAATCCGGCGTCTAGCGCCCGAGAGAGTATAAGAACAAAGCAGAACAGGGTCGGGAAACAGAAAGCATCTGCTGGGCGCAATGGGGCGGGGCGAAGAAGACTCGAGATTGAGACGAGGGTGGTGTGTGCGTGTGGGTGATATCAAGGGATGCAGCTGGGGTGCTGGGCGTCCCTATAAGATGCGATTGTACGGGTCTTGGTCTGGTTCTCGAATAGGTGTGTGGTATGATGGATTGCGATCGTAAATGGCTGTAAGAAAGTTGGAAGACGAGAGGACGTGCGCCGCCGGCGATAGGTGTCACATGAATGATCTCTGAGTTTCCGTCGCAGCTTCAGGCTGCAAGCGCCGTATCGCCTGGTACCTAGGTATTCAAGGTTCTGTACCTGGGTAGAGCCCGTCTACCGTATAGCGCGCTTTACTTAGGCAGGGCTTGGGCTGAGGGAAGCTGCTGTACGCGTTCCAATCAATTGAACAGGTGCCCTGAGGTGAGTCAAGGGAGAAATGACGTATCGCCGCCCAGTAGCAGTGGGGATCGTTGGTGGAGTTTTAGCACGCCTGTCCGCCGTAGTGCGGGGTTCCGTGACGCATGGCTTTCTAGGTATCTACTTACTTGCCTACCAGGCGAGCAGGTAGGTACAGCACCCGAATTGAAGTGTCTGAGGCAGAATTGGATCGTGCAATTTCATCAATTTGTTCACTGGTTTATTGCCAGATAAAACTCGAGCCTCCCGGATTCATCACCTCAATGCCATGTCTGCGCACGTGTGCTTCCCGGCTTGGCGTAAGTCCCACTACCTCAGTCATCCTCATCCTTTCCCGAACGGCATTATACCCGAATCCGATACCAATACTTGGGTAGCTCTACTGATAGGTGCACTCATCACCTATCCACCTATCTAGAACTCTCCAGGCGTAAAGTCTAAAACCTGAACCCCGTCGACCTTGTCGATTAAGTCCTTAACGAACGCGAGATGGGCGGGATCGCTTTCAACGTAATACTTCCTGTCCTCCTCGCTCTCGAACTTGGAGACGAAGCAATGCGAGTATCCATTCTGTCATTGTTCATCAATATCTGTATCTAAATCTCGGATGCTGTGGACGCACCTGTCGGCCCTCTATGCTGTTGTCCTTCCCGCCACCCAGCGTCTTCACGTATTGCGTCTTGGTGGTGGGATGTACTGTGACACTTGGAATTAGTTATCGCTTTTAAAGCGTGATTCGAGGCCGTTCCAGAAGCTTATAGATATAATACTGGTCCTTAAAGAGAAAAAAGACTCCGGAAACGCCTTACAGCACTTCTCCCCGAGCGCGAGCATTGCATCGCAGGTCTGCCCATGCAACGTCAACAACTGACTACCCCACACGATATAGACTACTCACAGCCTTTACCTCCTCCGTTGGGAGTAGTGCCTTGAATTTGAACTGGACGACGTGATATATAGCCATAGCGACTAATCGTTGTGATGCGCGTTGAATGACTTTTGGATATGAAGCTTGGAATCGGAAGTTCGAATGTGAATTGCTTCTGCGTCTCATCGGTTTTGTACAGCGAGGGGTATGTATGCACTTTACATAAGCATCCCGAGACAGGCCGACGCTTTTCTCCGCACTCGCAACCACTTGTAATGTTTCGAGCGGAGACGTTGAGCCGAGTGGTGTCCGATTTTATTCTTCCAGGCACGGATCAATCGCCGTATAACTGCTTGTGCAGCGTCTTGTGGTATGGTCGTGGCCCCCGAGCTCAGTAGTATCTTGGCCTGCTCAGACAGACCGTCACTTGCAAAGCAATTGTGAATTCTTGTAGAAACAATCGTTTTTTCCAAATAAATTTATTCATGTGACCTGCCATCAGAATGCTATAAATATGACGTCCATATTCATGGAATGCTGCTGTCTTCTGCACCCGAGTATCGCTATAGCAATTTTAGAACAGAGGCAACAGTGTGAAGTCGTAACGAGAGAGTGTAAACAACAGTGATACAAACAAAAGCAGCAGGATCCCAAATCGAATAGAAGCCACAAGGGTTTTTTTAGAAAAAGATTAAGATGAGGCTCAACATCTGCGGACCGGAAAACCCTTGAATATGACCCTGCCCCTGACACAAGAGTTTGTTCTGCCGACTACTTCCACTGATCTACCGAGGTAGTTTCTCGTGGGAATATCTGTTGACGAACTGCGCTCTTGTTGGTTCTTATAACCTTTTCTCACCCTGGGTACTTAGCTAATATAGCCGACAGTGTTGCTACTAGCAGGTAACTCAGGCAATGGATTCCGTTGTTGAGTGATAGCTTGAGAAGAACCGCGACTGGCAGAATGATATGTCCCTAGAGCATCTAAGAAATGTTCCTTGCTTCATTCTCAGAAGAACACTATTCGAATGTAAGTAGTCGTGCGCGTCACGGAATGTCTCATATACCTACCTGGTCGGTATTTGGCATCACACCTAGCCGAGAAAAGCAGTCGTTAATCAATATTATAGATTAGATGACCCGTGAAGCGACTTGCTTGCAACTGACCAGCTACGCACCTATCCACTGGTGGTCTTCTCAGTACTCTGCTGTGCGGCATCGAAGCCTCCATCTAGACAAGTCTTCGGGCACGAGCATCTCCTACACACAAGGGTTCTAAGGATATCGGTCCCTAGGGATAATTAGGTCAGCGCTAACATACTGCTAGACGCACATACACTCTCGTCGACTATCGTGAACGAGAAGAACTCGCCGCCACCTAGCCCTCCGCTTGATCCTCCAACCCCACTGTTTCTCCTCGTAATTCAGAGGCTCGGCTCTAGCTGGGGTTTTCGACCTGATTGTAGAGACGGGTGACAGACGCTTGACGATAGACATATCAGCAAGGAGAGGAGGGTAGAAGGGCATATATGAGATGGGGAGAGCACACATAGACCGAGGCGTTAAAATTTAAGGTATCCTTGAGAAGGTTAGCGTGTAGACCGATGGGCTTTTTGGAACCCTTCTCTGTTCTGCGAGGAATGGAAGATACTTACACCAAACACCGTGACACCTACTTTGCACATCCAGAGGGTCGCATAAAAGAACTAGACGCTGAGCAGGATAGTCTCTTCACTATGCTTAAATTATTTAGTATCTTTACCTTTAGCAAATCACAGTCCCTGATATAATAAACGCATGGATTGTTGGAGACAATTTGGAGAGGCAATTGGTCGAAAAAGACGGACAAGGATTACCTAGGTAACCTAGAACCCTGTGACTGTCATGGTAAGCAGGCAGGGAGTTAGCAAAGCCAAGCAAAGCCTAAGCAATGAGAATTTTGCGGCTTTAATCCATCCGTTCTGACTTGTATTATTCATCCGGAATCCGAATCCAGGTTGTCTCATGTTGCTGGGTACGGGTTTGATCGCATCGTTGCCTCGATCAGCGCGTCATTTTAGCGACAAGGTTGCACGTTGCCAGCCAGCCAGTGAGCCAGTCGAGCCAGTGTGCCAATAACCCTGCGGGGAGGACCAGGGCTTACGGACAGGACATGGTTCGTTTTGCGCCTCACTTTGCGCACAACATACTTACCATACCATCGGTACCGCCTCCGCGCCTCCGCCTTCCGCCCCTGCCGTGGCCCGCGAACCGTGACGTGTGTGTCCGTCTCGGAGGTTCGGCTTTGGGCATCGAGACGCATTATCCTGTCCGGGATACATATACTTAGTTATTTATAGATAAATGTCTTCGCCGCATCCGAATGAGGGCCGCACGCCCGACTCTAGCCGCGAGCCTTCTAGCTCGGAACCGGCTTCGTCGCACGATCACCTCCCTAGCCTTAATCAGGTCCCTAGTGTTACACATAGCGACACGCCGTCGTCGCGCTCTTTTGGCGACTTCTCTACTGGGTTAAGTGTGAGGGCGCCTCTCTTGGACGTTGTTCGTTCTCACTTGCGCTCGGGCTGATTGCGGATTTTCAGGTCGATGATGATGACGATGATAATGGAGATATCGACTCGGCTGTCTTTGATGTTAACCAGGCGTAAGTGCTACACACGACGATGTTTAAATAATTGTGCGCATATAAGTGACTGATCCATCGTATATAGGCAATCAAGCACGTCTGTGTCATCTAGTGTATATGATTTTGTTCATGAGCATGGCCGGACCTATCACCGATATAAAGAAGGGAGTAAGTTCTTGCAGTCAAATATAATACCCGTCGATATCTTGACTCACATTCAGTCGATGTGTAGAATATTGGATGCCTAATGATGAAGTGAGTATTCATTGGAAAATGATGTCAGACAACTTAATACTTATCGAAAGCTATAGAGAGAACAAGAACGGTTAGGTACGAGACACCCCCGGCGTCAAGATCTTTCAGACCCCATAAACAAATGACGGCTCGTTGACGCGCCATGGCAGATTTACAACATTTGATATGTCTTAAAGTATTTGGCAACCGGCTTGCCCTCGCTCCTGTGCAGGAGCCAGCTAGAGTTTTGGATTTTGGCACGGGGACTGGGACATGGGCGATAGAATTTGGTAGACCACCCTCCAACCTGAGATCCGTCAAAACGAACTCACCGACTCACACATGCCAGCTATCCAACACCCAGGATCCGATGTCCTAGGTACGGACCTCAGCCCTATACAGCCAGAATAGTAAGTGCGTGGCGAGTCAGCGAGGTATTGCGAACAAACAAGCGCAAAGCTATTTTACCGGTGGCCGAAGCTGACTATGACACAACAGCGTGCCACCGAACTGCCGCTTCGAAATCGACGACATAGAGGACGAATGGATGTTCTCCTCGAAGTTCGACTACGTCCACGGGCGACATATGGTGGGATCGATAACAGACTTCCCCAAGCTATTGACATCTATCTACACGAACCTGAACCCGGGCGGGTGGGTTGAGTTCCAGGACTACTACGTGAAGCTGCAGTCGATTGATGGCACGTTGGATGGGACGGTATTACAGCGGTGGAACCACATGCTAAATCACGCCCTAACATTCACGGGCCGCAGCGGGCTTAACACGGTCAAGTACCGGCGGTGGATGCGTGAGGCCGGGTTCGAGGACGTGCGGGAGGAAGTCTTCGCTGTCCCTGGGAACCCCTGGGCCAAAGGCGAGGAGCAGAAGCAACTCGGCGCCCTACAGATGGAGAACATCCTCGAGGGCCTCTACGGTATTAGTATTAGTCTTTTTACGAAATTTTTGGGTATGAGCCCCCAGGCTGTTGAGACGTTGCTCGTCGACGTTCGCAAGGACTTGATGAATCGAAATATTCACTTTTATTATCCTATGTGAGTTCGGTCTTTTTCTTTTCTCTCTCCCCCCCCCGGACTTATCAACTTATGAAGCTAACGGATGCCCCGCGCTGTTTTCTAGAATGTCGGTTTATGCTAGAAAGCCTTTATCCAGTACATAGGAAGGATATGGGTATGCTTATTTTAATTCGCTTTCGCAAGTATATAGTTTGATACCACTGTATGTAGATCTATCACTATAACATATATATCCGTATTATTTCGCACAACTTTCCATCCTCCTGCATATACCAGTAGGCAAGAGGTAGTGAGTTACATGTAGTCAGCGCTTAGCGTTCGTCGCCGCCTCTTCTCACCCGATCTCCAACATCTCACATGACAGTAAGTACCTTACTACGTTGCATTCAACCAACCCACTTCACTTGATGGTCGAAACACGAGATCTAGATCGGAATGACTCTATCTTTACTAAAAATAGCAGAAAATAACACCTTCCGTAACCCCACCTGTTCCCGTGTTCGAAATCCCGCCGAGGACAGTATCCCTTAAGCCGAGGCCTCCCTTGTCATTCCCCACTACTCCGAAACAAGACGACGCATAGCGAAAGTCCCCTCACTTGTCAGTTCAATCTGGCGCGCTTGAGAGATTGATTTTCACTTGAGCAACGCGACGCGACGCGTTGGAGACGGTTCCTTGCCTTTCGATAAGACCCTTTTTAATTCTCATCTAAGACCGATTTAGAGGGGCGGGTAGCTTGTGCGAATGGGCAGCTGTAAACTGTATGGCTTCCAAGAGCGGAAGAGTTCTTGAATTTGAGGATACAAATGATACAGTTGATTTCCTGCAAGTATCGGAAGAGACTTGCATCGTATATGGCCGACACGTGAGCCACAAATTTGTACCATAATGCTACCGAGAGGATAGTGTGGCGATGTCCTCTGTGATGTTCAACTTGGTGTCTTTCTACTCAAGAACAGTATAAAACACTCTCCTCGTCTACGACTGGCAAGTCGAACCCCCTAGCTCAACCGCTTCTCTTTTTCTCGCTCTCCCGACCTAGGCGAAATCCCTATCTCTTCGCATCAGATGCGATGCTGGCTTTTGCCACCTCGTCCCTACTTCGGTGAAGTAGGTGCTTTAGATATCACCAACTGAACGAACGGTTTAGACTTCGCGAAGAGTAGGCTAGCAAGTCTATCGTCGAAGTGCATAGGTATGCGCTTCGTCTTAGGCACGGCGAAGCTAATATACGGTCGTAGTTAGGAATGATCACCAAGCCACGCTGGATTGCAGGGCGTAACACTTTAATAGTATCTTATTGATGTAAAGCTAGAAGCTACGAAGAAACGGTAGAGAAACAAAATACGATATCTGAGAATCTAGTCTATAGTAGTTCCATCTAAACTGCTCAATCCCATAATGGGGGAAAGACCATCAAGAGAAGGATTTCAAGATCTAAGACTATGGTATGTAGGTTTAAACTGGCGTGGGCCTCTTAGACGTAGTGGTATCAGCGTCCATCCCAACTCAGTAATCAGCCACCTTCCATCTTTTCCGAAGAAAAGGTTAATCTACCATAAGAAATAATGGATAATTTGGCGACGAAAGTCTTCCGAAGACAATCGTCTGTTGTCCAAGTCCCCATGGAGGTAAAGGGGGAAGAACAACATTAGCTGCCCGGTGCAGTTGAGGCGAACCATGTCCTTGGGTCGGTCGTCGGAATGCATGGGTGGTCTCATCGCGAGGGTCGAGGTAAGCGCTGTCGTCGGTTCGCTTCGCTTCATCCCGCGCCATCTTGCCGTGAAAAGATGGTGATGAGCGACGATTACCTCACTCGACGCGGATCGGGAGGCGGCCTTGGCGGCATGTATCTCGTCGGTTGATACGGCGGTCTCTGTCGAGCGGAGGATGGTGTCCGGGGAAGTTTTATGTCTTACCCAGGACTGAGAAAGGAGGAAATGGAGGAACGTCTGTGTAGAGGGGAATATGTTAGACTGACGCGTTTGTGATACATGCTTGGGCAGGTGAAGGAGATATGTATGCCTGCGAGAGAGGCTGGGATGGTGAGAGTGATGGGCATTTCTGGCTATGAAAGATAAAAGGCAGTTTGAAGAAGAGTAGTCGCTTGTGCAAGTGTGCGGTTTAGTAATTGGAGGAAGTGTTTGCTGCAGAGAAGGTATCAAGGCACCTGAGTGAAGAAGCACTGGTAGTAGGAGGGACAAGAGTCAAATAGTCGGTAATGGGAAGCTAAAGTTAGAAGAGACTTAGGAAAGGATGGCATACTTATTTTAAATAGAGAGGCGTGATTGAGAAGGGAAGATTTGAGGAGCAAGGTGGGAGCAAAGTAGAAGAGCAACATGTAGGCAAGGTGAAGAACAGCTTCGGAAAGAGTTGAAGGAAGAAGGGAGAGGGCAGGAAAGGCAGGAGGAGGAAGGGCCTTATATAGACAGGAAAGAGGGAAGTAACTGTGAGTTACTGATTAAGTTCGCGATCAATGATTATTCGGTTTTGTAAAGGGCTGCTGAGATTCAATTTGATCCTTGTGATCTGGTTGGTTGACATGGGCTAAGGTGTAAGGTGTAGCAAACAAACATAAAGTTTGAATTTAATTACCTAACCTAGGTAACTTAGTACCTGTGTAACCAATAGATTGTATTCCTAATTTGTAACTGTCTGATTTTACTGCTCCCTGCGATATAATTGGCTTGTTTTGAGTTCCGTAGGTGCAGAATGGTGATCTTGAGCCTAAGCCTTGATTCTAATTGATCCATTCTCATGTTGCCATGTGGTTATGTTTGCTACATAACTCTATTCAACATGTGATTCCCTTAAAATTAGGCAACCTGATTGGCTTGGTCCGAATACAGCACCAGGAAGAGGTTAATGTTGAGGTTCAACGTAGCGGATCATCACACAATATCGGCAACTACAATGGCAACTCAATAGGGAGTTCCCGATTAATCAGAAGTACTGCCACATTTCCCGTGCCCCAAGCGATATAGCTGAATAGGCTGATCTAAACACGAAACGTTCTAATGCCCGCCCATTGTGCTCTCTGGAATACCTGACAGCGGCATATCATGTATTCAATAGAACCTTAGGTTTTAGTGCATCTACTGATACGTGTAGAAATACTGTTCCAAGGACAGCATAGCTCATATAGAGTATTTCGAATCCTGCGTAGTACAAAGTCCATGCATCCATATGGCAAGTCGAGTCAAGTACAAATGGCACCAGGGATGGACACGCCACAGGCCCTGCGATGCTACGTTGTGAGGAGACGCGTAAAAGAGTGATCTCAACTTCAGATTTAGAATTGATTAGAACCTAAAAGCAAACGAAGTAGATTGTGATACAACAAGCACCTCAGCACAACGGCCTCTATGAAAGCAAATTGCACAACCCGAACTCTAGGATTACATGATAGGCATGTTGCCCGGGAGGGAAGTGAGCCAACCATCCAAGTTATCATTAACCTTCCTGGAAATAGTACACTGCGCACATCGTCAGTCGACATCTCTAAGTCTCATACTAGAGAACTCGGCAGAGTAGACGAAGGATTAGGCACAATAGCTTTTATACGCACCTTGTTAGCGTCGGCTAAAGACTGTGTCTTCAGCGTGTTGCAATTTATCCTGTTCTGGAAGAGGTCGCTGTTGCAATTCTGATCCATAGCTCTCTGTAATGCGTCGCCCTTCCACGCGAATATGTAGTCAGCGTGGATTCCGTACCCTATTTTTTTTTAAGGAGTTTACAAATTAGCAACCAAGAATGCATGCTGAATATATTCGAGTCGGTGGTGTGGTGGTTTGGGTTGGGTGGTCAAGCGTGGATCAACTATGAATCGAAAAGCTAACCTGTCTTATCGCCAAACGACCACACGAATGGCTGGGAACCGTCGGTTGGCCATTCAGCCTGGTTATTGAATGGGCGTGTGTCCCAATAGCTTTCAAGTTCACGTTAGCATAATGAATTGCAGACTTGGGTGAGGGACACTCACGTCTCGTAGAATACCTGAGGAACAGTGACGGGATGGCTCGCGGGGCAAGCGTTGCCGTTGGGATAGGCGACGTGGCTCTGATGATCCGGACTATCGGTGTTCTTGCCATCCCAGCACGTCGGGAAGCGTATGCTGACCATAATACCAGCTGGGCAGGGCCTTGTAGGAAAATTCAGAGTCTGACCGCCTCTTGTCATGGAAGTCTGCAGACACTGCGTGCATAAAACACGTTAGTCGATATCTCTAAGTCCTACAGCATAGAAACTGACAGATTATATAAAACAAGGGATCGGGCACGGGAGGTTTTTGTACGTACGGTAAAATCCATGTACTTATACTTGGCTTGTAGTTCTGCTGCTGTTCGGAAGCTGGGGTCTCCTACAGTCATCCTGAAACCGGGTTTGAACGCTGTTACCTTGCCTGCTCAGAAAATAGGTATGAGTTATTGCCGCTTGCTTAAAAACTAAGATTGGTAAATGAGAAGGAGGTTTCTGACAACTTACCTTGTGAAAGGTAGTAGACAGTCTGGCCTCCTGTAGCACCGGTAAAGCCGAGCTCATTGCCGAATGTATTGACGCGGTGAAGTGTTCCATTCCGTGCACTAATTCAACAAGTCAGTAAATATCGTTGCTGCAGATTGACGTCTCATACCGGAAAAACAAGGTCGCCTAGAACACCCGAAGTCAGCTATTGCCATTCATATATTAAGATAAGAAGATGATAACGCTGCCTACCGTCCAATAATTGCTGAAATCTTCGACGGGTGTGCATGATGTACATGTCGCTGTGGAGGGTAAATCATGTACTGCTGGATCCATCGTGGCGTTGAAAGCATTTCCTCCCACGATCTGGTGGAGATGAGGAGAGGGTAGCGCGCCAGGGTTAACGAGACTGTTGTTCATTAACCTTCAAAACCTTTCGTAGAGAGTGAAATGTTGACTTACGGATCAAGTCGATCAACCACAAGCTGTGAGCATGAGAACCGAAGAGTCGCAGCAGCGTCTACGGCAGGCGCGATAGCTGCAGCCGCAAGAAGAGAGCGCCAATACATTGTGACTTAACTTGACTTGACTTCAATGATATTGTTGGGTGGTAAGCGAAGAGACGCCTGAACCAGAAGCAAAGAAATGTCACCTCTCGATGCAACACAGGGGAGACCCTCATCTTTTCTCACAGAGGGTATGCATCGTAGATTTTATCTCGCACCGCAGCACGACAGTTCGCTTGCCAAGCCGCAGGCCATAACTGCCGATATAGCATGGATGGCCTTGCCATGGCCGTAGCGGCTTGATAATTGAGCTGGGTAGTTTAAAACCTGGGTGTGTGAAGAGTAACATCCAATAGCCAGAAGCGTTTACATGGGCTGTGGAAACCTTCGTGTATTTATCCAGATTGGGCCTGCTCGGAAAAAGGTAGAAGGTCCGGTCAGACCAGTCTGGATCAATCAACCACGTGCCACGTGCGTGAAAAAGAGGCAACGTCAATGGCTTGTACTCCTGTCATTCAATTCACTGCAACTCTGACGGACAAGTTCTGGAGAGCAAGGAAGGTCTATGAGTAGGAGAGCAAGACACGGCTGGGCTGGGTAGTTCGAAGACACTGTAAAGATCTCAGTGGTGTATAGACACAATATATATAAGACATCGTCAGCTTGGAACTGTTGGAACCATATGGGCTACAGTTATGCATCAATGGGTTTGTGGGTGGGAAATTAGATAGTCTTAAGTAGGTGCTGCACCCTGCATTCGGCAGTATTCTAATGACAACGGGCGATTGTTGAAGAAGAAGCCATTAGTACTTCGTATGGTGAGGTACATGTGTCTATTTTAAGGAATAATGACAAGCTGCCGAGAACTATAATGGCAGGGCGTGTGGATGACAACTACGCCTCAGCTGGCTTGTGTTGGTTGGTTGGGATTATTGCCGATGGAATTTTGGATTATGATTATCCAGACTATATATGCCTAACCAAGAAGCTATGCATGTGAGACTGCTCCATCACAGCAATGGGCATTGCCTGTCTCTCTTGAATGTCAACATACACTCTAGTGCTTTAGGTTAGTAACGGTTGGGATTTTATGTCGGTATTGATTCCGCTTGTTGGCTGTCTCGATTCGAATTTCTTTCAATCGCAATGAAACGGGTTCATATTCCGCTAAAGGTGGTGATCAATCGACTAACCCCTCTTTACCTTCCAGGGTAATTGGCTTTTTTGTCAGCCATATGTGAGACTGTATCCCTTGGAGTTCATTGAATATACCAAGTTTGACATGTTCGGGGCACAACTAAGCCGGGAAACTGTTGACTCTTAGTGTTCATGATTTATGGCTCATGTATCATTTTTCAGTCTGGACTATTATGACGGGGGATGTTGCGGCGACCATACGGCCTCCTAGAGTAAGATGGGCGATAAGAATCACCTCTCATCTGTCCTTGGCCTAGACGGTTGCGGGTGCGGATGGGCCCGCCCCTAGAAGGACCACCTCGATGCCCGGTAACTTCATCTTCGCGTTTGACTAGCTCTACAGCTGAAGATGGATACTGGACTTTACGATCCCACGCTTCTATCGACCAGGGGCTGCGTAGAAAATTCCGCAGCTCGTGAAGGAGCAATTTCGTGTTTTCGCGGCCAAGAAACTCTGAGAGCATATCTTCTGCGGCCCCCTGACTGCCCTGAATATCGACTGTTTTCAAAATAGCAATGATGTATTCCAGCAAAAACTCGGCATTGTTTGCACGCCGTCTCGTCATGGCATCATCACTGCTTTGTGGGCTGCTTGGAGTGCGAAGAAACGCGAAAACCTGCAATTCTCGCCTCAGCCAAGCTCGCGCGCGTGAGACTAGCTCCGGTTCCGATTCAAACAAAGCGGGTGTTATTTCCCTGTAGCGTGACCTGTAGTTAGACCCCACATGTAACGAGTAGAGACGATTCCGATAGATTTGCTGGCGACGAATGATGGCGTGGTCCTGGGTCACTGGCCGATGCTGAGAATGCTCATAGCGACGTCTATCTGTTATTTCGGCTGTCCATCGTGGCCTAGGCGGTTGGACTTGGGTTTGCTCATTCTGCGAAGTGTCGTTTGTTGCCTGTGGCACCAGATACACACGACTCGTTCCAGGACCGTCGTAACCAAAGTCATGTCCTACCTCGTGTATGCTGCTTTTGCACAGAGGACATTTCGATAAACGTTCAAGCCAGTTCAAGAGACAGACATAGTCAAAGTTTCGATGCTTGCAAGGCTTTGCCTCACAAGGGTCCGTGATGCTATCGAGACAGATGACGCAACATGGTTCGCTCAGTTGTCCTTCGTCAGTTGGCTCGCTCCTAGCCGCAACTTCCGCAAGAGTGTTTTGGAGGACTTTTGACTGGAGATCGTTAGAGGCAACCTCAGCATCCATAGAGCGACGGAGGCGGAAGATTTGGCACCGAAAATATTGCAGCTGTTTGCATGGCCTTACTCCATACCCAAGGGAAAATGGCGATGGGAAAAGGGATCAACTGGCGTGCCCCACATACATGTAGGTAGGTAGGTACCTGGTACTCCGTTCATGTAAGTAATAGCAGCCCCACTAGCTAAGGTACGGCATCACGTCACGTCGCGTACACAGGTACGGTACTAATATAGAGGGCTGTCGCGTGAAGCGCGTCCTACAGGACCCATTAAAGGTAATACTTAACAAATGCGAACCCCCCCACGAAGCTACTTTGTTCACGATCATATTTGCATCTTTGCTATGCTATGACTTACGACATCATTGAACAGCCTGATTATTTGTTTTATTGATTATTGTCGATTCATTTATAGAAATCATGGAGATATCTGTGGACGAAGACGTCAGACATAGATACGAGGCGAAGTCATCGCAGCTGCGTGCTGAGCTGAAGCAGTTCGAGGCTGACTGGGCAAGTCGCAATGGCGGAAAGAAACCCGGCCGTCAAGATATCAAACAAAACCCCAGCATAGGTAACTACAACCGTGTCTTCTTGTTCTTTATATATAGTACCGCGTGCCCTGAGAACTAACTAACTGTTCCGCAGCCTCCAAATACAAAAAGTACAACCACATCCGGGACGTCCTCGCCGGAAAACAACCAGCAACTCCATCACGGCCTCGCAAGCGAACGCCCGACAACGATCTCTCCCAGACGCCCTCGAAACGTCCCAAGTCTGTGTGGACCCCGTCGGCACCCCGTACGGCTGACGTAGACGATGGCATCTTCCAGACGCCCTCCGCCCGAACACTCTTCAGTCCCGCCATGCCTACCTCAATTGGCCCAACACCGCAGAAGAATGGGCGGATCCTGGGCATGTTTGATCTTCTCGAAGAGAATAACGAGAACCAACCTCCCAACGGCGATGCCGTAGGAAAGAATTCCAGATTACAAGCCACTCCTAGCAAGAAGCCGGCTGGCGAGATGGATGACTCGAAGCTCGGGAGGACACCCATGTCGTCGTCCAAGCGCAATATGCTCAACACTTTCATGACACCAAGCAAACGAAAGGAGAGCAACATCCTAGGAGCTAGGACGCCTAGTTCTGTCTCGAAGCTTCATCTGGCGACGCCTGCCTTCCTGAGGAGAGCGCCGATGCCGACCGTCAATGAGGATGGTGACTACATGTCGCCACCCGCGCCACTCCGACTTCCTAGGAAACCCCTTGGTCGCAGCCTCAGCAGTGTAGTTGCAGGTCTGAGGAAACTGGAAGAGGAAAAGCTTGATGACGAATTGGAGGCCCTGCACGAAATGGAGAATGAGACGAATTCATCCAGCGCCCCAAAACCTGCAATATCGGCGTCTAAAGCATCACTGGAAATCTTGGAGCCTGATAGCCAGGGGCCTCAGCTTCTGGGAGGATTTGATGACGAAGCTCTATACGATAGCCCAACAGAGGAGGTAAAGGGGCGTGACGGCCAACCTCTGAGGGTGTATAAGAAGAAGGGTCAGAAGAGAACAACACGGCGAGTCAACATGCGACCTACGAGAGCCAAACGACCAGAGGCCCCGACGAAGGATGATGCCGGAAGCGAGATCGGACAACATGACGAGGACGGAGAGGTCGTCCCAGAAACGCAATTCGATCCAAGCAAGAGTATAGAAGGCCTGCCTGATATCGACTCAGATTCGGACTTTAATGTCTCGGATATAGAGGACGAGGCTCCAGAGAGAAAGCAGCCCAAGAAGACAGAAAAGTCAGAGAAGAAGAAGGAGGGCAAAATGCAGAAAGCAGCTAGAAAAGTCAATGAGCTGGCACACGCAAACTTCAAGCGTTTGAAGCTGAAAAACACGGGATCGAAAGGCGGGCCTGGGTTTGGCAGTCGATTCCGTCGGCGCAAGTGATCCATCTCGTAGACTGTATAATGAGTAATGAATATATGGAGCGCCGAATATCATGGACGTGCATTGTTTCATATCAATTGGCCCTCGCAAATACCCGCCCTTTAGCATATGCCTTGGAATTATATAACTATCCTTTCGGATGATGTCTTAAGTAGTGCCTATAATTCTATTTTCTAACTGTTTCTGGTTGTACCTTGACCGACATCACGTACCGACCAACATACTCGATTTTCCAATCTCGAGCTGTTGATTATTGTGCTCGACTAACCATCTCCAGGAAAACTAGCAGTAGGCCTTTGCAGACACGGCTCTTCTAGAAAGAACGAACCACGAAATGTATATGGGCAGTCAGAGCTGTGTAGCTACAAGGGCGTATATGAGCCTGCCGGAGAGAACGATGGACGATGGAGCGTATATTGTACACCGGAGATACCGCTATGATAGTTCATTCTATCTACTACACTGATATACTTGCTACTTCTACTACTTGATGCCTTTGCGTAACGGCGATCTTCTTCAATATTCGTATCCCCATGACGATAGACTCATCACCAGATTACTTGGACGTTGAGAGCGGGTAAGACAAACCGAGTTCAGGTTATGCTGGGAAGTAATTACACATATGTCATCGAATTAATTAATATATGCCTTGAAGGCCTCGATTGCCACTTCTCGGCCTTCTGCAACCATTTACGTTGTTCACATTTCAACATGTCGGCAGGTGTGACACCATACCACAAAACAGGGGATAGGGAAACCATGGCCATGGTGGCCGACATATCCATAAACAAGTGAGCGTGTCCTCGGGGACTTTCGCGTAATTCCTCAACTCTCTGTAGATCCAAAGTTACCGCATCCTCAGCTCGGTTTTATCTATTCGGCCGTTGTGCCACTACATATATTCAAACCAGTTAGAAACTACGCCTTTAGCATTATTATAATCATCATGGGCCACAAATTGAGTAAAGTAAAGGGCCGCAAATCTAAGAATCGCCAACATGACATCGAAGCCCAGCCTATCGTCGAAGAACCCCAGCCTATCGTCGAGGATCGCCAGCCTGACGTCGAGGATCGTGAAGTTGACATCAGGGATCACGAAGTCGACATCAGGGATCACGAAACTAAAGTCGAGGGCCGTAATCATGACACCGATGACAGCGAGCCTTCAGAGATATTGTTTGTCTCTTTGGGCAGAATTGCATACGATCACATAGAGTACCCTAACTTGCCAATACAATCCAACATAGGCGGAGAAGGACTATGGGGTACGAGTATACTTTATAGTTTCCATCTTAACTGGAATCTCCTCTTTTGGCACTCGGGCAGTTGCTTACCATTTAATCTAGCTACATTCGGTGCCCGACTGTTCAAGCCCGGACTGCAGTCGCAGGAGATCGGGTGTCTTATTGTCACTAGGAACGACTATCCCGATGAATTGTTTAAGACGCTAGGATCATGGGATATGACGAGCATTACCCGTCATTACTGGGACTTCCCGATCAACAGGGCCTGCATAAGATACGAAAACCAGAACTCTTTACGTAAGTACTACTTTATAACGATTGTTTCATGTGTCGGAGGCTGACGTTTTCATAGGAAGAACGTTATCGTACCAAGATCCGCCTTACAGGCCGATAGTCCGTAACCTACGAAACAGCATTCTCCTTACCGCCGAAGTATTTCATCTCTCAGGTTTCCCTTGCGAAGCAAAACGGCAGCTTCAATTTCTGGTTACATTACGAAAAGATATTGGCATAGGTCCACCTGAAATCGTATGGCAACCTGCTCTTGTAAAGGCTAAGCCGGTAAACCCAGACGATTCAGACGAGGCAAGCTTTGAGCAAACCCTCAAAAGTTACCGTGATGTATTGCCACTAGTAGACATTTTCTCGCTGACTTACCAAGAATTGGAAGATATCGTTGAGGGGGTAGGGAGCCCCGCAGTCTCGGAAGAGGACGATGTACGTACATCCGTTGAGACACTGGTCAAACTATTCCCCGCATCACTTATTGGCTTTGAAGGAAATGGTATAATGATAGTTCGGTGCGAACCGTTCGGCTATTATTACAGAAATTGCAACGAGAAAGGGTGGGTGAAGGCGTACAGTCAAATTTCCGACGGTAAACCTATAGTCGACTTCACTGGTGGGGGAAGTGCGTTCTTAGGGGCTTTCACCGTCGCCCAAAAACATGGCAGAGACTTGAGGGACTCTTGTATATTTGGTGCGGTTGCTGCCAGCTTTGCGATGGACCAGTTCGGCCTCCCGGTTATGACATACCGCCATCCCACGCGAGGAGAGAACAACATGGGCGGCGAGTTTTGGAACGATGAAAGGGCTATAAAACGACTCCAAGCCCTTCGCTCATTGAATCGAATCCGAGAGGGCAAGCAACCTGCTAAAACAAGATGAAAGATGGCATATTCGGTACAATTATCGTCACAGCTTTGATTTATGGAAATTCTCCCCAGCGTTAGAGGTCATGTCATTATCAGTTCTAATCTATTAAGCGTTCTGTCATGAGTCCCTACTTTCTTTGCTCCTGAAGTTGATAGTCCCTTATCTTTACTCGATTGAACAGTCTCACCTATAAGTGTACAAGACTTTGCTTAGTTAATGGGTGCGATCAAGTAGTCCCTCATGGCTCAGTAGCAAATCAACCGGGCCATCTCGAAAGGAAAAGTTGCTCATGTCGCATTCTCTTCCCCTTATACATTTAGCAAGTATCAAGAAGAATGAAACCAGCACCTAGTTGGTCGATGCTGCCCGGAAGCTGCCCGCTACCACGACAGAGCGAAATACACTATCGGTTGCAGGTGAGAGCTGCCACCCCCGAGCGTGCTGCACCTTAAGCTGACGTACTGAATGGGAGAAAAGATGCGAAGAACACGGAAGTAAAGGCTTTGATGTGGGAATAAGTGAGGGATGGAGCTCGGCTGCTCCTTTTATCCAGACACTCCAATTTTGCGCAAAACGTTACTCAATTCAATTTCGGAGTATCGGCAAGCGTATTTCCATTGGCAACCTGTCTGGCGCCGCTAGCTCCTCCCATGCGTTTGATCATCTCTCTGATATGCCTATCGTCGTCCAAAGTGATCTCAACATCGACGGAACCAACGTTCTGCTCCAAGTACTTCATGTTCTTGGTCCCAGGAATGGGGAATATATCCTGTCCTTGAGCCATGACCCATGCTAGTGTTAACTGAGCAGGTTCGCAGTTCTTAGTCGCAGCCATATCTCTAATTGTATTCGCCAGTTCGAGATTCTTAGGGAAGTTCTCCGGGCTGAATCGAGGGAGAGCACGACGTTTGTCCTTCGTGTCTAGATCATCGGGCGATTTGAACTTACCGGAGAGAAACCCTCGGCCAAGCGGTGAATAAGCGACGATCGCCACGCCGAGCTTACGGCAGGTTGCTAGAAGATGTGTGCCCGCCTCCGTCTCTATATCCAGGCTCCAGGGATTATATTCAATCTGAACTGCGGAAACGGGATGAATAGCGCATGCTCGACGGACGGTGTCTGAGCTCGGCTCTGATAAACCGATATGCGCAATTTTTCCTTCTCTAATACCAAATATCTGTGTGAGTTGTCCCTTGAAACCCCCAGGATAGTTGCAAGTGCCCGCAACTCACCTTTTCAGCTCAACTAAAGCTTCCATAGTCTTCTTAACTGGGGTGATGCGATCAAATCGATGTACGTAGAATAAGTCAATGCAATCGACTCCAAGGTTTTGCAAGCTCTTTTCGCAGCTTCGTCGGCAGTTTTCAGGCGAACTGTCGATTGTGAAAGAAGCTTTACCGTCTTCACCGACTTTAGCACCGAAGCCGAATTTAGTGGCAATAAAGACATCCTGGCGCCTTGTTGGATGCAGCTTGAGCCACTTTCCAATGAGGGCTTCACTATCTCCGTACCCGGCTGCGGTATCCCAGAACGTAGCACCTATTTCCCAGGCCCTGTCTAAGACTCTGAAGCGCTCTGCGTCAGGCCTGACGGCATAATTGTCAGTACTGATCCGATACGTTGCGATCAGACATTACTCACAAAGTCGTGCCCTCATAACTGATGCTGAGTTCCATTAGCCCGAACCCGAGCTGAGGAAATAGAGGTCCATCACGGCCCAGTTTGTGATGAGGAAGGTTTTGGGGAGGCATGATAATAGAAGGGGTATCATAAAGTTTTGGCTTGTGCTTGCGATGCTCTAGGCTCACATAATCTGCATTTAAAGCACCTGAGCAAAGCGACATATATATAATCCATTTCATAAGCTACTCTGCGGTCATCTTCGATGGCTCATAAGTAGCTGCTCCAAGCCCCTGGTGGCCATGCAGTAAGGTCAGGCTTGCTACCAGTCGATCAATCACATAGAGGCCACTCAAGGATGGACTTATTGCTTATGTTATGTTTGACAATGTTAGTCGATTAAATTATCGAAAGGGGTTGGCGATAGGAGGAAATAACGGACGGACTTAAGATAGCGCACCTGTATCCTATTGAATCCGAACGGTTGTTTTATTCTCCTCATCTGGCCACCCGTGGATATCAGCATCGACCACTAACAATTCGAAGGGCCAAAAACGCATCCTTGAAGCTGACCTACGAGATTGATAGCGCGCTGCGTAATTACGAATTATAACTCCCTCTAGGCGAGATCGCGAGAGAATTGTCGCCTAATGTCCGTATTAATCCGATGCGGGGCTTGTCTCAGGAAGTGTAAGGGACAACAATTGCTAGAAATTCTGGTTGGAAAAAAATATTTAAAGCCTCTGCAATGATTTCTAGGAACTCTTTTTCCCGCTTAGGTAGGTAGGTGTGCTTATTATTGTTGATGTTCAATATGACATGCATCCGATGCCGTCTGTGCATATTCTACAAGATATATGCCAATAGCCTAGAGTAAATCAGCGGACACTTCTTTCAAACCCACCCGGAAAATTAGAAGCGGGACTTTAATGTCGAAGGAAAGCCAGACATTAAATTGTAGAACACGTTGTTACCCGAGACGTGGTTGCAGAAATTAGTCTAAGAGGACCGACATACCGAGAATGGACTTCACGGCATCGGTCTATTTAAGGCAGGATGGAGCGAGGGTATAAAATAAGACAGTTAGTTGATGACGGTTGTTTTGAACTTCTCCGGGATTATCCGCAACATTTTTCTGTCTGCTAGTGCATAATACCCTAGGCGAAGGTAGTAGTGGAAAGTCAGAATATAAGAAATATGCCAACCATTGTATACGATTCAAAATACTTGCCAAATATTCCGGGAAGCAGCCTTTAACTTATACCTCGTGCAATTGAACTGCTCTGAGAGACCTATATTATCTCGTGTTATGCCTGTATTAAAAAAGGTGAACTTATCACGTTTAATAATCGCAAGCCACGTATTATTGGAGATGGTCAAAAGGTAAGTTCCCATTCTTCAAGTAACTATCCTTGTTGCTATCTACATAAGCTACTGCATGAATTTCCATATGTGTCTCCATCAGTCATCGTGATCCATCGGGCCATACAGGCAAGTGAGTGGAATTGTGGATTTGACGATAGAATTAGGGGGGCGGTTTAGGCACCTAAGATGGCAATATTAGTTCGTGTTGGTTTAACGTTTGGTGATGGAGGGGTGAAGGTATGCAGTCAGGGGATTACTATCTAACGGTTACTCACCTATAGCATCGCAGGCAGCGTTGACGGCAGGTATGACTTCATTAATAGCGACAGCCACGCCGCAAGCAGAGATGACGCAAGAGGTTGCCTCATTCTGTACGGCAGTGCGAGCAGCGCCTATGAGAAGTATCAGTTAGCACTATTTGATTTTCTCTATGCCGCTACTTATTCCCGGCCATCGAGTGCTCGCATGCCTTAGGGGAATAGTTTTCGACATACAAATGCATTGGTAGTCAGTAGAGCCACAGTCAGTGACAGCAGCAACAGCATCGAGGATGCAGGGCTGTGCACAAGCTGGGATGTCGTTCCAAGTCTGGGCGGAGACGATACCGACAAGGGTGGCGATGGTGGCAAGACTGAACTGCATTTTGTAACTTTGGTAGCTTTGAGGTAAACTGTACGATATGTCGGTGACGGGTAAGAAGTAGATTGTAATACAGAAGGTTGTGGATCTGTGTCGATGGCAACATTTCGACTGTCGAGTAGATCATAAGGGGGTTTATATACTTGGCCACTGAAAGTCATATTGGCACCAAGTTCCTGCAGTGAACGGTAGGACTGGTAAGTTCCTCACATGCTAAATGTTTGTGTTGTTCTGCCTCGGCCGTGGGATACACGGTCCCGCAACTTGTACCAGGTCCATTGCCTCCTAGAATCGCAGGGAGAGGATGCCAAGATCTTCGGCATGAATTCAGAAACCATATGCACTGGCAGAGTTAGTTAATTGGAAAGTTTGAGGTTATCTAAGCAGTAGCGTCTACCATATATAACTATTTTAACTGTAACCGTAGCTAGTCACTTCACCACAAGGTTCTAACTTTGTTATTCATATCGATCGCTTGTTAGGAGGCATTTCCGTGTCTACGAGCTTCTAGTATGCGAGCACAAACTTCTGTAGCACGAACTACAGAATTGTGATATCCGGCCGAGGTAGGACTAAAGGCTCGCCCTATATGTATGCTTAGCATGTGACGAATATTGAGACAATTACTAATTATATATTAAGTGTAATTATCATAGACTTGTATAAGAGTTTACAACATGGACTTGTCGATCGGATGTTGTATTTCACGACTAATTTATAGAGGGTTATACACATGAGTACTTTTCTTTATATTTGTCAGGCACTAAGGGCGCAGAAGACTAGTAAGAGTTAATATAGTAAATATATAAAGAATAGCTAGCTATATAAAAGCCAAAATCCTTTTAGTTTATTAAGATAAGCTAAGAATTAATATTATTAAACTTTAAACTTTACTTTTAATTTAGCAGTAACTTGCTAATAATTTAATTTTATTTTAAATATAATATATTTTTTAATATATTAATTTTTTTTATTTATTTAAACTATTATTAAATTATTCGTAAGCTTATTTGCTAAAAATGTTTACTATAATTATTTTTATTATTTTGTTTAAAGCTTATATTAGCTAGACTTCGGTAGTAAAATATATTAACGTTAAATTTTTAATAAAAAAATAATTAAACTTCGAAATTGTAGCTATTAAAAAAAAAGCGGCTTTATAAAAAAAAAAGAAATAATTAGCTAATTTACTATTTAAAAATAAAAACTTAGCAAAAGCTAAAAATATTAACTTTATAGTTTTTTACGAAGTTTTTAAAAAATAAATATAAAGTAATATTTTTTTAAAAGTAACTTTTTTTACTTTTAAATATTAAAATAAAACAAAAATAAAATTAAACTTATTTTTAGTTAATTTAAAAGCTTATTTTTATTTTATAAATAATAAACTATAAAATAAAATTATTTATATAATTTATATTAATAGCTATTTTAAAAATTTATTTAAAAAAAAATAAACTAGTTATTTTTTTTTAAAATATAATAGCAATTTTATTATAGTTATTTAAGCAATATTTAAACAATAGCTACGCTTAAATATTATTAATAATATTATAAATAGCTTAGCTAATGTTTTTAAGCTAGCAAAAATATATTAAAAAAATAACAAGCTTTTTATAAACTTTTTTAAATAATATAAAAAAGTAAAAATAAAAAATTCTAATAAAATATTTAATAAGTTATAAGCAATATATTTATTAGTTAAATTTAATTATAGTTTAAAAAAAAAATTTTAAAAAAAACTATTTTTAAAATATAAAATAAGCTAATTATAACTATATAATAAATAAAACTTTTAGCTAAAATACTAAATAATTATTTAAAACATAAATTAAATATTTTTTATATTATTTTTTTATATTTAACTAATAATACTTTTATAAAAAAATATTAATTAAATATTAACTTTATGATATAAAATACAAGGGGTATAGTAGCCTGCCTATATTCATGTTTGTATGTAGTGATTTATTATTGTAAGTGGTGTGGCCGAAGGCCACTGCCACTGGCCACCTATTTAAGTAGGTGGAATAGGCTCCAGCCACTGCCCTGGCGCACTAGCTACTGCGTGGCTAGTAGCCCCCTACTAGTCCGTATCAAATGCCGCGCATATAAACAAAATTTATTGCCCTTAATAGCTTTGCCCCTATTAAATCTACTAAATTTACCAGATCTACCTAATCTATTTAATCTATCCCTAGGTCTGTAGGTCTATACAGGTCTATACGCGTGTAGGTAGGTGTAGGTAAATTTATATAGGTATAGGCAGATCTATATAGGTGTAGGCAGGTATAAGTAGGTCTGTTTGTATAAGCAGGTTTGTATAGGTGTAGGTAGGTCTGTTTGTTAGCAGAGACTGCAATTTTGTAGGTAGAAACGAATAACTAGCGAAAGTGTTATTTTTGCTACAAGGCTTGTACGGATTAAGATCTCGATTAGTTTACTTAGTTTATATAAAGCTAAAGATTCGAATAAATGTTTAGTTATAGTTAATAGTAATAGCGTAGTTATTAATAGGGTACTTAAATTTGCTAATTATAGTTAAATAGTTAAATATTTAAATTTGCCGATTGTTTAATAGTGCTGCTAAAATATAATAAAGTTGTTTTCGACTGCAAAAATTAGCTGCAAAAATAATTTAGTTCAAAAAAAGTTAGTTCAAATAATATAGTTTTAGCTAACTATTAATAGAGGTACTACTTAATATAAAATATAAAGGGTATAAGCTTGCTTATATTTATATCTATATGTAGTGATTTATTTTAAGTATAAGTAGTGTGGCCGAAGGCCACTGCTACTAGCTACCTATTTAAGTAGGTAGAATAAGCTCCAGCCACTACCTTAGCACACTAGCTACTGCGTGGCTAGTAGCCCTTTACTAGTCCGTATTAATATTTTTTTTTAATTAATTTTTATAATATTTAGCTATTTTAACTTATTTAAAACTTAGTTTTTTTTAAAATTATATTTTTTTTAATAAAGTTTTTATTTATACTATTATTTATTAGTTTTTATAACGTAATTTATTTTTTATTTATTTTTAGCTTTATTAATATTTTAAAATATTTAAATAAAGCTAGATTTTTTTATTATATATTAATTTAAGCTAATTATAAAACGTTAGCTAAATTTTATTATTTTTTTATAAATATATTATTTAATATAATAGCTAAAATATTAATATAATATTTAATAAAATAGCTTAATTAATAATATTTGCTATATAACTTAAAAAAAAAATAATAAATAATAATATATTTTATTTTATTATAGTTATAATAAATAAATAGCTTTTTTTTTTTTATAATAAAATAGCTACTAAAGTGATACGGACTGGTAGGGGGCTACTAGCCACGCAGTAGCTAGTGCGCTAGAGCAGTAGCTAGAGCTTATTTTACTTATTTAAATAGGTAGCTAGTGGCAGTAGCCTTTAGCTATACCACTTATATTTAAAATAAATTACTATATATAAATATAAATATAAGCAGGCTTATACTTTTTATATTTTATATTAAGTAGTATTTCTATTAATAGTTAGCTAGAACTATATTATTTAAGCTAACTTTTTTTAAACTAAGTTATTTTTATAGCTAATTTTTATAGTCGAAAACAACTTTATTATATTTTAGTAGCACTATTAAATAGTTAGTAAATTTAAATATTTAACTGTTTAACTATAGTTAGCAAATTTAAATATTTTATTAATAATTATACTATTGCTGTTAACTATAACTAAACACTTATTTAAATTTTTAGCTTTATATAAACTAAATAAACTAATCGAAATTTTAATCTATATAAGCTTTATAGCAAAAATAACACTTTTACTAGTTGTTCGTTTTTACCTACAAAATTATAGTTTCTACTAACAAACAGACCTACTTATACCTATATAGACCTGCTTATATAAATAGACCTACCTACACCTGCTTATACTTATATAAATCTACTTATATTTATATAGATCTACTTATACCTACCTATACGCGTACAAACCTGTATAGACCTATAGACCTAGGGATGGATTAAATGGATTAGGTAGATCTAGTAGATTTAGTAGATTTAGTGGGGGCAAAGCTATTAAGGGCAATAGATTTTGTTTATATACGCGGCACTTAATACGGACTAGTAAGGGGCTACTAGCTACGCAGTGGCTAGTGCGCCAGGGCAGTGGCTAGAGCCTATTCCACCCACTTAAATAGGTGGCTAGTGGCAGTGGCCTTCGGCCACACCACTTACACTTAAAATGAATCACCACATACAGACATGAATACAGGCAGGCTCATACCCCTTGTATTTTATATCAAATACTTAAAAAAATAAATAAATATTTTAACAAAAATAATAAATAATTTTAAATAAATTAAAGAAATATTAACTAATTTTAAAGTTTTAATAAAATTTTTATATAATATAATTTTAAAAATTTTATAAAGCTAAAAAGCTAACTTTAACTTTAATTAAATTTTTAAAAAATAAATATATTAATTATATAAAAAAAATATTTAGCTTATATTATTAAAAAAAAAGTTAAAAAAAGCTTTAGCTAAATTAAAAATTATAGTTATATTAAATAATTAACTAAAAAACTTTAATAGCTTTTTTATATTTAAAAAATTAAAAAAGGTTTATAAGTTAAAAAACTTTAAAAAAAAAAGCTTATTATTTAATTATTATTAACTAAAATATACTATTAATTTAAAAAAAAAAAATTTTTTTTTTAAGCTTATTTATTTAATAAATAAAAAAAAATAAAAAGTTTTATAAAAATATTTAAAAAAAGCTTTAATAAAAAAGTAAATTTAATATTTTAATAACTTTATAGGTTTTTTTATTTTATTTATATTAAAAACAAAAAAAAAGCTATAACTTTATATAAATTATTAAAGTTTTAATTAATTAACTAAAAAAAATTATATATTTTTTTTTTTATTAAAAAAATATTAAACCATTTATTTTACGTAAAAATATATATAAAGCTAAATTTTAAAAATATATATTACTAGCTATATATTTAAAAAAAAAACAAATAAAAAACCGCTTTTTATATAAAATATAAATATTTTAAATATTTAATTATATTTTTTAAACTTATTAACGTATTAATAACTTTTTAATAATATATTAACTATATATTGTTATAGCGGAGCCTTACGCGTACTGTTAGTAAATTCTGGATTTATATATTAATATTAAGCTACAAAAGGAAGGATTCTACGAAGGATTTAATCTAGCAGCGTGGGCTATATATATAAGGTGTGTATATAAGTAAATATAAGCACCAGTAAATAAGGGTAGTGAATAAGGGTTACGAGCTATAGCCCTAGCTACGTATTAGCTATAACTACTAAGCTATATAGATAAGCTATATAAATTTCTACGGGTTTGCTACTTATAACTATTCCCTTAAGTCTTTTGTTTATATGTTAAATTATATACGTATAGTATATAAAAAAGCATATATATAAGAATTTAGAAATAAGTTAGCTAAAAATCTACTTTTTTAGCTTTTTCCGCGGAGTTTAATTTATTTGTATAAGCTATATATATTTTATTTTGTATAAATACTGCTATAAACTATAAAGTACCTAGGTCTATATAAATATTTGTATAAATACGCAGGTATTTATAAGTATGTGTTTAAGTGTAGATAGGTCTAAGTCGAAAGGCGTATTTGTAGATTGGCAATAGAGCTTGTTTATATAAAGATTTATATAGTAGGTTGTTTTGCAGCTAAATGTAAATTTTTGTATTCGATGGCAGCTATATAAATATATTAACAAATAGATAGCTATATATAAATTAGCGTTTTTTTTTTTTAAATAGCTTAAAATCGCGCGATCGTTTAAAATAATAAGTACTTTTATTTAGTAGCAAAAGGTATTAAAATAAAGGTATTTAGAGCTATAAGGGTACGAGGGCTTTAGGGCAGTTAGGGAGATTTTACTTTTCGAATTGAAGGCTATTTAAGTAGGTGTTTTAAAGGCACGCGAAAGTCTGGCATTTGTAGATCTGTAGATCTGTAGGTTTAGCAAAGTTTTTTATTTGTATAGATGTATTTGTAAGTTGAAACTATAGTTATATATAGTGATTTTTAGTGCGAAATCGGACGTTTTATACGAAAAAGTACAAGGGCAAAAAGTATAGGGGTAAGGCTTTGTGAGGGTTTATTGGATAGAGCTAGTTGGTTATTCTGTTTAGCTATCGAGAGGGATGTAGCGAACCGTTGAATTTAAGTAATTCCTAGTATAAAAACGAAGAGTCTGTACTTTGGAATATAAGGTCAGGTGTGGCAGCGAAGAAGCTAACCACTAAAGTCTGGTTAGATCGGGTCTGGCGAAAAAACTAAGGGCGCGATCCGGATCTGTATCTGTAGGGCGAAAAAACCAAGGGGTCTATAGCCGTACGGGTCCCTTGCTAGTAGGCTTTAAAAAAGAAGTACTAGCAAGTTGAAATTTAGTATTTCTGGGTGCTAAAAAAGGCAGATTGTACGAAAGGGTACAAGGTTAGGGGTGCCAGCGAAGGGTGGCAAAGGGTATATAGCGAAAGGGCTATATAGGGTGCTAAGCGAAGGGTGGCGAAGGGTATATAGCGAAAGGGCTATACAAGGTGCCAAGCGAAGGGTGGCGAAGAAAAAGGGAGCCAAACAGAGGGTTTGGTACTGTACGAAAGGGTACAATAGGTGATTTTTCGCGAAGACTGGACTAACCAATAACGAGAGATTGCCCGAGCAAAATTGTAAAGAATTTGTAAGGGATACTGCTCTGTGTGATGAAGCTGCAGCGTTTGCGAGGTTGTAAAAAGAGAATATAGTAGGTAGCAATACATACTTTTAAGAAACCTAAGGGAGCTTAATATTGTTATAGCGGAGCTTTGCGCGTACTGTTAGTAAATTCTAGATTTATATATTAATATTAAGCTGTAGAAGGAAGGATTTTACGAGGGATCTAATCTAGCAGCGTGGGCTATATATATAAGGTGTGTGTGTAAGTGAATATAGGCACCAGTGAATAAGGGTAGTGAATAGGGGTTACGAGCTATAGCCCTAGCCACGTACTAGCCACAACCACCAGGCTATACAGATAAGCTGTACAGATCTTTATGGGTCTGCTACCCGTAACTTATATTAATAAAATTAATAAATAACTTATATATAATATATTTAAATAATATTACAATTTATAATAAAAATAAAAAAGAATATTTAAAAATAGTTTATAATATATTAGTAAAACTATAAAAATAAATTTTATTTTTAAAGTTTATAATAATTTTTAAAAATATTAATATAAACTATAGTAAAATAAAAATAATCGAAAAATAGTTAATACTTATTAATATATATGTTATATAAATATTTTTTAAATTTACTAAGTTTTATTAACGCTTTATATAAATATATATAAAAGTTATTAAACTTTTAATAAAAGAATTTAAAAAAAAATAAATAAACACTTTTAAACTAACTATAAAAAAGCTATTAACTTTTAAAGAACTTTAGCTTTTTTTTATATAAATATTTATATTTTAATATTTTAATTTTATATTATTTATTTAAATTAAAATTAATATATTTAATTTTATTTTTAAAGCTACTATTTTATAATATTATAAAAGTTGCTAACATTTTATTATATATTATTTTAAAAAACTATAAAATTTAAAGCTTTATTATTATATATTAAATATTAAATATTTATATTAATTAACTATTTAAACTATAGCTATTTGGCTATAAAATTATAGCTAAATATTAAATAATGTTATAATATTAGTGTTAACTATAAGCAAAGCTATCGTGCGATAAAGCAGGTAGCCTGCCGGCCCACTTGGGCAGGCGGTATATATAAGCAGAATTCTCTTGCTATAGAAGAATTCTCCGCACGAAAGCGTTACTTTTATATAGAAAATATAAAAGATAAATCGATATATATAGCTATTTATTTTATTTAATTGTTATATATAATATTATACCTTTAGCTACTTAATACTAATTAGTATTTTTAGCTAAAAAATATAAATTAGCAAAAGTAAAAACAGAATTTTAACCTAATTATATAAATTGTATATTTTATATTATACTTAAATTTTTATAAAAATAGCCTAACAAAATAAAAAAATTAGTTATTTATTTATATTAAAGTTTAGCTTTTATATAAAAGTTTAATTAATAATATATAATTATATTATTTTAACTATTATTATATAAACTATATAAAAATTTATTTAACAATTTTTATTAATAACTATATTTAATACTAGTTAATTATATAATAGCTATTAAAAATAAAT